>JAAGKR010000043.1:186078-358096 GCA_011419295.1 Clarias macrocephalus | reverse complement strand
GATAGCTCAGGACTGGAATCTCCTACAGTCTACCTGAGCCTCCAGGAACAAACTGGACTCCTTTTAATTTTAACACATCTCCTGTTACACTGAACTTCCAGTACACATTATTAAGTTGATCAATCCCTGCTATCCGTTATCACCCAGATGAGGATGGGTTCCCTGTTGAGTCTGGTTCCTCTCAAGGTTTCTTCCTATTACCATCCCAGGGAGTTTTTCCTTGCCACCGTCGCCCTCGGCTTGCTCATCAGGGACAATCTTATCATTTTGATTCATACACATTGCATACAGACTTACTTCTTTTTATTGTGTAAAGCTGCTTTGCGACAATGTCAATTGTTAAAAGCGCTATATAAATAAAATTGACTTGACTTGACTTGAATAGCTTCACAAAACATGAATAAAGAAAGTCTAGCAAATAATAATTCCATGATGGTCCTTAATTGACTTAAACAGTTATATAACACATGATATTTGACATTGAGAAGCATGTTTAGGGAATTTTTCTTACATAAAGTATCTGATCCAGCCGAAATGCTCTTATGACACCTAAAATCAAGCTACAAGAAGCCACCTGTGAGACCACTGGCAGGCAGTACCACAGTGTGGTACCATACCTTGAGTGTAAACAGTTGATAGGCCATGGTCAGGCAGTGACCATGGCCTATCAACTGTTTACACACAAGATGTAGATTTGGTGCTGTGCATTTATTTTAGTATATTATACTTCTCTGTTTCCTAGATGTTTATGAAATGTAGGAACTAATGAAGTGACTATGTGTATGTTGCTAATAAAGTTTGGATGACCATTCTAGAATCATTGCCTGACTACCACATTAAATGTACCAAATAAACAGTCAGATACATTATGGTTGATAACAGACATTTAAAAACAATTTATCATTGTTTCTTGACATGCTTAAAAGACATTTAAGTGGATGACTGACCCGTGTTTTTTTTTCCAGTCGAACTGTACATGGAGGGGGGGATGCTGGATTTTGCAACACCAGCTCCCTCACCCCTGTGTTGTTATTTCACGTTACCTAACAAGCGGTTTGTGGGCGTGGCTTTCTTTTTATCGTTTTTTTCCTATTGGTCGTACACATTCTTCCAATATTATTGGCCCATGCAAGACTACACGTAGTTCCGCTTTGAAAAAAACAACGGTCTTCTTCATTCCGGACAGCAGCGTTTGAGATCAATCTATTTCTGTTGCTGTTTCACGATTTGTTTTGGTTTTTCTAGTCTTGGTGCTCCTGATCCAACATGGCGGCGCTAGCGAGGACGTTCTTGTCGTTTTCTATGGCAACGAGAAAAAAAGTGCTAGGAGGCTAGCCCGCTGAGGCTGTCACATGATTAGCGACTAAAACCGAGCTGCCCGATTCCAATATGGTGGTTGGCTCGGTGGAGCTGCGCATCTTGTTAATGATATTGTCGGCTTGCTGGTTCAAGTCTGGCGTTTGCAGTCAAAACACCTCGACTCGGGTCCTCGGCCTGAGACTGGAGGACACCACCGGGCAGGTGTACATGCGCGGCCGGGTCCTGACTGCTGCGCGTGGTTCCAGTTTCACGCTCCGGTTGTTCAGTTCCTACCTGCTCAGTGGGAATTGGGTCGCGTTCGCTAAAGGGGGTGAAAACGCCTGTAGCCAAGAAACACTGCGCAATGCATCTGCTTTCCAAGTGCGTGGAGAGTTTGTGAGTGAGAAGAACGGCGGCTTAATAGAAGTTCAAACCGAGGATGGAAAGATCTCTGAGCAGGGAACCGATGAAACACATCCGGGTTCACACAGCTTGTGCGTGTTCACCGGGGAAACCTGGGAATCCGCAGGGCCGGATGAGTTCCGTGTAAAAGATCCGGATCTGCCACCCGAATTCATCCCAACATGGGGTCTAGCCATAATTATCATCATGGTAGTGTTTATATGCTCGCTGGTACGCTGCCTGAATCTGAGTTTGCTGTGGTTTGACCCTCTGGAGCTCTATGTGCTGCACAGCTGTGGCTCGGAAAATGAGAGACGGCTGGCGAAGCGCCTGGAGCCAATTCGGAGGAGAGGAAACTTTCTTTTGTGCTCCCTGCTGTTCTTATGCGCTTTGGGCCACTCGGTACTTGGTGTGATCTTCTACCGTGCCTTTGGATCCATCCTTCCTGCTGCATTTGCATGTGCTGCGCTCATATTCCTGGTCGCAGAGTTGTTGCCCCACATCATAAGTTCGGGTTATGGATTCTATCTTGCCCCAAGTCTCGTATGGCTGGCCCAGAGCTGTCTGATCATCACATGTCCCCTGTCTTGCCCATTAGGGCTCTTTTTGGATTTGGCACTTAAGCGTGATGTGAGCACTTGTGGAGTGCGTGAAAAGGTGATGGAGCTGATTCGGGCAAATGTGAATGACCCATACAGTGAGTTTGTCAAGGAGGAGTTCAGGCGCGGGACACTGAGGAGCAAGACGGTGGAGGACATTTTGACCCCCCTGAAGGACTGCTTCATGCTCCCCTCCACGGCCGTGCTGGACTTTAGCACCATGTCCGAGATCATGCAGAGTGGTTACACCCGCGTCCCTGTGTATGAGGAGGAGCGCTCCAACATCATCGAGATCCTGTATGTCAAGGACCTGGCTTTGGTGGATCCTGCCGATTGCACTCCTATGACCACCATCACCAAGTTCTACAACCACCCGCTGCATTTTGTCTTCAACGACACCAAGCTGGACGCCATGCTAGAGGAGTTTAAGAAAGGTGATTTTTAAAACAAGCCCTGAAAGTCTGGGTCATTTAGGTCACAGCCCTCTTCCCAAAGTTTCCCCCATGTTCTAAATCACACACTTTTTAACTAAAGATGGGCTGTTTTTAGACAGCCCATCACTATGAAATAATACACTATAATCTAACACACTATACCGTGTAACACCGGGTCTAGAGACCTGTGCTCTAGGGTCTGGAAAGTTATTTTCTGGTATTTGGGCATCACTGCAAATGTGTAGTAATCTGATGCTGCTTTGATACTTTTCTTTGAATGATGAAAAACTTCAAATTCTACAAGCAACCACTTTGACTGGAGTGCTTCTATATACATACATGTATATTATAGCACTCCACTTCTGATGACACCATGCTTCTTTTAGGCAACTCTCATCTGGCCATAGTACAGAGGGTGAATAATGAGGGAGAGGGAGACCCCTTCTACGAGGTGCTGGGTCTGGTCACACTTGAAGATGTGATTGAAGAGATCATCAAGTCTGAGATCCTGGATGAGTCTGATGGCTATAGTAAGTATCTCGGGTGTTTCCTTGCATCTTCTACCATCTTAATACATTTATTCTAAGACTTTTTCCCCCTGCCTCTCCCACAGTGAACATGAAATTGAAGCGTCCTCTTCCTCCATTGGAGATTCCTTTAGAGCCCCGTGCAGCACAGGAGGAGTTCTCTCTCTTTAAGCTCCCCGAGGGCGAGGCGAAGATCCGCACGTCTCCACAGCTTCTACTTGCTACACATCGCTTTCTCTCCAGAGGTCTGAACATTTTGAAATTTTCAGTGCCTGTTTTGAGTTATTGCAGCGATGCACAACTGTTTTAGTTTTTTTTTTTTTCTTTTTTTGCTTTTGCATTTGTGATGAAGACTGAGTTAATTTAATGTAGTCCAAAAAATCTTACTTCCTACTTTTACCCTGTTTATTTTGTGATGTTATTAATTGCCTCACAAAGACAGGAAGCAGTGAACATATAATCAGAAAATGTGTTCTGTTGCTCTTTAATATCATGCTGCATGGAACATGGAGGTGTGTCTTGCAAAGCATCAGTACACATGGAGTTCAATGCTATATTTATGCAAAACTTTCAAGATTGACCTACATTTTGTTCTTGTTTTTTAATGCATTGTTGGGTTATGTAAATGTTATAATAATCAAAATGCCCAGGGCCTTTAAAACACTGAATAAGATCTCTTCAATATCACACATAGCAGCCAGGTTATCAAATCTTAATAAGAGTAAATGGAGTGCGCTTGATTTGATGTACAACTCAAATATCTAAAGTATGGCACACCCAAAGTTTCATTCATTGCTCAGAATTACAGTGTCAGGAAACAACTAGTTTCCAGCATTTTGTGTAACTTTCAGCACTTTAAGCGTCCACATATGTAGTGTTTAGTCCATTCTAATCAGTCTCTTGGTGTGTGTGTTGGGCAGGCAAGCAAGCGCCCAGGAATCACACTTGGCTGCAGACCAAATTGTGAGACCTTTTAAAGCGAGGTGGTCTCAGTCTAGTGGTTCAGTAATAAGAGATTTGACTTTAACAAATAGAAGCAGTACTGCTATAGAAACACAGTATGATCATGATTTTTGGAGAGCAATCATAAAAGCAGGATGAAGTACACTTTATTCATTTTTTCAGTAAGTAGCTAATCATTTACTTGGCACTAACTCCATGTTCTTTGAACTCGGGTAATATCTGTGACTTGCTTTTACACACTTGGCAAACTTTTTGCTTTTTTCCATCTGTGTAATTCTGAGAAATGAATGGAAGAATCTTTCAAGTAGGATTTCAGCCCTACGTGACCCTCAGGCTAAAGTTTTTTTTTTTTTTGTAGATTAGTTGTAAACATGAAACTTTAACTCGTAATGTTGAACCTTACTACTTCTGCAGTCACAGAGACAGTTTGATAATATTAAACAATTTCGAGTCTTGTTTTTCCTACTCATTCAACATTGATTTGATTTAGTTGATCTTGACTGCATACCAGATCCTCTATACTGGAAGCCATATAGACATGTATGTACTTGCAAACAAAGCTATCACCTTTATCTTAGTCATAGGCTGTTAAGAAACTCTTTTACTCTTGAGCAGTTCCACAAAGCCTGTCAATAACTTTTTTTTTTTCTTAGATGGTGCCTGTTTTTTTTGCCTCTTAAATGTTAAATATTTTTGACTGAAAATGAGGTTAGAGTATTAGTTAGAAGATATTGATCATATGTTTTACTTCCATGAGTGTAAACATTCTTTGCTCTTGTATCTCTCACACCTCTCAGAAGTGGAGCATTTCTGTCCACAACGTGTGTCGGAAAAGGTCTTATTTCATCTCTTACGGCATCCCAGTGTCAATCAAGAAGTGAAGTTTGACCCAAACAACAAAATGAGTCCCGAGCACTACCTCTACACACGGAATCATCCAGTGGACTACTTTATTCTGTTGCTGCAGGTGAGCTGCTCATTTCCGTATCTTCCATGAAAGCTGGGGTTCATAACAATTTGCAGCATTTTCCAAAAAAAAAAAAAAAAAAGTTGGGGGTTGGCATACTGGGAGTTGAAGACTTTTTAGAGTTGAAATAGGAGTTGCCATGTTTAAAAAAATCTGAGCATAGAGTCTGCTCAGTGTAAACCTTGGAAGCACAGCATGAGAAGTAAATACAGCCGGAGCAACTGCTCTAGTCATGAGTCAGTCATTTTTGAGAACTGGAACAAAAATCTGTTTTTAATTTTGAAAAAAAAAACTTTATTATTTCTAAAAACATGATGTATATTGTTTAACAGTGTGACATGGGTTATCAAGCCCTGTTTTGGAACACCGTCCCCGTTTGTAACATTTTTGTAAGGATTTTTATCAATACTGTCGGACATTAAAAGATGTTGTTCTCTCTCTCTCTCTCTCTCTCTCTCCTCTCTCTCGTGCACTGTGGGGTTGTGGGTAATCGTCTTCCATGCTCGATCTCAGTGCACGTACGTCACTCGTATAGTTAACATCCGTGCACGTGTACTGTATACTATAGCACGGGACCGTGTGTGTGTTCGTCCGTAAAGCATTTCTTTATTTTGTGTCCAACTGTCGGGACTCTTCTTTAGTAACTATACTGCAACAATAGCTAAATGGAGGCTAAAAAGGCTGTAGCGGTGTGGGAGATAAATCTGTTTAACAACAACGCATTGTCACATTTCTGCAAACCCTCAAAAGGAGGCAAAAGCAAGTGTCATTAGAGAGATTCCTTGTTAAAGTCGCTCTGTCAGAGGGATGTGATTTTGTGTGTGTGTGAGTCGTTCTACACAGTAGGATATACAGTTAAATACTGGACTGTGAGCTTAATACGTTCTGCAAGCCTGGAATATCTGTTATCCAAATATATAAAAAATAGATATTCTGTTTGTTTGGGCAGCAGTTGGTACGTGCACGGTGATGTTTTCGCAAGTAGTCACATATGATTATCAGCTTTTATGTCATACTGTGGGCATGTCACATGCATACCTTTTAGAGCTGCAATGTAGGCAGTAGCAACTTTTGAAACATTGAAGAAGCTTCTTAGGCAATGATAGGAGCAGGCGTCAGGATCCACATACGAGTGGAGCCGCGGGTAAACCTCATGTCCGCGGACGGAGCTGTGGGAAACCTAAATGTTTTACAGATTAAATTTATTGCAAACATTTATGTAGCAGTTAACACCTTTTGGAATCACCTTTCACATATTCAAAACGTTTTTAATGTAAACAGGTTTTAGCATTGAACTGTTTTCGAATCCAGCTTTTATATTTTTTAAATCACTGTATTGTGATTTAGGCTTAGTGGTTGCACTTCAAGGGCTGGGGTTCGATTCCCTCCTCAGGTCTATGTGCATGGAGTTTGCATGTTTACTGCTCTTGGTGGGTTTCCTCTGGGTAATCTGGTTTCCTCCTACAGTCCACAGACCTGTAGATTAAGATACTTGGCATTTCCAAATTGCCTATAGTGTGTGAATGATCTTGTGCTCTCTCAACTTTCTCAGAGACCATTAGTCTATCTTTCTGTTTCCTTTCTTAAGAATACATCCCTCTGTTCAGGGTCTATTTAAATCATCTCTCTTTTCCTTTGGCACCTATTTCTTCTCTTTCGCTCTTCCACTGACAACTGCTGTCTAGCTACAGTGAGGTCAATAAGTATTTGATCACCCAGTGATTTTACAAGTTGTCTTACTTAGAAATCATGGAGGGCATTTCCACTGTGAGAGAGAGAATCTAAAAAGAAAAATCCGGAAATCACATTGTATGATTTTGTAGCAATTTATTTGTGAATTACTGTGTCAAATAAGTATTTGATCACTTGAGTCAAAAAAATTTAATATTTGGTACAGAAGCCTTTAACAATTACAGAGGTCAAACGGTTCCTGTAGTTCTTCACCAGGTTTGCACTCATTGCAGGAGAGAGTTTGGCCCACTCCTCCATACATATCTTCCCGAGATCTGTCAGGTTTCGGGGCTGTCGCTGAGGAACACAAAGTTCCTCCAAAGATTTTCTGTAGGAAGACAGAAAATCTTTGGTCTGGAGACTGGCTAGTCCACTCCAGAACCTTGATATGCTTCTTACGGAGCCACTCCTTGGTTTTCCTGGCTGTGTGCTTTGGGTCATTGTCATGTTGGAAGACCCAGCCACGACCCATCTTTAATGCTCTGACTGAGGGAGGGAGGTTTTTGCCCAATATGTCACAATACATGGCCCTGTTTATCCTCTCCTTAATACAGTGCAGTCGTCCTGTCCCCTGTGCAGAAAAACACCCCCAGAGCATGATGCTTCCAGCCCCATGCTTCACTGTAGGTATAGTATTATTGGGATGATACTCATCATTCTTTTTCCTCCAAACACGGCGAATGGAGTTAAGACCAAAAAAAGACCACTTTGGTCAAATCTGACCACAGGACTTTCTCCCATGACTCCTCTGGATCATCCAGATGGTCCCTGGCAAACTTCAGATGGGCCTGGATATGGGCTGACTTAAGCAGGGGAACCTTCCGTGCGATGCAAGATTTTAAACCATAACGTCTTAGTGTATTACTGATAGTAGCCTTGGAAACGATGGTCCCAGCTCTCTTCACGGCATTGACCAGCTCCTCCCGTGTAATTCTGGGCTGATTCTTCACCATCCTTAGCATCATTGATACCCCATGAGGAGAGATCTTCTGTGGGGCCCAGTCCGAGGGACATTGACAGTCATCATTAGCCTCTTCCATTTTCTGACAATTGCTCCAACAGTTGTTCTTTTTTCACCAAGCTGCTTGGCAACTGCCCGTAACCCTTTCCAGCTTTGTGAAGGTCTACAATTTGTCTCTTGACTGCTCATGATTCAAAATTAGTAGCACCTGGTTGAGGTCGTTAGCGGTCATAAAGACACCTGTGCACCCCACAATCAGCCAAAGACTAATTAGCAACATGGGCAAAACCAAAGAGCAGAGTGTAGCTGGACTATTTAAAAGCAAAATAACAGGTCTTTGAAGGTCAGAAATCTGGCTGATAAGCAAGTGATCCAATACTTATATTTCCAGAGTCTCTCACAGTGGAAATGCACCTATACTGAAAATTGTAGACCCCTCCATGATTTTTAAGTAAGAGAACTTGCAAAATCAGAGTGATCAAATACTTATTGACCGCACTGTATACTTGCCTGAAATTAATTAGACTCTTCCTCTTTGTTTATTGTGCCTCAAATGTCCTTAATAAGCTTTTCATTAAACATTGAAGTAAAATTCTTTCATTGTTTTTAAGTCATATCCTACACATGATAAATGACTGAAGAGTTTTAACTAATGCAAAATAAAACTTGTTTAATACAATGAAACAAATACAGTTTGCTCAATGATGGTATATGCTACATGTAAACATCAGTAGTAAACATTGGCAGATTGTGCACTACTGCATAAACAAATCCAATTAATATTAACAGGAAATAAACAAAAAATACTATTTTGCTGAAGAAAATTATAAAAAATTTTCCTGTTCAATGGCTGAGCTTTGGTGGTTTATGTGTCCTAATTCCCTTTTGAGCTGAGTGTGACACTGTTCTGTGGATGTTTTTTAGCTGTGGTTAATGACTATACTACACTTATAATATAATATATATATTTAAATGACCCGTACTAGCAATCTGCAGTTGTTTAGAAATGACTCAAATTCCTGAATTATGTAGGCCATTTTTTCTTTCGCTTAGCTGCACAAAACCCCATTGATTTTCCCATTACTCTGAATCTGTCAATCCAATGCATGTTGTAAAACACTTTTTATTTTGGCACAGAGCCGATACCAGCCGTGGTCAATTATGATCACTGACAAGGAAGTTGAGAAGCTTTGGGCTTTGCAAATTTAGACATTTCAGAACTTTCAGCACCATGAATTAATAATTCACGTGTGTATGTATATATTAGGGCTGAATAATTACTAATCTAAGATAATATAGACAAAAATGGGCAGTTTAATCAAGGTTATGCATTTATTTTTTCTTTCCTGATGGCATGACAATTCCAAGAGTAATGAGACTCAGATTATTGTTCTGGGGTAGTGGTATCTCATTGGGTGAAGGCACCGAGTTACTGATCAGAAGGTTAACAGTTCAAGCCACAGCTCACATATAAATCTGACATACAAAAGATTTTTGATTCGGGCGCACCACAGACACAAGGCGAGGTCTTCTGGAAAAAGGGAAGTTTAATTAGGAAAAATCGGGAAAGGAAGGGATTTTAAGGAGGAAAGAAGTGAGGGTGTGCACATGTGGGTCCAATTGCACACTCGTACGCCCGTGGTCGAAAATGTACAGCGCAAAATATGTTGAATTTTGTGATTTAACCAATTTATTTTATTATTATTATTATTATTATTATTATTATTATTATTATTATTATTTTTATAGATTTATTATTCTGTATCAGTTATTAATAATTTTAGAATAAGTCCAGCTTCATCTGTGGTATTGAAAGTACTGTTTTTGAAATAAGGGCATTTTCCATTAAAATTTAAAATTGGTACATCTTCCCATAGGCCAACTGCGATGAAACAAAGCCTATATGTTACCTTAAACCAAATACACCTGTGAAAACGCCACGGTAGTTTTTATGTGATGCATGCACAGACCGACATATGCTTGATATGTCTCTATTACTCATCTTGTGTTCCCCCAAATTATTTTTCCACATATATCTTGTACAGACACACAAACATTACAGTTATATTAGATATACGTATAAAAGATGTGTGTATATACACACACAGACACCACTCTAGTCAAAAGTTTGCGCACAAGTTTGGATTTATTGTCTACATTGGCATTGGTAATCAAGTAATAACAAAAACGGTACCGTCAAGTGCATTTGCAAAACCCATCAAACACCATGATGAAACTGGCTCTCATGAAGACCTTCTCATGAAAGCAAGACCAAAACTTACCTCTGCTGCAGAGAAATCCATTTAGCGTTACCAGTCTTAACAGTCACCAAGTAACAGCACCTCAGATTAGAGCTGTATGAATGAGTTACAGAGCATAAGTAGCTGTCACATCTCAATACCAATGGTTCAAAGGAGATTATTGCATATATTAGATGCCTTCAGAAATAAATAAACATAAGAAAAGACAGAGAGGAAAAGGAAACAACAGAAAAGGAAAGTTTCTTTAATTTTATTGTGAATGGAATTAATGTAGAGTTCCACATTTTTAAATGAATAAAACAAATATACCAAATGGATTCATCTAATTGTTGTTTTTAGCTACTACCATTAGGGACAACCACTGTGGATCAGCCTATCTAACAATTTGATGTTGACATAAGATTTATAACGTATGTCCTTCCTGATGTAACCATTCCTTTTTTTTTCTCACTTTTTCTTGGCTGGGAAGTTTGCTGGGAAACAAACTTTAGACCTTTCACATGGAAGAAAAGAATCATCATAACTAATTAAAGAAAACTGTTTTTTGGTTATGCTGATTTATATTCTAATGGTTTTCTTCGTGTGTGTGTGTGTGTGTGTGTGTGTGTGTGTGTGTGTGTGTGTGTGTGTGTGTGTGTGTGTGTGTGTAGGGGCGTGTGGAAGTGGAGATTGGCAAAGAGGGTCTAAAGTTTGAGAACGGAGCTTTCACCTACTATGGAGTATCGGCGCTGACAACACCTTCCTCTGGTATGTTTTTTGTAAACCCACGTGTAAAACCACCATCATATCATTTCCAAAAAAAATTCCGTACCTTGAATTGAATAAGTCTACCAACCTGGGAAACATTAGGGGGGTGTGTGTGTGAGATTGGGTGACATTTTTCCTGCACCGAAAAATGTCACCCAATCTCTCACACACACTACTTCTTTAATGTTTCCTACAAAGCATTGCTAATGGTTATTCAGGTAATTGAAATTATATTATGGGACATATCACCATGCACTTTAATAGAAGTCTTCATTATTAGAAATGTGTGAAGTAGCCTGAATCCTCTAAAGCTAGGTTCCTTTGTCTGCTTTGCACTGCTTGATTGTTGCTGATGCAAGTTTTGTACGTACGTTTATGATCCATGTATATCTTCCTAGTACATCAGTCTCCAGTGTCTACGCAGCATCGCTCCCCAAGAGACACATTTGAGCTGGGAGAAGCCACAAGCCCGTCCAGTTACTGTCCTGACTATACGGTTCGAGCCCTGACTGACCTGCAGCTCATTAGGGTAAGCCATGCAGGCTTCTAACACAAATAAGTATACCATCTTGCCAAAAACAAAATAACACACACTAATATTTTGTTGGGCTGCCTTTTGCTTTGATCACAGCACACATTTGCTGTGGCATCGTGTCAATAAGTTAATGAAACATCACAGCATTTATGTTTATCCAGAGTCACATTAATTTCTCTCCAAGATCTTGTATTAATTATGGGATAATTGAAATGCGGCTAAAAACTTCACCAGTACATCTCAAAGATTCTCATTGGGGGTTAAGATCCAGACTCTGTGGGGGTCATTCCGCGTGTCAATATGATCTTTCCTTCTCTTTGAACCACTTTTTAACAGTTGAGCCTGATGAATCCTGCCATCATCATCTTGGAATATGCCTGGGAAAAATGGTCATTCAATATGTTTAGGTAGTCAGCTGACCTCATATTTTGAGCAAATAATTTTGCTGTTTTTAGACCTGACCTACAGAAGCAATCCCAGATCATAACACTTTTTGGTCTCATTAAACCTCATGACCTTCTTCTAGTGCAAAGGTGATGGTTCACCACTATCCTTCCAGGTTTTTAACAGGCATTGGACAGTTTTAAACACAATTTTCTTTGTCTTTGTTTTAGCAACCGCCCATATCTTTAAGTCGGACAATAATTTGACGCTTCTCAGATCGAGTAACGTCTTTGCCATGAACACATGAAATATAGTCTGACATGGTTGTTTTTTTTTGGGGGGGGGATTTTTCCCCGATTTTCTCCCTAATTTAGTCGTGTCCAATTCCTCCCTGTCACTAGGGGGCTCCACATTAAGGCTACTACTACCACTCAGCCGGGAGGGCCGAAGACTATCACGTGTTTCCTCTGAACCACGTGACGCCAGCCGACCGCATGTTTTCGAACTGCTCGCTCGCGCACCGTTGGGGGCGGCGTAACACTTTCGGAGGACAGCGCTATCCGCTCCCTCCGTTGCGTGAGCTCTCAGACGCCCCTGACTGGCTGTAGAGCCGTGATTAATGTGGGAGCACTACGTACCTCTCATCCCTCCCCTCTGAGAGAGCTCGGCCAATCAGCTCTCTCTAGACCTCCGGCTGCGAGAGGTTACAGCACCACCCGGGATTCGAACTGGCGATCTCCGGATGATAGGGCGAGCGCTTTTACCATTGCGCCACTCGGAGGCCCTGACATGGTTGTTTAAGAAATGAGAAGCTACTCACTGCTTCGGTTAGGGTTAAATTAATTAGTTGAAGCATATTAATCACTGCAGTAATTATCCAATGGAAGGTGTAACTATTTGCTTATTTAAATCCAGAGCAGACAAGCAGCAGCTAAAGGTAGCTGCAGTAAAGGCCTGACAAAGTATCTCAAAAGATTTTTCATCCGAGTATTGAAGGCAATCCTTATGTCTGTAATTATGTAAATTTTGTTTCGTTATTTATGAGCCACCAAAAATGCCCCTGACTTGGTCTAACCACGTGAAAGACTACACTGATATGATGGCAAATTGTTATTGCATTGGGAATGTCTTGGTCCATTTGTCTTTGCAAGATCTGTGGTATCATTGTATGTAGTTTGGTTAATTTGGCCAAATATTCTACAAGATAAATCAAATGTACAATATGCCTAAATAATGAAAGGTTCATATTCAAATTCAGAGACTGATGCAGATTTGACAACTATCGAAACATGTGGCCTGAATTAAAGATGCCAGTCCACCTGCTAAAGACTCAATGTATAAAGAAACATTCACATCTCCCCACATTGTTAGAACAGTTTTATGTGCATGCTTGGAACACTCTTAAAGCAAGTAATACAAAAATGAACAAACAGAAATGAACCAAAAAACGAATAAATTGTAGATCATTGGTTTCCCAATTAAAACCAGTATTCACCGTATATACAATTAACAGAAGTATATTCCTGATTCCTGTCTTTTTTTTCCCCCCTTTCTCATTCTGATATCTCACACAGGTAACACGCTTGCAGTATCTCAATGCCTTGATGGCATCTCGGGTATCACAGAGCCCTGGCCCTCCAGAGATTAGGATCCTTCCTAACAGCCAGACCAAACTCCTAAATGAGAAAAACATCACCCAAGGTACAGAGCTGTGACTGAAGGCACGGACTCAATCAACGTAACATTTGGTAATGGACAGTAGTGCACCAATGCATCGTTTGGAAATTGAAGTGATCTTTCACCTTTAAACAAAACCTCAGTAGAGCTCCCAAAATTGCACACACACTGGCGATCAATGGAATCTCTATTTCTCTATCTTTTTTTGTTGTTGTCTTTTTAAGGTGAAATATCACTTCAATATAATGTGTTTAACATCTGACAAAATGAGGCAGTTGTAAAAAGAACCCACATAACTTTTTGTTAATATTAACCAAACTTGTGGCTCTTTTTTTTTTTCCTTCTTCCATTTTCTGTTCTTTTTTTTTTTTATGGCTAGATTTTCCTCTTCACTTTTCATTCTTTGATGCAATTGACAACTACTGTTAAGTGTGTGGAGGTAAAGGCAAGTTCAGTGCTCAGCATGAGTTTGTGTGTGTGAAGCATCATTTGCATTTACTTATGCACATTTTAAAGAGGCATGTGCACATGAGTTTTGCCTAATTAATGACACGAATGTTTTTTCTTTTCTTTTTTTTTTTTTTTTTTGCTGCATACCCTGCCCATCAAATCTTTCAACATCTCAACATCTTTCAACTGTGTGTGTGGGGGGGGGGGGGTACTCCTCATGATCATGCTTTGGAACTAACTTGTTTGCATGTATTGTAGTATAAATAAATTGCATTGAGTCTCACCTCCATACCACTTTAGCTGAGACCTTTATTCTAGTTTTCCTTGTATTAGATGTCCTTTAGCGCTACAACTCCAGAATTATTGACACTCTATGAGAGCAAAATGGGTAAAAATATTTGTATTCATTAAATATTAATAAATTGTGGGTTGCCAGCAATTTTGAAACCGGTGTTTTGCAGAAAGGCTGCACTGCTTTAATAAATTATTATAGAAACATTTTTTTTTCCATATCAAATATTTATTGTTGCATTTTGTTTTGTAGATATTTTTTCCCTCATGTTTTAAAGGGTGCCAATCATTCTGCCGCTAACAATTTGTCCACTGTTCTTTTTTTTTTCCCCAGTAGATTGTGTATGTGTTCCACTTTACTATTACTGCAAAGGATAAAATTATGTGTCAAGAACTGTAATAAAACTTGCTGTCTTCTAAAGCAGTCTGTTTGTGCACCATGTGTCTATACACAAGATCAGCTGAAACAATAAGCGACATAGACTACGTTCACATTACAGGCCACATTGTTAAAGTTCTGTCTTTGATCAGATTGTATTTGCCCGTCATGACCGTTCTCATTCATAATTGCATCCACCTTTAATCAGACTTTATCCTTTGAAACGGATCTTGAGGCACTTGACTTTTTGCTCGCACTGCGGCCATGTTCGTTTATGGCCACATTTTGTCATTCTTTTTGAAATTCTGTAATTCTCAAACACTGTCCTATTTCTGGAGGGAACCTCCAGTTTTGCTTGGACAGGCTCACTGCCCCAAATGTATACTAAATTAGTGAATTCACTTTTCCTCCAAAGACTGCATTCTCCGCTGTCCTCCACTGTTGAACTCGAGTCACTTTAAGCTGGTAATGTGAACATCACTATAATCTCTTATTGTATTTAGCCCCTATAACTTACGATACATTTTAGAATTAAGCTACTTGGTTTATAGTGTGAAGTGCAACACTGCAGAATTCCATATGTATTGTAAAAAAAAAAAGAAAAAATATATATTTATGGTTGCAATTTCTTGTGGGAGAAATGAACTTATTTGGAAATTCTTTCTTCTTTTTTTTTTCTTGCACGACAGAGAATGTGAACATGTGAGTGCTTGCAGTGGAATCTTACGGATCTCTCACTGTCTGAAGTGTGCAGGTATGAGCGAAACGTTGGAATGCAGGACCGATGGCTCCAGGCCGGACAAAAGCTCTTTGATCTAACTGATCTTGGACAAGGATTCATCCGGCTCAATTTTTTGCAGTTATTCTAACTTTTACTTGTAAGAAGTTCCCAGATTTCATTAATCATTGGTGCTGATTCTGGCTTTGTGCACTCTGTGGAAGTGTTTGGTTGGCATCTGTCTGTGTGGCATACTTGTGTGTTAAAGCCTTGGCTCTTTTTTTTTTCTTCTTCTTTCTTGTTTGTTTTATTTTATTTTATATATATGTGCCAATAGACAACTGAGTGCCAGCATGGGCAGCAGGAACTGCTCCTTTTGTTGATTTGTCATTTTTGGGGTTTCTTTTTTTTTTTTTTTTATAGAACCTGGCTTTTAATTTGTGTATCTGTCATAGTTTGCATTGCAGTTGTGTGGTGTGTTCATCTTCCACAGTCTTAGGATATACAATTCTTTCAGTGTTTTTACATGATAGGTTACATGATGCTGTTGTACTCCAAAACCAAACCACATGCAAGCCTGTGAGTTTTATCCATTGTTTGTGCTACAGCTCAACTGGCCAAGCATATGTTTCATTAAGATGTTACTAACACTCTAATGAGATTCCATGGTCTTATTTTACATATTGAACTACATGGTGTGTTGCTCAGCAGCCAAACTTGAACTACCAGCAGAGAATCACTCTAAAACTGTTTTTTGTTCTACATGGTTCCAAATCACCAGGCAGCTTTAAAAATATATATATCTATACATCTTCAAACTGATGGGAGTTATAATTTGAGCACACATTTGGGCAAAATTCAGTGAAACAAAAATAATTCGATTAATTTCATTGGACTGTTTATCATGATCAATGTTTCCCTTGCATGTACAATTTTCATCTGAGCACTCAAATCATGCTGTAATGACTTCCTGATTTCCGTTCATGTACACATGGACGAGTGATTTGTGTACTTTGGTGTCATGAGTTGGTTTAATGTTTTAGAAAGTGTTAATGACAGATGATTGGTCATCGTTTAAAGTAACAAGCTGTTAAGATGTAGGGGGAATCTACTGGCATATTTTGGGTTCACTTGTCCCCTTAAAGGTAAGGGTCACTGTAACTGACCCCTATTATCCTGTTAATTAAACATTTATCCTGGTGGGCTGGGCCTCCTCCAGGATGACGCCTGGCCTGGCCACAGGACAGAACAGCTCACTGTATGACGGACTTGACATTTGCAAGAACTCAATTGTATACCTGACTTTCGGAGACAACAGATGACTTTGGAATATGCCTTATAGTGCCCCATCATCTTAATTAGATGCTTGTTATTTTAGGATTGAGTGATTGCTGATTTTTATTTTTTTGGTTTGTTTTTGTTTGCTTTAGTTTTTCTTCCTGATTGACATATTTGAACTTGACCTAAAATTCTGAAAGATGCACAATGTCAAGATTTCATTAAAAATTATGCATATTTACTCAAAATATTTTTAAATTGTTAATCGCTTGTTGCTAAAATCTGAATGCTACCTTGCACAAATTAATCCAAATAGTAAATAAAATTTAAGTTCTAGTATATTTATAAGAAGGCAACTTCCCCCCCCCCCCCCCATACTGTGAGAGGTTCTGCAGCATGTTGATAAAAAAAAAGGGGTATTTTATTTACCATCATCGATAGAGGCAATAATTACTAGCAGACAATTTAGATTTTTGTTGTTGTTTAGTTAAAATAGTTAGATAAATTGTCTTTTGGTTTTGTAGTTTTTGTAGAAACTCTAAGCCTCTCTGTGATATTAAATACTGCTCCTGCATTAAATGCTCCCAATCTCTCGATCTTTTTTAAGGGAATAAATGTCAGTGTGGACATTGGGTTTTTTTTTTTTTTTCCCCCAACTTTTGTAGACTTCCATTAGATGGCAGTAGATCACAATTTAGACCCAGACCAATGCAGGTAAAGACGATGAGCGATTGTATTATATATTTTTCAGCATTAATTCAAGAATGGAAGGTATATCATCTAAGTACAAACACAGGTCAAAGAGAATACAATAGTTCTACAGAACTAATAGTTCTAGTTCTACATGCTGTTGATGTATTGCATGAATTTGGCTGTAAGAAATTAACTACTTGGAACTTACTTGGGCTTGTAGTATAGGTAGGATCACAATGCAATTATAGTCAACTAACAAGTAATAAAACCATGTATACTAGTTCATGAAAATATTAGTACATAAAGCTTTTAGATTTGAGTTCTTTCACTTGCTCGGCATGACAAATCCCAGTTGTGACAGATAATCGTGCATGTGCGGTGTGTACATTTAAAAAAATGTTTGTAACTGGGGTCTGTTGGTCAATGCTAGCTTTTTTCACCATTTAGCTTTAGTGTGTTAGAAGCCAAATAACAGCATTGAAAAAAGCACAAGTAGCAATAGCAACTGAACGTTTAACATCATAGGAAAATCAAAAGACTTTAGAAAAAAACCTGTAGTCTGTTTCATCTTTGGGAGCAATTTCCAAATGCTTGAAGGTACAATGTTCATATGTACAAACAATAGTGTGCAAGTATAAACACCATAGGATAAAGCAGCTGTTGTACATCCCACAACAGCAGCAAAGGACCTTGTGAAGTCATTTGAGGAAACCGGTAAAGGTATCTCTATAGTAAAACCAGTCAACATAATCTAAAAGGCTGCCCAGGAAAGAAAAAATCAACTGGTCCAAAACTGTCATAAAAAGCCAGGTTAAGGTTTGCACATAAGGAAGATCTTTCTCCTCATCCGGGAAATCTCCTCTGGTCTGATGAAACAAAAATTGAACTGTTGACCGTAATGACCAGCATTGTGTCTGGAAGAAAAAGAGGGAGGCTTGTAAAGCACAGGGGTGGCAGCAACATATTATGGGGTGCTTTGCTGTAGGAGGGACTGGTTAGCGCCCAAGCACTGTAGTGCGCAGGGCCCTATTGTTCTAAGGATTATAATTTTTCTTTCTGTTTTTTTTGTTTGTTTTTTTAAACGTATTATTTTTCCACACTTTTGCCACTTTTGGAGGTTATACCATACTCAAAAACTCAACAAAATTTGCAGACAGGTTGGAATCTGCAGCCATCAGGTCTTTAGTGGGGCTTGGCCTGAGGAGTCATCACACACCCGGCACAGCGCCCCCTAGAATATCTTGCCTTATAGCTCATATACACTTGCAAGCATACTTATAGAACCCAGTGTACATTTAGATCACATCAAGCTGAACAAGTTTACTCCTCCTAGGGAATTAATACAATTGGAACCAAACCAGGCAAATATGATCTAAACAAGTTGCCGATGCAAAATTGCGAAGGGATTTTTGATATCTCAAAAGGTTCGGCTGTGGCGATTAAAAATTATGGCAAATAGTTATGAACAGGACGTGGCTAATAACTTCTGTATGCATTAAGTCATGTACATGGAACTTTAAGATTATGTTAAGAGTAGGAAGCTGATCACATCATACAACACTCATGAGTCTATGTCATAGCGCTACCAACTGGCAGCAGGAAGTGGGTCACTTTTGGAAATATTTTTTCCTTTACTTTCACCTGATTTGGTTCAAAATCAATCTGAATAGTGAAAAGACATGGGTGATTTGAAACCATAAAGGACTTTTTCTAATTTGAATCGTGTTGCTATGGCGACGCTTTAACTAAAGAAAAAAAATGTAATCTTTTTAATATCTTACGAGTGGAAAGACCTACGGCTCCAAAATGTAATGGGTGTAGACGGGCGTGGCACAGGGTCTGTACAGCGCCCCCAGGGAAATTTTGCTGCATAACTCATATCCACTATCACATATATGAATGAGACCCAGTATAAATTTAGATCTCATTGAGGTGAACAACTTGCATACCCCATGTCATGGAATCCACTGAACAGGAAGTCAGTTGTTTTGCGTTGTTTGCAAAATGCACCCATTGGAATGTGATCTACTACTCTCGGGATTCATATGTTTTTAACCGAACAGGGTCCAATATAATCTCGAAGCATTAAGGATCGAACATTGTTAAGGGCTGTTTGATATCTTACACGGGTCAGCTTTGGCGAGCCCTTAATCCTACGGCGAATAATATGAACTAGGAAGTGGTTAATAACTTCTGTGTAAATTGAGTGATGTACACCAAACCTCAGCTGTAGGTTAAGAGAAGAAACCTGCTCACAGTGACATGGTTCCTGTGAGTCTCAGTCATAGCGCCATCAATTGGCAGCAGAAAGTGACTACTTTTAGAAATTCAAATATTTTGTGACTAATTTTCAGCTTATTGGCTTCAAAATCAGGTGCAATAATTTGAAGACACTTTATTTGATAATTAATAATTTGAAGACAATAATTTATGAGCCCATTGGCTAAACATGATTTTGCCCTGACTCCTGCAGGACTAATGTCCTGTCCACTAGATTACAGTATTTCCCCGTTTTTTTAATTTTTTATATGGCTTCATGTTTACAATTGAAACATATGTAGAAATAATAAATATGAACAATACAAACATTTAAATTGCCCACTGTGCAACATTCAGTCTGGTGCACAAGGGCGGCGATATACACACCACATCACACATTCTACACACATGCAAACACACATACACAAACACTACACATCCTACACATAGACACATATACACACACAAGCAAATAGAAATAGACACACATTGATTTGATCGATTGACATAGATCAAACACACATACACACTATGCACACATTAACCATCCTATACACACGCACGCACACACACACACTATCTACACACATTACACATCCTACACAGACTACACATCCTACACACGCTACACATCCTGCAAAAACAGTGACAGGTCCAAGCACCTGCACCATTATCATCTTCATTAATCCGGCCCCCATATAATCTCAAACATTGAGGATGGAATACTGCAATCGGATTTCTGATACCTTAAACAGTTTAGCCATGGCAATGCCTCATGCTGGCAAGTGGCTAATAACGTCACGCAAACACACACACACGCATATTTATATGCACACACAGGATAGACATTAGAGTTTAGATGCTGAGTCCCGTTTGACATCAGTCGACATTCTTATACTCTGTTTCATTAGATCCAAACTGTCATGTTTGTCCATTAGCCATTTCCCTTTAAGTGCACATGCACTCTTTGCCCACCATCTTACTGGTGCGCCTGGGTGGCGGCGGCACCCGTGCTTGGGGCCGCCATCATTGCTTGCAACTATATTTCACATTATTATCACTAGTTCCTTATATAAATGGCATCATATGGAAGGTAGTTTATGTGGATACATTGAATTAACATCTCAAAAGATCAGCCAGAAAATGACAGCTTGGTCACAAGGCCAATAAAGTTAAAGTGTTGAAGTGGCCATGAACACAGTCTAATCTTCGGGAAGCAATCAAGCAGGTATGGATTGAGCAAGTGACACCAGAGTACTGCAGACGTCATTTTAACTCTTCACCCCAACTGGATCAAACAGGTTTTGAAGGAAAAAAAGACTTCACACTAAACGTAGGTTGTTGTGTAGCAATTGAATTGTCTTGACTGTCATTAATTTAAAACATTGAATTTCAATTTTGTCTCAAAACGGTATATTAAAAGGAAATTGGGGGGGGGGGGGATGAAATGTGTGTTAATATGTCTAAATTAAAAAAGATCAGATTGTCCTTGATGAGGAAGCTGTGGGCGATGGTGGCAAGGAAAAACTCCCTTGAGATGGCAATCTCAAGAGGAACTAGACTCCTTATGAGGAACCAGACCTGTTTTGCAGTCATACTGACGGTTGGAAAGCTGGGCGTTTAGTATAATAGGAGAGTATGTCAATTACACATGTTTAAACATGAGAGTACTCCTTAGTGAGGAATTTCCAGTCTGTGCTAAATCCAACAGGAAATGTTTCCGTTGCACAATAGAACAAGTCAAACGCATCTCCATATAAACACACTTGAAGAAAACCAGATAAGCTTGTTAGGAAGATTAAGGATATGTTGCTTTAAAAGAGCTTATAGTGATTTGTTTAATCTGTGCTGGTGGAAAACTTTAAACAAATTTGAGAATTGTGCAATTTCCTCTTTTAAAAAAACCCTTTTGTTGTCAATCTTTGCCACGGCAAACTCCAGTTCCACTTAACATTTCACTGGAATAATAATTCAGATTCAACACTGTTGTAAAAAGTATGCTTAAGAATTTGTTCGATTCTTTTAATTGTTTCCAAAATTACATTTGTCCATAGCATTCTAGGGGATGTTTGGGCTAGTTAATTGCTAGTACTTCGCTTATAAAATAAACAATTACTCTTTCCAACATTCCATTGAATTTGTCTGTATTCACTGATGGAGGTGATAATGAAATTTTTTCTTCCTGTAAAAAGAAACACTGCAATATTACCAGGATTCTAACCAGGATATAAGCATTTACTGAAGAACAATAAATAAATAAAGGAAGGATTTAAGAATAGGAAAAGATTCATTCATTCATCCCTAGATATGCAGATGTATAACACAGCAGTCATTTTGGACATTTACTATAAATGTTGAAACATGGCCATTACTTAAGTGTTAACAGCACTGAAACATTATTTATTCTTTTTTTTATTCTGTCTCTTTGAATTGTCCTCAATTCATACTACCAAAACTTATTGTTGCATTTAATGCTAGAGACTTATTTAGTTATTCATTTGTTTGGTCAAGGTTTTTTTTCTACTAAAGTGCATCAGATGTACAGTGCCCTTAATTAGCTTTTAGAGTTGTTAAGGTTTTTAAGTAAATTATCCTCCTAAGAGTACAAAACATGTCCCCTTCATGGTACCATCTCAGCAACAATGAAAATTAATGTTTGGAACCATTACTGCTGAGAATGTGGGGTACCAGACCATCACATTACACCATGCACACTCATACATTCAGTAAAACCTACAGGCAATTTAACAGATATTGAGATGTTTTGAGAGTTACAAACTGTCACCTAAATTCAGGATCAAACCAGTAGCCCTGGACATATGATCTACTCACTTCCCGATTGTGACATCAAACAAGATATCACTCACTGACTGTATCCTGTCTCATCCAGTGGAGGGTGGACTTAATTTCTGGAGTCATGTTGTGTCATGTAATTCTTTACCACAATGACCTCTGGCTTTTAAAGAAACATCTGGGTTTCTGTATAGCTGCTTTGTGAAACTGTGCATTGTCTGGTCACACCAGAGAGACTGTTGCACAGTGGCCACATGAATTTAAAGGGTCATGTTTAATTTATTAGATTTTTCCCAATACCATTATGACATAATTTTATTAAGGGGGAATTTTATGCTTAGACCACCAAAAAGTGTCAGAAGCTGGAAAAAAAACATCACACTATAATGTTACTCAAAGTGATGTCACTCAATGTGGTGTCACTCAATATGATGTCCCACACGTTAATAATTATTAACCTTTTTCGTGTGTATGAGCTATGCAAAAAAAAAAATGAATTAATGAAGAATAATAATAATAATAATAATAGTAATAATCCTTAGGAAAATAATAGGGTCCTTCACCTATGACGACATAGAGCTAATGCCATAGTGCTTGGGCCGTAATAATTATAATAGTAATAATAATTATTATGATCATTATTAGTGTTGCTTGCAAAGCAAAGGAGGGCGCGCAAACAAAATTAAAATTAAACTTTTAATACTCGCCTGTAAATAGCCATTTATCAGGTGATTAAGCATCATTACTACTAGTATAAAATAAAATCATGACTCACATCGCATCCAGTCATCCAGCTCCGCTTGCCATAAGAAGTGCTGGAAAAGACTCGTTGAGAATGGTCCATTCACCTGAGCCCAAATATTTAAAAACGATATTGATTCGCTAAGAACAAAGGAGGGAGGGTTCACGGCGCACTGTGCTGCGACCCAGGATGATTTGACAAAATCTAATCAGAGCTCAGCCTCAAGTCACATGTTTTTCAAATCTTTACGTGCCTACATAGACACTATGTTCGGCGTTTTTAAATATTATCTGTAAATAAACTGGCTAAATAAGAAATTTAACCCTTTTCTGTCCAGGTCCGAAGGCCAATACTGGCTAATAAAGCAGGGAAATCAGGGTTCAAGGTGATTGGGGATTGCATGGGCAAATTCCTGGGGAGACTGAGATTTTTTCTGATACCTTCCCAAGCCAAAATGGTGTTAAATAAAAAAAATTTTCAACTATTGGTCGCATCTTCCTAAAATGATTAATGAATGGAAGAGATATTAGAATTCTTGGAGCACATGCAAAGGATTCCATACTGACACACAGGGAGTCTTTATCATTTAAAAACCATCTAAGCATTTGTTTGATCTGAGCAGCCCAATAATAAAACTGCATGTTGGGCAAAGATCTGCCTTCACACTCCTTTGGCTTGAGAAGAGAAGTGAATTTGATCCTGGGATTTTATTATTCCCTATAAATTTACTAATAGATGCGTTCAAACACTTAAAAATATCATTCAAATAACAGGATATGAACTGAAATAGATTAAATAAACAGGGGGGCACATTAATTTTAATTGTACTAATTCTTCAAAATAAATAAACTGGTAAAGAGGTCCACCTATTCATATCCTGTCTTGTCATAAAGGGTGAGAAGTTCATAGAGAACAAATGATTTAAATCAATTATGTGTATGCCCAAATAAAAGATGTAACCCATTGTAACCCAGTGTAATTTAACAATTTGTGGGGCATTTAAAAACATGGTTTGAGATTCCTCTTCACTAGACTGGCTCGACTGGATTGTCTCCAGCACACAAGAAATTGATGATTGTGGCTGACTCAGGTAAAGAAAAACGTCGTCTGCACATAATGATATGCGGTAAATGTTTCATCCCACCTGCCTAAGGCACCTGGATGCCATTATGCATACGAATACTTCCTGTCAAGGGTTCGATGAAAAAGGCAAACAGGAGTGGTGACATGGGACAGCCTTGATGGCAGCCTCTAGGAATTAAAAATATCTACATGATAATAAGCCATTATTGTCAACCATAGCTGTTGAATCATAGTACAGAAGTCTGACAAGTCTGATGTAGTTGGAACCCAAACTGAATTTGTCAAACACTTGAAACAAAAACCTCCACTCAACCCTATCAAATGCTTTTCTGCATCAAGAGATACTATAGCAGCTGGGGCACCAGCTGAAGTAAACTGATTATTATATTCAGGAGACGACTCATGTTGTCTGAACCTTAGTGAGACTTAACAAATCCAGTTTGGTCAGGTTTAATGATCTTTGGTAGAATTCTCTCCAGACGATGTGCTAAGACTTTGGCCACAATTCTAAAGTCTACATCAAGTAAAGTGGCCGATATGAGGCACAGACTCATGAGTTCTTCCCTTTTTTTGAGAATCAAGCTAATAGAGGCAGTTTTCCAGGAACATGGAGAAAGACTGTCTTCCAAACGGTTGTCAAGTACTGGATTTAAAGATGCAGAGAACTCTGGTGCCTTCCCGCTAGGCATAGATTAAATAGCCACAAAAATATCTTCTTTTGTAAGAGGCATGATAAGAAAAGCCTGGTCCTCCTCTGGAATAAAAGGTAGAGGCATCTTTTCCAAGAAAATGGCAGGGTCTTGAGATGCACACAAGGAAGTGTACAGATTCTCATAGAAATAAAATATTAAAACTCAGTAGTTTTAATAGCCTTAACGAACCTTTCAGTTTGTTTACAGTTGAGGTGATATGCTAAAAGATTACTAGGTTTGTTCCCATATAGATAAAACCTTTGCCTGCTAAATGTTATTCTTTTTTTTTTTACATGTTCTGAATAATCCAATTTCCGGTTAAAAGATTCCAATTATTTGTGTATGGGTAAAGATTTATGAAGCAGTTCCCATCTTTTAACTGCTAGAGGGTAGAGGGTGTAGTCTTTGACACCTGGATGTATTTCTGTCCATATATCCACCAAGCCTGAGGCATGACACATATTTTGAAAAGTTTGTGAACAAGAGGTCGATTTTATAGTTGACATGTCCCACTTATTATTCATGACACAATTATAATTCAACTCAATTCAATTCAATTTTATTTGTATAGCACTTTTAACAATTGCCATTGTCGCAAAGCAGCTTTACACAATCAAAAAATGATTTAAGTCATTAGGTCAGACATGTGTGTTATACACATTTAAAACAGTTAAGGGTTTCCCTAAGATGTCCCTAAGTAACCAGTGTTGAGAATAAATCTGCCTCAGGATCCTGTTCAGTCCATTCTAAGATAAAAGGAAAGTTTTTGTTAATCAAAATGACAACTCCCTGTTTATTTGATGAAAAATAATTTAAATATACTGTACGTGACTAATCTAGTCTCTTTTGACCTGTAAATGTTCCATAACTTACAAATTAGTTTCCTATAGAAATGAAATAGTTTTTCTTTCTTCAAGAATGTTAACATTTTTATTCTTTTGCCTACACTGGCCATGCATGCCCTTCACATTCCATGTGTCCACCCTAGTCAGGTTGGACATGTATCAGTGCAGTACAAAGTATTTGAATGCTGATGTTTACAGAGATTAAGTTAATTAAGACAACATGAAGTGCGATCACAACCATTCCTTCCCAAAACTCCCCCATTAACCAACCAGATATACGGAAGCCAGAGAAAAATCATGAGCTGCCATCTTGCTTCCACCCCTGGTTCTCCACATTCATGTGGCAACCCACATTCATCCCATCTGATCAAAAACGAAAGTTGGAGAATCACATATAACATCACACTGTAAACAGAGGAAGTATTTTCTTCCTCATTACAAGCTGGAAATTTCCTTTTTAAAAAGGGAAAGGTTCTCCTAAACACATATACTGTAGTATGTTCCTGAATGCCATAATGTTAGAGAAAATCCTAAAAATCCAAAATGTTGTACAATTAATTTCACTGTCTTCTATTTTCTAAACTTTCACCACCCTCCGTTATAGTGTGTGTGTGTGTGTGTGTGTGTGTGTGTGTGTGTGTGTGTGTGTGTGTGTGTGTGTGTGTGTGTGTGAGACCTTTGGCGGAACCCTTAGGTGTTTCAAATTGTCCCTCAGGTTACCTTGTCAGCTTCCGGTTTTCAAACCAACTACACAGGTATAACTGCTACAACGCCCATTTTATAGCGGTGTATGTTGAAAACCTCTCAGAAATGTTTCCAAATGCAGCTATTTTAAAAACCTACAAAACCTTAAAGCTCCATGAAATGATTTTTTCCTCTAAGTATTTATTTCTGTTGGATGATGATTTATTACAACCATGTTGCATTTCCTTTATTACAATATTGTTTAAAACTCTATTTAAAAGAGACAGTGTTAACATATGTGCTGCCTCCATCAAAAGAAGGAATGTTCCTTTTCTTTTCTTTTTTTTAATCCTTGGTACCTATAATGTAGGCTTTTTTTTTTTTTTTTTTTTTTTTAATGCTTAGCACTTTAAAGTGGGTAATGGATTAAACCATCATCCATATTGGCAAAACTGCTTTTTCAGCTGCAGAACATGTTGAAAGGCTATTTTATTTAATTTATTGCTACTATTATACTATTTTATTGCATATTAGTGTTTTTATGCTGATAATGTCCTGCCTATGGGGGGGGGGGGGACAATCACAAGTGAAATCAGACACTGCAATATGAATGTCGTGGCAGGTGATGATCAGATGGAACACTCTAATACACACCTGAGAACATTAAACCTGCAGGACACGTAAATGATTATTATTGTTGTTGTTGTTGTAGTTTTATAATAATAATAATAATAATAATAATAATAATAATAATAATAATAATAATACAGCTACGTTTTAAAAATCTAATCATTAAGACGGACAGAGAAGGAAATAGAGAGAGTAAAAGAGTGAGACTGTACTCGAGGGATTGTAATTTCCCAAGAAGACATGAAAAGAATGTCAACATAAGAATTTTCGGTGACGTAAGTATCGCACAAAAGGATTTTCCCAGAAAGACGCATATAAATACGGAAGCACAAACACAAGACTGCATGACCTAGCAGCTTAAGAGGCAGAAGAAGTGTCACACGGACACAAGAACTTCAACCCGCAACTTCTACTCCGATCTGGTACAAACCACTGGTACGTATCTCTGAGTTTATATGACTGATTTATTGACTGATTGGATAAAATGTAAATTAACATCGACTTTTTTTCTTTTACTTTTTTTTTTTTTTTAGAAATGGCTGACAAAGATTTATCACAGCTGGAAAGGTAAGTCTTGTCTTGGAAGCTGAGGCGATTCTAGGGTTTTTAAGTGATGGGGGAGGGGCCTGAAAATCATTTAGTATTTTTGAGAAAAGATTTTTGCACACTAATTTATAAAAACCACTGATGAAGTATCATTTATATGTTTACTATAAATGCGAAAATAATCAGACAAACATGCTATCAGGGAGATAAAATAAAAAAAAAAATTGAAGTGAGTGTAAACGGTGATGTGTCGTGGTTGAGTCGTGATGTGCGTCTCTGTCCTTGATAATCGTGGAGCTGTGATTCCACTTCGCAAATCAAGCAGTGGTGGACGGCGCTCTAAGCCGATTTTTGGTATGCTAAGTGAAGAAAAACACTTTAAATTTATAATTGTATACCCTATTTACAGACACATTGAAAGTGACAGTGGAGTTGACTCTGATGACATGGGCATTGACGAGACGGACGGCTCTGATCCTCTGGCCTTGGTGAGTCATTGATAAACCTTTGTAAAACCTCAACCTATTTAGTGTTCCGTTTTACTGTATCTAAACCGGAGCTCACTATGGACTCTATGTTACAGAGCGGCAGATGTGACCTGCACAAAGGACTCCGTATCGAAGTCACCAACGAGCCTCTTAGCATGCGCTCCATAGCTAACGTTGTAATCGCTCTACAGAGGCTGAGGCACATTGAAAGAGTTCAGTCCACAGAGTTTAGTGACCGGGAGCTCTTTAACATCTTCATGGAGAATGTGATCGAAGGTGTGGCTCGAATACTAGATATATCTGCATATAATCTTACTTTTACTGTGGTGTGAGATGAAACTGATTCTGTGAGCACTGACACACGTTTGTCTTCACACAGAGACAATAGTGATCAATTTGAACTGCAGTGAATCCAAGAGCTACAGCAGGCAGGATAAGGTTGTGCAGTGCACTATATGTGACAAGTCTAAAAAGACCCTGGTGCAGAGGGAAAACTATCTGCTGGCATTTACTCTGAAGGGTGGAAACGAGGGGAATAAAGGTAAACTTACCATAAAAAAAACACTTTTACTACTAACTATTTAAATGCATGTATTCAATTTCAAAGCCTACGTCAAAATTCAGTCTAAGTATATCATTAGTCATTAGATTAGAATGAGAATTGTAATAACAATTGTACTACTTTAGAAACTGTGTAAGCTCTTCAGTATTTTCATTTAATTGAAGTGATTTCTTTTATTGACAGCACGGTTCAACCTTTCAGCCTACACTCCACCAAACTGCAAAGACAACTCAAAAGGCCAGGCTGTATGTTTGGGGATTGTAAAGAGCAACTTCTTTCTCTCATGCACTTCGGATAATGGCACTCCTTCTCTGGTCATAGAGGTATGTAAACATAATCATCTGACAAAAGCCATCTGGACATTTGGCACACAGCTGTTTTTTTTTTTTTTTTTCCTCAAAGTGAATCACAATCAAGAAATAATACAATCAAAGCACAGAGCTGATAAATTAGTGAACTGTAACTGGATGATTTGGCAATTGGAGTGATAATTTGTCATTGTGTCACTTTAACAAGTGTCAGTTGTTCAGATGATGCAACATCATGGATTTGGACAGTATTTACTAGAAGTGAATGTGTTGAGTTACAGGGTTAAGTGAATGTGGTGGAATGTGACAAAAATGTCTGTTTACAAAAAATTTTATTAGATGGATCATTAAAGGATCTTTCAAACATTTTATATGCATAGATTAATACAAAGTAAAAAAAAATCAAATATTTAAATGGAAAAGTGAAGTTTCATTGGCCAGAGGTAAATTGGGGTGCAAAAATTTTGTTTAGAAAAATTTGTACAAAAAGAGGCATACCGAAAACATTTGCACAGCAGTAAATCTAAATATCTGATGAACTTAAAATTGGAGATCACTAACTTATATGAACGTATTATACAAGTGATTGATTAATTCTTTTTGCAGGAGGTAAACGACAAAGAGAGTCTGCAGGCGGTCAAGGAGACTGATGACATGGAGCGCTTTCTGTTCTTGAGAAACAGCTCTGGTAACTCCCTTAACACGTTTGAGTCAGTCAAATACCCGGGCTGGTTCATCACCACCTCAAAGGATGAGAAACAGCCAGTCCAGATGTCTAAGCAGCAAACAAGTCACCTCCAGCTGTTCACTCTGCATGATGAGGAAGTAGTCCTTCAGAGTGAGATCTGATTTAGAAAAACATTTTCCAGAATGTATGTACTAAGTACAAATCTTTCAGCTAATTTTATGTTTAAGTTAATCTCACAATCTGATTATGTGACTGTTTATTTGGTTATATATTTTTATATGACTGTTTATGTGGTTATATATTTTATATGACTGTTTATGTGGTTATATATTTTATATGTAAAAATAAGTGCTACATTAATTATTTATTTAACGTATTTATTACGAATGTGGTGCTGTTTTCAATACTTTAATTTATTGTTTTATTTCGATGTGTCGAGCAAATATTGGATAAATGCAATCTATATAAATAAAAGAGAGGTTTTGCCTGAACATTTGGTCAGAACTTGCTTTTTTAAATGTTTTTCTGTTTCACACATTGGAGGCCCAGAAACCAGTCTCAGAAAAAAAAAAAGTTTTCTGTACGTCTGTCTAGCCAGATTTAATCACAGCATCATGCAAAACTGTCTGGACAGAGTTTACTGAAGCTGTCAGTTCTTCTGTATTTGCCTGAGGTTTGATCAACACACTAGTTTGCCTAGTCTGCAGAAGACACAGAAACAACCGTTATCGTTAAATCAAAATGTTGAGTAAAAGTGATGTTATGAACAGTTATCTACCAGATGTAACAATCTACTTTAAACAGGGAGTGTATTTAGCTGACGACAAAAGAAGTACAACTTAGCGTAAACAAGGCGTAAGATACTCAACCTTACAAAAATTAATTTCTTTGCATTAATAAGTTAGACAGAAATTTCTGCTATACAGAAAGACAGACATGTACGAGTTTTAACTTGAAATAATAATATTACATTAAAGCTGATCAGCTCATTCGTAGTCTAAACCTTTTATTTATTTCTAAAAACTCTCAAGCTATCAACAACGGGTACTAATGGTAGTATGTAATATATGTAGGATACTAAAACCACCCCAATTGTGGAAACACCCAAATTCAAACTGCATCCTACTGCCTAGAATATTATTTAGGACAAATAAAGGCATAACTAAAACAATTGCACAGTATTAAGTCAAAATGTCTGATGGGGCCTGCTGTACTAGACATGTGTACATCTATTAGCCCATTTTATATTGAAGTACTGTGTACCTCTGCACAAGATGACTGTTTTGTGTTGGTTTGTGGTTTCACATATGTAGTTTTGTAGCATTCATGTACAGAGATATTTGGAAGAATGAAGACCAATACAAATCCATGATAGTGGGTGAGTTGCAGCCAAGTGCTGCTAATCAACAGCCCTTGATTAATTAATCATCAACCATGCAGACCTCTGTAAAAACAGAAGTTTTGGCAGTGTGTGATAACACAATGCCAAGAGGGAAAGACATATGCAGTAAGAAAGATTATACACAAGATGAAATAATTCAGTATAGTTGCCGATCTTCCCAGGAGCGAACGTCCCCGCACATTCACACCAAGGTCAGGCAATTCAATGCTTATAGAAAAAAATAAGTAAATAAATTTAAAAAACTCAGACCCTTACTGAGGGTCTTACTGAGCTGTGTTAAATGTTAAAGGCCGTGACAAAGTAATTGGAGGAAGCCGGAACAATTATGGTTTGTTGGAAATGATGGCAGAAGAAAGCATCAGTCTAAACATAACACAGAAGTATGATGGAGTTTATAAAACTGCATCTGAACCTCCAGACTTCTTGAACAATATCCTATAGACAAATGAGTTGGTTGGCCTTAATGCCCAATGCCATATTTGGCAAAAACCAAACAGCATTTTAACAGGTTAAGCACCACACCAGTGGAGGGGTGATGATTTGAGCTTGTTTTTCAAATGTTTCAATATACCAGAGTATACTAGTGGCAAATGTGAAGTAAGCTAAAGCTTTGTCAAAATTGGCTCATGCAACAGGACAAAGAACCAAAGCACTCCAGTAAATCTACATCAGAATGTCTTTAAAAATAATTATTATTAAGGTTGTGAAAGTTGACCTAGTCAAAGTCCAGACCTCAAAGCAACTGAAATGCTGTGATGGGGCATTAAAAGAGCTGTGCATACGTAAATGCCCAAAAACCCCAATAAACTGAAGCAATATTGTAAACAAGACTGGGACAAAATTGCTCCACAGTGATGTGAGAGACTGATGAAATCATACAGGAAATGATTACCTCAAGTTTTTACTGCTAAAGGTGGATCTACAGGCTATTGTGTCATGGGGGACTTGCCTACATGTTTTTTTTTATTATTATTTTTTTTTTTTATAAATAATGATATGGTGAAAAAGTTATGTTGTTTGTCCAAGGTTGCCTAATACTAAGGCACTTTGCTAAACAGCATAAATTCTTACACACCCCTTTCATACACTCTTCAGACTTCTGCCATCTGGAAAATGATACCAAAGCATTCTGTGCCTTACATCCAGACAGTGGAACAGTTTCTTCCCACAAGCCATCATCAATAAACCTGCTTTTTTTTTTTTTTGCACAATATCTACTAGTTGTTATTTGCACAGGAACTTTTTTCTTTTCTGCTATGTCATCAAGAAATGTTTACTGTTTTAATATCAAATAATCATTTCATGGACAATTTGCACTACCTCAACTCATTATCACGGAGTATCACAATGTGTCATGTTACTCTTATTTGCATACTTGAACGTGCACTTCAGTGCAATTCAATTAAATTTGATTTGTATAGCGCCTTTAACATTGACATTGTCGCAAAGCAAAATAATTTTTTAAGTTCATATGAAATGTGAATATGTGTGAATCAAAATGATCAGATTGTCCCTGATGAACAAGTCGAGAGATGGCAGAAAACTCCCTGAGATGGCAGTAGGAAGAAATCTTGAGTGGAACCAGACTCAACAGTGAACCCATCCTCATTTGGGTGATAACGGATAACAGAGATTGATCTGCAGTCATACTGTGTGAGACTGGAAGTTCAGTATAACAGATGTGTTTAAGTTGATATGGATTCCAGTTCGTTATTGGAGACTCAGGTTGACTATAGGAGACTCCAGTCCTGAACTAGCGAGCGACGGCAGTCATGAATCCTCAGAGAACAGCTGTCAGCATCAGCCCAGGCCAGGACCATCTTTGTGGAAAAGTGGAACTGTCCCCAGTCACCGCACGTATCCCAGGCAGACCACACGGGGCATCCATATGACATGGTATCCAACCAGAAGCAGAACACCAGGACGAGTCAGAAATGTCCAGAGGGCAGAGGAAAGAGGGAGAGGGAGGGAGAGATGAGAAGAGATAGAAGAGGAGAGAACAAAAGAGATGGAGAGATGGTATGGTCACTGTCACATAATGTATAAGTGAATGTATACTTAGTGCAGAGTGCAAGCAGGGACTCTGGCAGGACTAACTATGACAGCATAACTAAAAGGGAGAGCCAGAAGGAAACACAGACCTGAGAGCTCCCTGAGATATAAAGCAACCAATCACTTCTCCGTCAACAAACCTGAGTGCACCTAATGTTCTGTCTTTGCTGTGTTTGTCTTTTTGTATAGTTATAAGATATTCTTGCCAATTTAAGATGTTAATTTGTTGTCTTAGCTAGTCAGCTAATTAGGTTTTGTCTTTAGCTAGTTTTGTTAATTTCTGTTATTAATTTATGTTGAATGTTGCACTTTGGTCCAGGAGGAATGTTGAAATGACAACAAATGCCTACTTGACTTGACTTGACTCAATTCTTCTAGGTACACTTGCACAAAGTCCCTAAAGGAACTCAGCTACTAGGTTTTTCCAAACATCTTGAAGAACTAACCACAGATCTTCTGTGCATGTAGGCCTCCTCAAATCCTTCTGTCTGTTCATGTAATCCCAGCCAGACTCAATGATGTTGAGATCAGGGGTGGGGGTCAAACCATCACTTCGAAGACTCCTTGTTTTTCTCTGTGCTGAACATAATTCTTAATGACCTTGGCTGTATGTTGGAAGTTTTTGTCCCAGATTGGATTGCATGATGGATAAATATGTGCTTGTATTTCTCAGCATTGCGGACACCATTAATCCTGAACAAATCTCCAACTCTATTTACAGAAATGCAGCCTGAAACTTGCAAGGAACCTCCACCATGCTTCACTGTTGCCTGCAGACACTTCGATAAACAACCTGCCTCCTGCTATAGCCATATAGTTACATTTTTGACTTGAGTAGTTTAGCCCTGTTTCCACACAGAGGTATGGGTATTCTTTCAGGAAGACCGCTTTTAGACAGACTTCTCCAGACAGTAGATGGGTATATGTGGGTCCCACTGGTTTACGCCAGTTCTTTGCTAAGGGCACTGCTTGTCATCTTCATGTTGAAGGGAGGTAAGATAACGTGTCTTTCATAGTAGTAAACATTTTCCATTTCTTTGTACATCTTCAAAATAGATTGAACAGCTCTTCTCGAAACCCAATCCTATAAAGTCTCTGTTTGTTTGAAGCCAAAAGGAGTCACACCATATATTGATTTGATATAGAATTTCCTTTTTTTTTTTTTTTGTTCACTTTGCATTTTGTAATTTTATTAAAAATAAATAAATAAATAAACACTCCCTCACTCATTCACTCACATATCGTCTATACCATTTTATCCTGCATTCAGGATCACGGGGAGTCTGGACCCATATTCACAAAGCTTCGTAGAATTCTCTCAGAGTTACTATCTTAGTTAAAAAAGTCCTAGCTGAGAGTCCTACTCTAATTTATATATACTATTTAGGAAACTTCTCAGAGCAACTCTGAGGAAGGACAAAAGTACAAAAACCTTTATCTTAGTGAGGAGGTATGGTTGAATCCGTTGCTAGGGATGATGCAGCAATTCAAGGACTGTGATTGGTTGCTAAAAAATGACCTCTGACCTCTGTAAAGGTCTTGAAATGCGCTCTTTGTGAAAATAGTATTTATGATAATAGAATAGACAGTGAACTCATAATGTTTGTATATGAAATTGTATAATCATGACTACAGGCTACTTTATGCAAAGTAGCAAGTATGCATATTTATAGGCTAAATATTTGAAAGTTAATTAAACAGCAGTTGGAAATGTGTCTAATTTTAAAGTCAAGTCAATTTTATTTATATAGCGCTTTTAACAATTGACATTGTCGCAAAGCAACTTTACACAATAAAAAGAAGTAAATCTGTATGCAGTTTTAAAGAAAACAATTTTCACACACTAGTTACTATATTTAAGGATGCTATGTAGCCAACAATCCAAGAGAGATGGAAGGGAGTAAAACAACAATAAAACCAAATTGGACAGGAGAGTAATGTTTACTTTTCGTTTTACGTTCAGTGTTTGGAGAATATTTCTTCTTTCCGCTTTTGTCCTCTGCTATAGAAACTCTTAAGCCTCTTAAAACTCCTCCTCACTACTCTTAATAATTTTTACCAGCAGCAATGTGTAGTGTTATGTTTCCTCTAAAGATGTTATTAGTTCTATCATCATTTGATTCCCCATCATTTTTGGGCCCCACTGTGTGTGTGTGTGTGTGTGTGTGTGTGTGTGTGTGTGTGTGTGTGTGTGTGTGTGTGTGTGTGTGTGTGTGTGTGTGTGTGTGTGTGTGTGTGTGTGTGTGTCTGTCTCTGTGTGTGTGTGTGTGTGTGTCTGTCTGTCTCTGTGTGTGTGTGTGTGTGTCTGTCTGTCTCTGTGTGTGTGTGTGTGTGTCTGTCTGTCTCTGTGTGTGTGTGTGTCTGTCTGTCTCTGTGTGTGTGTGTGTCTGTCTGTCTCTGTGTGTGTGTGTGTGTGTGTGTGTGTGTGTGTGTGTGTGTGTGTGTGTGTGTGTGTGTGTGTGTGTGTGTGTGTGTGTGTGTGGTTGTGTGGGTGGGTGGGTGTGTAGGATTTGCAAAACACTTGCAAAGATTTGACAGAAATATATTTTATTAGGCTTCAGAATATAACAATAAGTTAAGAGTATTGAGATTAATACAAGCATTATAATGAATAAAGTTAAGTTAAAACATACATTGTATGTACAAAAAGCTGAAATATACTTAAAATATAAAAACATAAAATTTGTCTCCAGATTTACATTTGTACCCAGTACATACTCTCTGAAAACTGTTTTTTTCTGAATCAGACCTCACTCTGAGAGACTACGATTTCATCATACAGTGTGAACAGCTGGAGGTGACTTGTTTGCTGCATAGACATTTGGACTGGCTGATATTCGTCCTTTGAGGTGGTGATGAACCAGCCTGGGTATTTGACTGACTCAAAGGTGTTAAGGGAGTCACCAAAACTTTTCCTCAAGAATAGGAAGTGCTCCATGCCATCATTCTCCTGGATCGCCTTCAGATTCTTTTTGTCTTTTACCTCCTAAAAAAAAATCATTCAAAACTTTTATAAAACGTTACTATTTTCTAATTTTGACTGCATTAGACATTTTGACTTACTGTTATGTCATAAAAAGAATGAATTTGTTCCTATTCTATTTGTTCCTCAAGCTGATAGCGCTCTACATGCCAATCTATGTGTGTGTGCATGTTTTAATAATGTTTACTAACTAAAAACATCATTACAATCTCTATAACACCCCATTCTAACTCTATCCACTATAACTACTCTTTACCTCTGAATATTTATTAAAATACTTGTTTTTTGCATTAATCAATGGGAATAAAATCCTAAAAACAACTTTTTATATGACTTATTCATTATAATTTATGAAAATTTTATTATTTAGTCACACCCCACTTCAATCCGCTACATCAACACATTCACATATTAAATATTGAATGTTTTTTAATGCACATGTTTAACTAAACATTGCACCATTACCCAAATTATATGGCTCACCCAATGTAATCTCACCCAAATAATTAAATATCCCTATTACTGGAAATGGATTATTTTTACAAACCTCTATGACCAGAGAAGGACTGCCATTATCCAAAGTGCATGAAAGAAAGAAGTTGCTCTTTACAATCCCCAAACATACAGCCTGGCCTTTCGTGTTGTCTTTGCAGGTTGGTGGAGTGTAGGCTGAAAGGTTGAACCGTGCTGTTGAAAAAAGAAATCACTTTAATTAAATGAAAATAGATCTTAGAGGGTTTTACAGTGGACAAACAAGCCAAAAGATGCAGTGGCAAGAATAAATTAGACAGAATAGGTATATTGGTTGAGAGGTGAAGGTTTCAAGTCAGAACTTTAAGAAAACAGAATGAAGTTATTGGTAGATGGATGGAAGATGGATAGAAGAGAAAAGAAATGGCAGGAGTTATAAGGAGAGGCAGATTACAACAGGACATGTGATAAAATACAGCAACCTAGAGCAATAGTAGTGGTACAATAGTGATTAAATGTAATACATTTTTTGTAGACACAATATGGGCAACTTACCTTTACTTTTCTCGTTTCCACCCTTCAGAGTAACTGCCAGCAGAAAAGGCCCCCTCTGCACCAAGGTCTTTTTAGACTTGTCACATATAGTGCACTGCACAGCCTTATCCTGCCTGCTGTAGCTCTTGGATTCACTGCAGTTCAAATTGATCACCATTCTCTCTGTGTGATGAAGACAAATGTGTATCAGTGCTCACAGAATCAGTTTCAACTCACACACTTAAAGCAAATTTATGTGCATATATGTTTACAATGTTCAAACCACACCTTCGATCACATTCTCCATGAAGATGTTAAAGAGCTCCCGGTCACTAAACTCTGTGGACTGAACTCTTTCAATGTGCTTCAGCCTCTGTAGAGCGATTACAACGTTAGCTATGGAGCGCATGCTAAGAGGCTCGTTGGTGACTTCGATACGGAGTCCTTTGTGCAGGTCACATCCGCCGCTCTGTAACACACCAGAGTCCATAGTGAGCTCCGGTTTTGATGAAGTAAAAAGAAACACCAAATATGTTGAGGCTTTACAAATGTTTATCCATGACTTACCAAGGCCAAAGGATCAGAGCCGTCCATCTCGTCAATGCCCATGTCATCAGAATCAAATCCACTGTCACTTTCAATGTGTCTGTAAAGAGGAAATTAATTCCTAAATAGGTGTGCTTATGTGTTGAATTGGTATACTGAAAATAATAATAATAATAATAATAATAATAATAATAATAATAATAATAATTGGGGGGTTGTTTGTTTTTTAGAAGCCTTTTAATCTCATCAACAGGACAGAACTACTGATCATTCATAGTAATCCTTGCGACTGAACACTTTCACACACTTGAACATATTATTACAAAATACTATATAAGGTTAAATGAAACATTAATTCCAAGTCAAGACATACCTTTTCAGATTTAACAAATCTTTGCCAGCCATTTCTTTAAGAATAAGTAGAAGAAGAAAAGTTAGATGCGTATTCGATCAATGATTCTATCAATGAGTCAGACTTTTATTCTGTAAAATTCAGATTTTTTTCTGCACGCATATAAATCTACAGAGTTACTTACCAGTGGTGTATGGGATAGGATTATAAACTGCGGTTTGAAGTTTTCTGGTGTGACTCTCTTGTACTGCCTGTTGAGCTGCGAGTCGATGCAGTCTTGTGTTGGTGCTTCTGTATTTACGCGCCCTGCTTGGAAATTCTAGCGGATGTTGACGTCACCCGACTCTCGTGCTCAGGATTTCCCACACAGCGGAATATTGCCAGATTACGTTTTAACACACAGCTAATAAATAGTTCAATCTAAATTACATTATTAGCTCGCTAATTTATTCGTGCCCCCAAAATTGTTCCTTCTTTACATGTAAAATCTTTTCCAATAGACAGAAAAAAAAAAGAAAATGACAACAAGAAAACCGTTTAAACACAATAAAGACAACAAGAGCTGTACAACATACAGCGAGGTGTATTTTTGTTTAGAGCTCATTTATAACGAAGTTTAAAAAAAAGAAAACTTCACGTTGTCCCCTTTAAAATATTGGGGCAAATCGTTTAGATTAAATGGGTTAGATTAATTGGATCGATTGAAGGAGTTTGTCTGAAACCCTGGTCAATCTTTGCTGAATAATTTTTTTTAAAGTCATACTGAAAGTAGAATAAAAAGAAATATAAAAAATTTAATATCAGCAAAATGCAAAAAATTGGCGAGTTCTTAAGGTAAAAATTCAAATTGCGATACGATATTTCGCATAATAGTCCGTTCCAACCTCCCAACTTTGTTGCTTTAAAAACCCCTCAGTATGTAAGGTTATTTTCAAAAAACCCTCAAGAGAATGACAAAAAACTATTTACAATTTTCTTCCTAAATGCTTCCTGTTAGTTGAAATGTATATTTAATGAAAGGGATGTTCTCAACTTTGTTCTTTTCAACTTTGTTTCGTTTCATTGTTTAAAATAAAAATGTTTCCATTGATAAGGGACAGTAAAAGTTTGTACAATGTTAGACATTTTCAGTATTATTATGTACTTGAAACTATGTGTAGGAGTGGCATTGAAATGTTCTGTTTTTAACTTTTCAGCTTAACGTTTTGATAAGTGGGCACCAGAACCCAGAGTCAACAGGGCTTTGTTCATCTGCAAATCATGGCACAAGTTATTATTTTATAGTCTATTCAGTGTGGAATCCTTTTGGAAATATTTTATCTTACTGTATAATAAAGCTTGCATATTGCACTAAATGAATAATTCCCCTATAATAAGCATTTGATTATTATGAAGGGGGGAAAGCATACACTATAGTGGAAAGTGGGGATTATAAGACCCATTTTCGGTTCCAGATTCACTTTTTTAATAGGAAGTGTGTTATTCTTTTCTTAAAAACTTTCTAAAACTGTGTTACATGAGTCAATATAACTATATATATTGTTTGAGCATTGTACTTATAAATGGACCCAGTAGATTATTCGGTGGGACTGTGTGTAATCCAAATAACGGAAGTTTAAATATCTCCTGTATTTCTATTTCTATTCCCTGTATAGGAATATGTGACTGCTTGATCTTGAACAATTAACTCATCCCCATAAGTTAATTATGGAGACACTTTTACAAGATCAAAGGTTTTGTTTAAAAAAGTAAAATGTCCAAAGGGTTTTATTTTGATTATTGAAGTTAGGACATTAGGTTTAGGTGTTGGCATAGCTTTAATTATTTGCATTTTTTTTTAAAAAGTCTTCACAATGATTGTGTGTGTGTGTGTGTGTGTGTGTGTGTGTGTGTGTGTGTGTGTGTGTGTGTGTGTGTGTGTGTGTGTGTGTGTGTGTGTGTGTGTGTGTGCAAGTGTGCTAGTTCCTGGAAGCAAAAACAGAGGCTCACATAAGTCACGTAGAAGCCAATTATATAATATTAGAGTTTCTGACCTAATGAACCCTCTGTCCTTTCACATTTCAGTCACGCAGGAAACGTTTATTTTTGCTTTTGCCTGCCAACTTTGGGTTTTTTTTTTTTTTTTTTAATGTGCAACAAAATTACAATATGTGCCCACTAATCCTGTTAAAAATAAATTTTCCAGTCGTTTCAATATATATTGAACCTTTTTAAAAATGTGTTATTTGTTTCTATTGTATTACACTATATACATAATATACACTTATAATCTTAGCACAGCAAAAAAAAAAACTTTTAAGTATAATAGATTTAAAAAATATATTAATCAAAATATGTTGGGCATTGATGGCTCAGTGGTAGGTTTGTTGCCTGCCATGAGGAAGGCCTGGGTTCGATTCCCAGCCAATGCTCAATCCCCAGCCACTGGATGCAGTGCCGGTCCCAAGACTGGATAAAATGAGAGGGTTGTCAGGAAGGGCATTCGGTGTAAAACCTGTGCGGATCTGAAGGGATAGGCTTCAGGCCCCCTGTGACCCTGTATACAGTTTAAAGCAGTATAGACGATGTGTGAGTGAGATTTTATTTCTGACCTATCAACAGATAAAAGTCAATCACTGCATTTAAGCGTGAGCATCTTCACTCAACTTATCTACAGTATGTCAACAATAAAAGTGTTGAAAAAAATAATCATTAAATATTTTAGATAACCCTGTTCTATTACACAGCGGCATGGTTGTGTAGTGGGTTTCCTCCCCAGTCCAAAGACATGTGAATTAGGCTAATCTATGTTCCCAAGTTGCCCATAGTGTATGCGTGCATATGTGTTTGTGTGTGTCAGTGTGCCATGCAATGGATTGGCACCATGTCCAGGGTGTACCCCGCCTTGTGCCTGGTCTAATGGGATAGGCTCCAGACTCCCCGCGACCCTGTATACAGAATAAAGCAGTATAGACAATGAGTGAGTGAGTGTCCTAGTCACCAAGTAATAACAACATTAAAATGACTAGAATTTTTGTTGGAAAAACCTTCCAAAGCATTATTAAACCCTGCGAGTACATCCTGAACTATTAGCTTTGTGGGAAAAAAATTGGTTAGACTTCAGACTTAAAGTGGCATCATTACAAATTGAGAGTAGAAAGTACAGATTGGTGTAATAGTAAAGGTAAAAGTATTTCCACATGCACAATGTGACACCATTCAAACTAAACAAGAAGACAACTTCCTAGTAAGACTAACTGGGGAAAAAACGCTAAGATTAAAACAAACCTAGAAGGATAGTGCTGAACCATCAACTTTGTGGGGAAAAAAACGAGAACAAATGATTGCGTTCACTTGAAATCATGGTGAAGAACACGTTTGAAGGGGGAAAAAAAAGAATTAACATCTCAGTGATAGTGATAGTAAGAGTATTTCCACATGCACCATGTGATGAGAGCTCACAAAATTGGGGCTAAAAGGCAGTGTACTCATAAGAAAACCACTTGTTATTGATTAAAAATTAATAAATAAATGGAAGCAATGAAAAAAGGCCATGTGAAGTTCAGATTGACCCTATCACAGAGTGATGGGTGCATCAGGGTAAGAAGGGAAGCACATCTTACCTTGCTGCCTAACATATGGACAGCTATATCATGTTAGCTATACGTATAGCTAACATATGGATAGCTATATCACAAGCTAATGCATAAATAAGCTACTTTCAAAAAGAAAGCTGTTCCTAACTTAAAATAAGTTAACAATAATTGTTAACTTGTGATATGAAATAATTTGACATGGGTGTTATAATAGTTTCTTTCTAGCATGCATCAGGAGCTTAAATGCAATTCATTCTTATTTTAATGCAATGATAATTTTATTTGCTTATAGTAGGCAATGCAGAGCAAACAGTATAGAGAGATACTGCAAACTGAGGTTGTGCTTGTGAGGCAACGTTATTTCTGTCTGTCTGATAGAATTTAACAAAACTTTTGTATTACTTAAATATCTGCTTGAAGTTTAACCTGCACCATATGTGAAATTTAAATGTTGAGTAAAAATGATGTTATGAACAGTTATGTCCCGGATTTAATAATCTACTTTAAAATAAGCTACTCATAAGGTACTTGCTCAATGTAGACAAACACTCGTATCAATAGATATTGATTAGAAAAGCTAAACTGAATATTTTTAGTAGGATTACTTAATATTTTTACTACTGGAATAACAGCACTGCAGTGGTTGTATTAATAAGAGTTCTGCCATACAGAAAGACAGGCAGATGTATGTGGGCTTCAATCTAAAATATTATCACTGATTACATTAAAGCTGATTTGCTTATTTTTAGCAAAAGTTAGTAATAAATAAATTACATTTCAACTAAATTCAATTTGATATGTATACTGTAGCACTTTTACCACTGGTCATGGTCGCAAAGCAGCTTTACAGAATCACAGAATTACAGTAAATCCAGCCTTATGCAATAAACAAAAGTACTTCCTGTATAAGCAAAATGTTTTGAAAATGCACCTAAGGACACTAGAGTTGTTATTAAAGGTGTGAAAGCGGTCACAGAACAGGAAAATATTGCTGTCCTGCTTGGCTTGAGCTATGCACTGACTCTTGATTGTCCCAGGCAGCTGAAGTGACCCTTTACAAGTTAATAGGTTAATAAAGTAACATTTGTGGATGACATTCAAACTCCACAGTCTAGAAAATGATGCTGTAAAAACTACAAGTAATGTTGCTAGATTGGATAGCCCACTAGTGCTCTCACATGACAAAAGACACATCATGCAGAAAATTTTTAACTTTACATAACTGCAGCATTAAAATGTCATAAATATGCGATGTACAAAGGTACCATGTTACAATACCATTCAAAAACTCATAGGTAACCTGTACACTAACAGTGAACAGTACCACACAGTCATATTCAAATGACCAAACTATAATAAATAAAAAAAGAAAAAGAAATTAAAATTTAAAAAAGATTTAAACAAGAATAATTAAAAAAAGAATGCAATGTCATAATTGTATCAATTACTTCAGTGTTTCTATGTTCCATCATGTTCCTAGAGTCATGATTTAGACAAGTCATAATTTTTAGCTTGGTCTGCTGAAATCCATGTAAAGAACCACAACGACCACATCTGCACATAGCATTTTAGTGAAGGTATAGAAACTCCCTAATGTGCTATGGAGAATGGGCACATCGGGATGAAAAGGAAAGCCCATGCAGTGATGGACACAAGCTTCTGGAGACAATGTTTTGATCTGGGGTTCCTTCAGTTGGTCAGGTCTAGGCTCAGCAACATTATGTGGCAATACAATAAAGTCAGATGACTACTTGAATGTGGTGAATGACCAGGTTATCACATTACGTGTTAAATGTAACTGGAATGTATTGTTATTTCTCAATATGCGTCAAAACCTGGATTTTTAGTGTTTTAGTGCCCTCTTGTGGACATAATAAGGTAATTAATTTCTTTGCTTAACAGAATTTAGAGCTATGTGAACAAAAATGTTAAAATACTGTATGTAATTTCCTGCAGGGCCTCAGTGTGTGTTACGTTTGCTTTTATTAAATTAAGACTCTCTCTCTCTCTCTCTCTCTCTCTCTCTCTCTCTCTAATAGAGAGAGAAACAATAGAGATTTTATTCCCCAACTTCCCTGACAGTTTAACATCCACAAAACCTACAATGTGATTTCCCTTTTAACATTACTATTTTATAGAATATTTTACTTGGTATAACATGGCATGTTGTTAGAGAAAAATAATGATTGGGGAAGGTGAAGTGATGCATTCTGACATGACATGGAATGCTATTTTTTATTATTTGTTTATTTATTTATTTATTTTTACAGAAGAAGACTGTACTATGCCAAAGATTTACTATTTAAAAATGGCAGTAAAGTGTATTGCAATACTATTGATACTGTCCATTAATGTTTATTTATGTTAAGGCTGAATGAAAATGAAACAATACCATGAAGTTTTTTTAAATGTTTTAATGTAACAGAATTACTGTTAAATATAGTGCAATGCTACAGAATATTAGCATTTTCCCATTTTTTTGTTTATTTAATAAATATGGCATAAAAATACTCTAAAGACTCTCAAAACAAAACAAAAAATCTATATTTATTTATATTCAAATCTAAGAATAAAACATAATACAATTTATAATTGTTGATAATGGAAGTGATGAAGCCAAATGCATACTTTGTAAATATTTAGGCATGGCAAGTTTTACCATAACAAGGAGCAGTCTGCAGGGCCCAGTAGTATCCCCAGTGGCCAGTTCTTGCCAAGAGGGAAAAATAAAGAGACCATAGATTGGCAGAAATATCAAGTTTTATGACTATAGTTCAGTGATAGTTCGCTGATGAAACTGATTGGCTGATGAATTTAAAAATCAGTTAATGATTAGCGGAGTGAAGGAGCACACCAACTTTCAGCTCAGAAGCAACAACTAATTCAGCTAATTGAACATCGGTTAAGAATAACTCTCACATTCTATTACAATTATATTGTCATTTAAAGCTGCCAAAAGAAAATCAACAAAGTATTAATAATATATTAATAGCTAAACCAACTTGGGGAGAAGTTCAACATATTTTGGCACTTACAATTTACACAGTTGTTATTTAGACCAAAGATAGTATTGAAGCACATTCAGGCAACAATTGTCCCCAATGGCCAGGTCCTTCATAACTCATAATTTAATAATTGCCTAACACAGCATGATTGCTGGTCAATCCCTGCTATCCATTAGCACCAAATAAGGATGGGTTCTCTGTTTAGTCGGTTCTTCTCAAGGTTTCTTCCCATTGCCATCTCAAGGGGGTTTTCCTTGCCACCATTTCTCTTTCTTTTTTTTATTATTATTCTGTAAAGGTGCTTTGTGACAATGACAATTGTTAAAATGCTATACAAATAAATTATTATTTAATAAATTAGTTAATGTGAAATATGTATGAAATGTGTGAAATTGGTCGAAATGTTGCCAAAAGCCATTTTTCTTAAGGTGGTCCTGTCGTTTAAATTAAAATCCAGTTACAGATTAGCAGAATAATTATTAGAACACCAAAATACAGCTCAATCAATATTTTCACTCCTGGGAAACAATAAAACTGGTTTTCACACCTCCTCAAAAAACTGACCAAAAACAAAACAGACTCCACCCCACTTATTGTTTGCACTTGGCATTGTTCTAATAATTCTTGAATATTAGACTGAGTAATTTTACTGCAATTTCAGGAACATAAAACAAAAGGTCATACTTTGAAAAGTCATAAATCTAGTTAGCAAACATTTTTATTTTATATTATGCACATTTTCTGATATTTGAGAGGGTGTGGGTAAGTTGTCCAAATAGCATATACAGTAGGTAGATGGATGGATGGATGGATGGATGGATGGATGGATGGATGGATGGATGGATGGATGAATAGATAGATAGATAGATAGATAGATAGATAGATAGATAGATAGATAGATAGATAGATAGATAGATACTTTAATGATCCAGCAGCATTAAAGATAGACAGATTTGTAGATGTGATTGCACACTGTATATCTTACATACACAGTAGACACAGGGTTATGTAAGAACTGGCCAAAAGTTACTAGTGCAATGTTATGAACAGAAAGCTATAAGATGTATAAAAAGAATATAAATAAAGTCACAATGAATAATATTTTTACAAGCATAAATAATCCTAAAAATTTCAAATAAATGAAATGTAATGTAACCTGCATTGTTCTGATGTGCATTTATAATTGATTGTATTTATGACAAAGTGAGAACAGTGCAAATAGTAAGTATGCAAAGAAAGTAAGACCTTCATGTAAGTGACACTGACTGAGTCTATGCATAAGGGCATAATATGTAATACTCAGAGTTGTGAGCATACTATAAAGCTAACAGATCAGAGAGAGTTATGCGTGTAGCACAGTGATGTACTGTATATAGCAGAAGAGCCTTAAGCCTAGAACACCTAGTCCACACTCCCATACCTCTGTAGAGAGGTGTTGAAAAGCCAAATGGCTCTGGGGACAAAGGATTGTCTGAGTCAGTTGAGCAGCTTTGGGACAGAATTCTTTCACTGTACACACTTTTCTGTTTGCAAAAACCTATGTGCAATGGTTGGTCGGTGTTGGTTTCTTGGTTCCCCTGCTTCTGAGGCTACCTCCCCAGCAGACTACCGCATAGAAAAGTACATTGGCAATGATGTTTGATTAAAAAAATCTGCAGTAGCTTTTTACAGATGTTAAAAATTCCTTAGTCTCCACAGGAAAAACAGCTGGCTGTGATCTTCCTTATTCAGCTTGGGCAGTGGTGGCTCGGAGGGCTAAGGCACTGAGTTACTGATCAGAAGATCAGCGGTTTAATCCCCAGCTCCACCAGGTTGCCACTGTTGGCTCCATGTGCAAGGCCCTTAACCCTCTCTGCTCCAGGTGTGCTATATCATTTACCAGCTACACTGGGATATGCGAAGAAGGAATTTTACTGTACTGTAATGTATATGTGACAAATAAAGGCTTAAGTTAACTTAGACCATATTTACGGACCAGTCCAGTTTGTCATCCATCTGCAGCCCCAGGTATTTGTATGACCTCACCAACTCAACATCCACTCCCTCAATGGAGACAGGTCAATGACGATCAAAAAAAAATCAATCACAATCTCCCTGGTCTTAGTGATGTTCAGTTGTGGCGGGTTATATCGCATCAAATACATCCCAAAATGGCATTATCATCTAAGAACTTTATATATTTTATATATTTTATATGTAATCCCTTCGGTCAAATGATTATAAACAAAAGAAATGTCACTATTAAACTGTTCCAGAGGTAAACACCATGTGTGGAAACACCATGAACAACGCCCCCAGTGGCCAATTTGAGGAATTGTGGTGTTGTAAAACCATACAATCATAAGTTAGACCTGTATGTGCAAATTTCAGGTCACTAGAACGATGCATTTCCTGAGAAAGGGTAACTTGATCACAGTGCTATCCATATGTATTATCATGTCTTAAACTTGCAATTATTTTGACCTTTCTGACGTCATGCCGCTGAATTTTTGGTTTAAAAACTGACAGGTTAAGAAGCTGATCTGTGTTCAGCCTCTGCTTTGTGTATTATGGTGATATTTAACACACGAAATTGAAAACGTTGGTCTTGGATCAGAACTTCAGAATGTTTCTCCTTCAAAGCAACAACAGGAAGTGCCTGTCTGAAGGAATATTTTCAACCAATAATAAGGCGTGGACCCGCCTCTGAACCGCTGATGACAAGAGCGTCAACCTATGACCTAGCGCACGTGGCTGTTATTGGCAGATACGCGGCTAATGAGATCGCGAAGATTCTACTTCCGTGTATTTGACGTCAACGACGTTCACCGTCTGCTGTGCACAAGCACCAGTGCAGGAAGGGGGAGAAGTTGGCTGGTGGTGGTGAAGATGGCGGATGGAGACAGCGGGAGTGAGCGCGGTGGCGGAGGCAGTAGTGGTGGTGGTGGTGGAGGAGGAGGAGGCGGCGGTGGTGGTTTCTCGCAGTTCCAGCGGGAACAAGAGACGCAGGAGCTGGCGTCGAAGCGCCTTGACATCCAAAACAAACGTTTCTACCTGGACGTCAAGCAAAACTCCAAGGGCCGCTTCATCAAGATCGCCGAGGTCGGCGCCGGTGGCTCGAAAAGTCGCTTGACCCTCTCCATGTCCGTGGCGGCGGAGTTCCGCGACTACCTCGGCGATTTCATCGAGCACTATGCTCAGCTTGGGCCCAGCAGCCCCGAGCAGATCGCGCAGTCCTCAGGGGGAGGCCCAGGAGACGACGGTGGCCCTCGACGGGCTCTGAAAAGCGAGTTCTTGGTGCGTGAAAACCGTAAATACTACCTTGATCTGAAGGAGAATCAGCGCGGCAGGTTCCTGCGCATTCGACAGACCGTGAATCGAGGGCCGGGCTTTGGACTCGGAGGCCCTGGCGGTGGCGGAGCGCAAGCGGGCCAAACGATCGCACTGCCCGCGCAGGGCTTAATCGAGTTCCGCGACGCGCTCGCCAAACTCATCGACGATTACGGCGGAGATGACGAGGAGCTGAGTGGCGGTGCCGGGGCCGGCGCGGCCTCCGGCGGTTACAGCGAGCTGCCCGAAGGCACCTCCATCATGGTGGACTCCAAGCGCTTCTTTTTCGACGTCGGCTCCAACAAGTACGGCGTGTTTCTGCGCGTGAGCGAGGTGAAGCCCAGCTACCGGAACTCCATCACGATTCCGTTCAAAGCCTGGAGTAAGTTCGGCGGCGCCTTCTGCCGCTACGCGGAGGAGATGAAGGAGATCCAGGAGAGACAGCGCGACAAAATGTACGAGCGGAGAGACGAGTCCGAGGGGGAGGACGTGGATGACGACTGATGCTACAAGAAAAGTTTTTTTGTTGTTTTTGTTTTCTTTTTTTTAATGTAGTGCTCATATAATGAGATCCGGTATAAAAAAAATGTGCAGAAACGATCGAAGAAAGTGCATGACGAATCGGACTTAAAAAAAAAAAAAAGCCTACTCAAATATTCGTGGCGTGATATTCATTTGACAGAAAAGAAAAAAATATTATATATAGCTCTGTGAAGTTTGTGTGATAAGGATACACCGTCTAGAGCCATTGGGCGAGTTATGTTTTATTCGGAAAGTTATGATTTATTATAGTCCTAAACCAGCAAGTTTTAAGTGTCTATGGTGACAGTTACTCTTTTATAACACTAATGCTGTGGTAAAAAAAAAATCGACAAAAAACAAAGCATATTGATTAGTATATTTAAGAGAGATTTTGACATGTGCTCATTATAATAATGATTGATATAGAAGCAAAAAACCACAATAATCTGTCCATATGGACCAGATGAATAACACTTCTGTCACCTGTCCATGATGGACAATTGTCATATAAAATACTCGGGCAAGTCAGAGAATATATCGAGAGATTAAAGCTGAAGACAAGTTCTATATTATACTATCAGGAAATAAACGTATTGGTGTTTGGGTATGACATATATTACCCAGAGAGTGTACCAGGTATCTAATATTCAAGAAGGTATACTACCTCCTAAAGGAAGAATGCAAGTAATGATGGGCTAAATACATTTTAAGAAAATGCATTATTATAATTGGGGTGGGGGGTGAGAGCTGAGCAAAAATGTTATGTAAAATAAGTGATTTAAGCACTGACTTTTCCAAGTCTGGTCCAGATCTGAATGTCTATATGTAACTTCTTAGTAGCTATAAGGACCAGTTATGGCAATGAAACCACACTCCTTTTTTATTTAAAGGACAAAAAAAAAACATAGACGAGTCTTTTTGGTTCCTGTACGTTTTTGTTTGTTTAGAATAATATAAAAGCAGATTATACTTTATGACAGAATAACTGAACAAACCAGCATATTTTTAATACCTTAAGTAGAAAATATATTAAAGCCTCTAAGGCACATTTTCTAAGAAAAAATATGGAATTTGAAAATATTTGTTTTGCAAAGGTTTGGAAAAATATATATATAAGTATATAACTAGAGAATGTTAACATTATGTACATCTTGTTTCAGATTACACAAATATCAGGCTTTTTCTCCAGCACACCATCAGATTTTACATTGTATTGCTATTTTTGCTTAATTTGCCTGTCTAAGTGATTTCAGTTTAAGGGACAGCTCAAACAGAATGCTAAAACGGGGTCAGTGAATAATTAGCACCATTGGATTGAACTTGCTCTTTAAGTAAACAGTGATAGCACTCAAGCATATCAAGCTGTCCTGTATTAATTGTGGTGTTGTGCATGCTTTCCCCATGTTATTGTTTATTTAATTTATTATGTACTTTAAACATGGTGTATGTAGCTTTGTTTGATGCTGCAATGTTTTGTTACTGTTTCTTTTTTTTCCCTCCAGAACATGCATTTTGAGGGCAAACCAACAAAGATGTCAATTTCTTTTCTTTACATCATCTAGACAGGACACATGTTTTGATTTTCTTACAAGGAATATGTGAACTACCCAATGGTAATGCCCATTGCTAGTAAAAGTGTTGCGTTGATTTGTTTGCCACATTTCATTGTTGCACTTTAAAAAGGATCAACAGTATCCAACCGATTATGGTGCCGTTTACTGAGAGCAATGTCAGTCAAGAATTTTTTCTGCCACCTGCTTACAGCAATGAAATTAAGAGATCCTTTTGGGAGGCATAAGTGTTCTGTATTCATATATAAAACCATCTTTTATTATACCTACTGACTTGTACTGTTTCCTGTTAAATGGCAGCTGTTTCCATAACTGTATCCTACTGTAAACGCTCAAGATTCGATTAATAAACGCAATGCAGAAGATTCTATTGAGGAATAGAGAACACAGTTTTTAAAACCGGATATGATCCTAGCAGAGTGACTTCATTGTTTTTGGCAAATCCTCCCAGTCAGTCAGTGAGTGAGTGTGCCACTGGCACAGCTGACATCTCTGCTTCATTTCATTCATGTTCTCCTTCAACCTGCAATTGCAGCAGCTGTTGTTCTGCAGCAGGGAGCTGACTTAGCAGACTGCCTATTTTAACATGAGTGGCATGAGATGCTAGCATTCCTGTTCAGGATTCAGCTGTGCTATTAGCAGTTGAGTGCTGAAAGACACAAGGTCTCGATTGTTGAACCCACTGCGCACAGGCACTCTCCAAAAACGTAACTGCATCAACAACACTGCAGCAAACACTTTCATTACTGTTCTGACCATATCATCCTTAGTGAGGGAAGTAGGGCAATCCTCTTAACCTTTAAGGTTTGTATCACTGACATTTTCTGCTGTATTTGTTATTAAAATGAATGCCAGTCAGCTGTTGAAGCACTCAAGTACAATTGGTTAGAAGGGAAATGTTTGTAAAAGCAGTGGCTTTGGTAGGAGCAAGCCACGTGAAAGTGTGACAGAACACCAGCAGCTGTTGGCAAGATAGTTTTCCCCCCTTCAGCTGTTTTTTTTTTCTCCCCTTTCAAACCACACTTGCAGTTCATTTCAATTTTGAAAACGGAACTCGTTTTCCTTACCGCGATCATTTTGTGGATCTGTGATTTCTCTGTTGTCATAATGTATGTAAACTGAACTAAGAGTAGTTTTCTTGGTCTGTGTGAATTTTACTGTGTGTGGCTAGAATAATCAGACTAATCAGTACAGTTCAGAGGAGAGTCTTACTGTAGGTATAAACAGGCATTCCACTAATTACACTTTTATGCACATCATCACATTTCAGAAGCTCGGTACTATTTCGAATATTCTGCAAAAATCATCAAATTTTTGGTCCTTTACTTATTTCACTAAGAAAGTAATGGCAGGAAGCAATATGGACATAGGTGGAAGAGATTATGGCTATAAATTCTGCTATAGCAGGTTGATTTGTCTTCCTGTGTTACATTATGGAATGTGCAAGGCTGTTTCTATACATTTCATAAATACTTAATTTTTTCTTTTCTTTTTTGTACTAACACCAGTGTCATGTATTGGTTCACCTTAACTATGTTGCTATTTCCATAATTTCCCCAGAGCTCAGCAAATATTTTGTGTTGTTGAACGTGCAAGTCTGAACCCAGCTTTTAATGGAGCATTTAGTCTTAAGCCTAAAGAATCATTATTTTTCAATTATTGTTTCTGGCAGGTATACAATACTAAGATAAACACCAAGCCCATATATGGTTTCTACTCAGGTTTTAGGTATCCTCAATTTATCTTTGCTCACCCATCACGTACATACCTCCCGCTAAGACTTGTGCTGAAGTGGTTAAGAGGCAGACTAGAATTTTCCTTTAACAGGAGCTCTAATGAGGTGAACACTCCAGTCCTGCTGGTGCTTGATTATCCTGTAACCTCAGGCTGCCTCCAACAGACCACACACTGGGTGGCCATCCATTTCTCTATGGGTGCTCACTTTTTCAAGTGGAGATTTACAAGTCTATATTTAGAAAATGCTATGTATGTTTGTACCAGAATAAAGAAACTTCTAATTGATGGTAAATGAGTTGCTGTCCTGGTGCTGACATTTTTTTTTTTACACAAAGTATGTTTTAATTCTGACCACAAGGTTTAATGGGGATTATGTACTTTCAGATCAGCCATGTTCAAAAATGAGAAAAATAGTCTGAAAAAAAAAGTACATTTGACAAGACAATAGGATTATTATATTGATTATGGGCCTGCTGTTTGAGACATGATTTGTAATTGTTAAAGTGAAAGAAATATAGCAGTAGCTGAGAGTCTTCATTGAACAGCCTGATATTTTGAGGAAATCATTGATTGTTTAAAGGGACATTCTGTCTGATGGTTTATTCATGCGAGTATAACACAGATAACTCAGAAGTGCTGAATTGGCTATGAATCTCTATAGACTAAAACGTTTATTTCCAATACACTCTAACTTAATGTTCTTTTAGTTGACGTCATACTACTGTATGTGTCTTTACTTTTCCATAACCATATACTGTAATCTGTAAAACTGGTTAGGTGTCCAATCCCACTTTTGGGTGTCACCCAGAAGAAGAGAGGTTTGTGTTGTCTGATTGATTTTAATTAAATTGGGTTGAAGAAAATATTGTGAAATAAACGATATGGCTAAGATTTTGTGACACCTAACCATAATACTTGTATACGCTTTAATCCTCCCATTCTGGTTTTAACTATCATCCCACCTTTTATTTGTTACCGTAACATCCACTCTTCTGATGGAGCTCACTTAGTGCACGAGTGCATTGCCATGTTGGAGTAGGTTTTCTCCCCTTTGTTGAAGTGAAATTTATTTAGGAATAGCAACAAACGTGGCATGGTGAGATGTCCACTAGCCATATGTTGTAGCACAGTGCAACTGTAATATATGGTATTATGTTATGGTAATATATGAGCCTGAGGGTATGAGTAAATGAAAATATATAAGTAGGTCTTTTTTTGCCTATATGATCATCATCTCAAAAACACACGCTTTCCAGTACTTAGCAGATTATCTGCAGTCCTGAATTGGTAGACCTGCAATTAAGACAAATAACTGTACTATTTATGGGAAGCTCTTTAACCCAGTAGTACTTGTTAGGTTCCACTGTTTTTGTGAGTTCTTATGCTCATGCACACTGTAGCAATCAAAAAGCCTAAACATGCTATGTCATTGGATACCAGGAAAGGATATTGATAAGATGTATTAATATTGAAATGTGGGGTCTTGTGATAGGTGGAATTTACAGTCACTAGTTTTTCCATCTTGGCTGCATCACATATTGTTCATGTACAGTACATCCAGTTTCCAATACGCCAGAGTATTGTCTCAAAGTTTCATTCGAACATGTGGAGTTCATTCGTTCATTCAATATTTTTGACATGGCCAGGGTCATGACAGAATTGCAGCCTATCCTAGGAATGCTGGATGTGAATGGGGACACACCCTGAATCGATTGCAGGGTACCACACACTTTGCACACATTTCACAGATAGGGGCAATTTATCATAGTCAATCCACCTACCAGCATATGTTTGGAGAAGCTGGAGAACCTGAAGGAAACCCACACAGATATGATGAGAGAACCATGGAGCGGTAACATGGCATATTTACCCACTGCGCCATTGGCCTTTTGGGGATTTGAGCTGTCTGAGGTAAATTGTAATTGCATTATTCCCTAACACATACATGACCCTAAAGAGTGCTGCAATTTGTCTTAGTACACTTAGTATACAAGCACTGAGCTTAGCGAAACATGCTGATACGGGCATTTGCACATGGATCCAGGGAATTATTGGCTGTGAAACAAATGTCATTAGAAAACAGTCTGACTTAGAGAACAGAGGGGCGTGTTTAGTGTGTTAGTTAAATCACAGCAATGACATTCCTTGCTTGAATTTTGGATCAGTTAAAGCAGACCACTTTCGCTGACTATAGTTAGGATCTCTATTACACAAGTGAAATAGAGAGAAAAAATGGAGCAATTATTAATTCTTTCTTTTTTTATTTTTTTAGAGAAAAGAGAAAATTAGGGAAACCTAATAAATATTTAGCAGGAACAAAATTTTTACCCATTTCATTTCCTGGGAATGAAGGTACTACCACAGCACATTTGCAAGTATATGTATATGCGTATATGTTTGGTTCGGGGGGGTTCTTTCATGATGGAGGGATCTAGCACTTACAAAAGGAAACCATAATCCCAGTGCACTGCCGCGCTGCCAAGCTATATTTAGCCCGCGTTGCTGTGTGAGTGTTCAATGTGCATGGCAACATTGAGGCACGCGTCATCATTCTGCACATGCGAGCATGCAAGATAATCATGGAGGGCTGGAGGCTGTTTCAGGCATGTTAATGCTGCTGGTAATATTTTGGAATAGACACAATTTGTTTCCAAATCAGTTTTGAATAGATCTCTAAAAACGATAATACTTAACCACAATGTGTAATGACATAAAATAAATAGCATGATGTTGTAAAGCTATAATACTACATAATTCACTATTGTGACATACTATGAATAAGACATAAATATCAGAAATTATATTCTAAAACAAGATATTTTTAAAGAATTCTCATGAGAATTTTTTTTTACTGTCTACTTGTACATTCATGCAATTGTTGCTTTTAGCTGTTATGGCACACATACACTCACACACTACAGGGAATTTGGAAATGCCAAGTACCCTAATCTGCAGGCCGTTGGACTGTGGGAGGAAACCGGAGTACCCAAAGGAAACCCACCAAGCACGGGGAGAACAACTCCATGCACACATAGATGGGAATGGGAACCACCATGCTGCAGGTGTAAATTCAATTAAATTACATTTTATTTATATAATTTTTTATTTATTTATAAAACTGTGAAAGTGGCAAGGAAAAACTCCCTGAGATGGTAATAGAAAGAATTGCATTGTGTGAATACATGTAATGCAAACCTTTGGATGCTCTATAGCTCTACATATGAGGATGTTTTATGAGAATTTGAACTTAAACACATCTCCTGTTATACTGAACTTCCAATCTCACACAATATGATGCAGATCAATCCCTGCTATCTGTTTTACCCAAATGAGGATGGGTTCCCTATTGAGTCTGGTTCCTCTCAAGGTTTCTTCCTATTACCATCTCAGGGAGTTTTTCCTTGCCACTGTCGCCGTCGTCCTCGGCTTGCTCATCAGGGACAGTCTTATCATTTTGATTCATACACGTTCACGTCTGCTTTGCGACAATGTCAATTGTTAAAAGCGCTATACAAATAAAATTGAATTGAATGTTTAAGCTCATAAATTATCCACACACCAGGCCATTATTTTATGCTCCAATATGTTTGTATTAATATAGTCTCTGTGGCTGAGGGTCGCAGCAGGAGACAAATATCTGTTTACTACACATCTCCACAAGATGTTAGCTCTCCTGTAAAGCTGGCAAGCTTCCTGGAAAAATCTCAGCATGAACGTTGTTATGGCTTTCCTCACTGGGATTTGTGCTAGTGGCACTGATGTATAGCAACCTGGTCTCTGTTGAACAAAATTACTTACATTGAGTTCAGTTCAGGTACAAAAACTATTATTATTATTATTATTATTATTATTATTATTATTATGTAACATTGTAATGAATCCAGTTTCCAATTAATCCATAAATATTAGTACATAATCCATAATGTAGTCCATAAATATTTAGAATAGTCAATGTCAGAAGTCAGAAAGTTGCAATTACTCAAACAATAAAGGTTTAAATTAAGTAACTATGACAGCATTGTTTTAGTGAACTTTTGTGGTAGGTTGTAGTAGCACAGTACTAAAAACAAGTCCAGTAAAATGAAAGTTGCCATACAAAATTGAATAATACGTAAAAAAAAATCTAAAAACCATTAACATTAAAACAACCTATTTGGGGTTGCCCTTGTGCCACCGTGGGGCTCTGCAGCACCTCTGTGCTGTCTGGCACTAGGAAGTTGACAGTGTGTGCCTCCGTGGGGCCAGTTTAGCTTTCTAAGATTGATTTTTCATTGTTTTTATGCTTATCAGGTCAAGTCAAGTATATCTTTGTTATGAGGTAAACACCTAATATAAACTTATAAATAATATTATATGGAATATATATGTGAATAATACTAGTGGAGTCTGAGTCTATCATCTGTCCATGCTATTCAATACAGAGCCCCACATGAGTCATGTCATATATTTATATACATACTGTAGATAGATAGATAGATAGATAGATAGATAGATAGATAGATAGGTTGCATGCCATGCGCATACTAAATCACTAATACATATTGATGTTGTCAATCCATGTGCACGGTTCCTGCTATAAATATTTTTTTTGTTTAGATATGCACAAAAAGTTATTAATCTAAGGCCACTTGGAGCACTAAACCAAACCAATTGTGAAAACCTTTTAAGGCTAATAGACTAAAAGTAATTATGCTATTAATTAATAAGACAGGAGTAATAATAATATTGAGACCGAAAGTTCTTGTGTATTTATAATTGTAGTGTGCAATATGTTTTCAAGATTTTTTGTTTGTTTGTTTTTTGCAGATCCTTTTTTTTTTTTTTTGCAGAACAGCTTTTCTTTTGACATTATAATTCACTTTTAACTCTATTTTAGAGCCATTCTGAATGACATGATATATATATATATATATATATATATATATGTGTGTGTGTTCTTTTATATATATATATAAAAGAAATGTTTTGTCTGTACATTTTTCAGACTTTCAATTATATCTTTACGTTTGACACATTGGATGACCTGAAACCAGTCTCCGAAAATTTTCAGTCTGTATGTCTGTTCAGCCAGATTGATGTCACAGCATCATTCAAAACTGAATGGACAGAATTTAATGAAATTTTGCCAGTACTTAAGTACTGTACTTGAATCATACTGTTAAGTAGAACGGAAGTCATGAGCAGTTATGTGTCAGATTATAGGACAAGTTTTGACAGCATACTGCACATGCTTCAAACTGCGTGCGTGTCTTAAATTTACAGATGACCCGAATTTAATGAAACTATTGCAGTACTTAAGTATTTGCCTGAAGTTTAATTTGCACCATAAGTGAAATCAAAAGATTGAGTAAAAGCAATGTTATGTGCCGGTTTTAATAATCTACTTTAAAATAAGGTACTTGCTCAATGTGAACAAACACCTGGACCTATGAATTTTAATTATAAAAGCTAAACAGAATATTTTCCCGGGTTTACTTAATATTTTCACTGCTGAAATATCAGCACTGAAGTGGTATAAGTGAATTTTAACGCACTGAAGTCATTTTAAAACAAAATCTTTATCTGACCTACTTTTTCGATTTCTGTGTGAATCTATGATTCAGTGTCTGATTACCGAACAGGGAGTGTATTTTATGATTAGCGTAAACAAATCATAAGATACTCAACCTTACAAAAATGTATTTCTTTTCATTAATAAGTTAGACAGCTCTGCCGAACAGAAAGACATGAACATGGGCTTCAACTTCAACTTTAACTAGATTAAAATCCGAGCAGCTTTTTTTTTTTTACTTTAACTTTTAATTTTAATTTTAACTAATTAAAAAAAACTCAAAAGTCACCACGGGGTTCTCACGCTAGCCTGGTGGGTTCAGAAGCAGAAGGTGATCTGAGCTCCTTTCTGCTCAAAACAGACCTCAGAAACAGCTAAGGTCAATAGCACATCAACCTTTTACAGTCTCTTCTATAAAACCTTCATCTATAGAATATTATTAGTTTGTCGACATAAAAGACATTATTAGTTTGTTGCATAAAAGTCACGTCTTCTTCTTTCGGCACAAACTCAATTTCCCAGAATCCTCCGCAACCGCTAACCACTCGCTTTTGAACCGCATTTCATTTCCCATAATGCATGTCTACCAACAGTCACATGACACACGAAGCCCAGGGTCAAAACAGTGATAAACACAGAAAGTCTCTCTTTCCCAGTTATTCCAGTGAGAAGTTAAAGCCTGTTGTTTGTTTAACAGCCTCCCTCTTTCCTTCTTTTGATTCTTGCTTTCCCTCCATTGTTGGGTTGACCTTCTTTTTTTTTGTCGATTTTGGGGTTGTCCATAATAACTGCATGCCATTTGCTGTGTACTATTCAAAAAATATTCAAGATATAACTGTTAATCAGTGACTGTGATTTAATGTGAATCATTTAATCATTAAGAGGTTTACATGCTGGTTTGTTCTTCCTTTAGCCTGTTTGTGCAGTGTTTGAAATGGTTTCATTCCTTTTTTTTAACAGCAGAGGGCGCTGTTTTCTGTATTAGTGGTTTTATTTCTACTTCCTCGGATGAACTGGATGTCAGCACTGAGTTTGTCTTTTTTATTTTTGACAAATTATATGTAACTTGATGTGACGATACGTTTATGTTGAAATAATATCTTTTAGCATAAGTTTACTGTAGCCGTTCGTGTTCGTAAAGAAAATTATTTACTTTCGCTTTCGCTTTTTAACGGCAGAGTTGTCAGGGGAAGCCGCAGTCAGGTGTGTGTGTGTGTGTGTGTGTCCTCGTTTCATAAAACAAGCTTCATTCATAAAGATTTCATTCAATTTTGCTCATGGTTTAAGTGTAGTTGCGCATACATTGTAGCTTTAAATAGTGTAAACCCTGTTCCAGCTGCCTTTTCCAGCAGAGCTCCACATAACGCTGATGTTTTTGCGTTCTCCCGAGAAAAGCCATGCTGCAGTTCAGCTTTCTGCTCTTTTTAACGTCTCTCGTCCTTCCACTTGATTCCAAGGACTCAGAAAATAACCCGATTCCATGGAAACTAAGATTACCAGCTACAGTAAAACCAGTTCACTACGATTTACTAATCCACCCAAACCTGACTTTCCTCAACTTCACTGGAAGTGTACAGATTGAGCTAGAAGTACTGCAGGACACCAGGCAGATTCTCCTCCACAGCAAGAACCTCCACATCTCCAAAGCAATTGTTTTGCACTCTGATGGTGCCGATACTCTTCATGTCCACGAGTCTGAGCCCTTGGAGCAGATTGCACTGTCTTCTCAGAACTTTGTGTTTATGAAAGGAGTGCATGTTATCCAAGTAGATTTCTCAGCTAACCTGTCCAGCAGTTTTCACGGCTTTTATAAAGGCTCATACACCACACAGCATGGTGAAATCAGGTAGGAATGCATCCTGTATTTGACTGAATATATAACCTATGGATTCTATACAGTATGTTGTGGTTTTGGATCAGATTCATCTAAGTGATGGTCACAGTGGCACTATAGGTTGAAGCTCCAGGGTCTTTGGTTTGATGTCCAAGTTGCTGTTTGCATGAAGTGTCTTCAGACCTTCTTTTCATATCCACATGTTTTACCTCTAGCACATACAGTCTACAGTTTGCTCCCACCTCCAAAAACATGCCAGAAGGTGGATTGGTCAAAGTAAAGCTTCTTTTAAGCTTTAAATTCCTTATAATGTATAAGTATGTATTAGCTTTAGATTAATCAATATACATACAGATGCAATCTAAAAGAATGGCCATGCAGTTCACTGTTTGTATACACACTGTATATACTGTATATCACATTAGTGCATGATGCTAACAAAACCCAAATGTCCAGTTACCCATGTTGTCTGTGGGGAATGTCAGAAATAATGTAATTTCACTAGGAAATTTGTGGAATACACTAGGAAGCTAGGATGGAATACTGAACTTTATTTTAAATAAACTTGGTCATCTGACTTTTCACACCCCTACAAATTTCATATAGCTGAATTAATATTTTAATATTTTGCTGCAAGTCATGGGCCATATGGTGCCTGGTCCTTTAATGTGAAATAATCGAATTAATGGAAAGAAACGTACAGCACTAGTAAAAACAAGACTGTTCGATCTTATCAGAATGCGCACAGTACCAGATGTCCTGTACCGAAAGGAATTCAAATGCGTGGTCCATTAACTGGATGTTCAGAACCTTGTGCCATGAGTTCCCTGGGCTAGGCCCCCGCAACCTTAACACAGGATAACTGTTGTAGACAGTGAATGGATAAGTGAAATTAAACTTGAGTTCATACAGTACATTACCTCTTTAATTTGAGTAAAGCTGAAATCGAACTTCAATCAGAATTAGTATTTAGATGTAATGAATTTAGCTCAAAAGCAACAGAAACCAGCAGTTTTGTGTTTGGGGGACTTCAATGAACAAATTATTTGTTGATTTCTGCCTTTGTCAGGAATTTGGCATCCACTCAGTTTGAGCCTACACATGCTCGTGCTGCTTTTCCCTGCTTTGATGAACCAGCCTTCAAAGCCAACTTTTCTATTCGTATACGCCGGGAACCGAGGCATATTTCCATTTCTAACATGCCTAAGGTACAAAGGGCTTCTATCTGTTATTTAATACAGAATGGTCACTATAATGGATCATATTAATTAGCTCTTAAAATAAAAATAATTTTGTGGCTTACATGAATCAAAGATGATTTCTTTCTTTTCAGCTCAAAACAGTGGCCCTTACAGCTGACTTGCTGGAGGATCACTATGATGTGAGTGTGAGGATGAGCACTTATCTAGTGGCCTTCATTGTTTGTGACTTCGTCTCCATCAGTAAGAGAAGTCAGCATGGTGTTCAGGTCCGTTGATAATATTTTTGTTCTTTTATCACTGTTCACTTTGAATGTTTTGCTCCTTTCCACCAACACAGACATGTTACTTTTGCAGATATCTGTGTACAGTGTTCCAGAGAAGATTAATCAGGCAGAATATGCTCTCAACACGGCAGTAACACTGCTTGACTTTTATGACGAGTATTTTGGTATCCCGTACCCACTTCCCAAACAAGGTGATTAGGTTATGTCAGTTAGTGATATCCATTGTGACACACTTACTAAGCATGCTAATTAACAAACTGGTTAATTATGTTTGAAAAGGGAAATCATTACATTCTGCTGTATTCCACTTCCTCCCAGATCAAAATGAATTGTGTTGTTAAGTTTAAAAAAATAGACACTGGATGTTTGCACCATGAATCATTTAAGTTGGTGATCATCACATAATTCTTTGTTATTTCTTATAAACTATTGCATCCCATTTCTCCAGATCTTGCAGCAATTCCAGATTTTCAGTCCGGTGCTATGGAGAACTGGGGCTTGACCACGTATAGAGAATCTGGGCTCCTTTTTGATCCTGAAAGATCTTCTACCTCTGACAAACTTGGCATCACAAAAGTTATTGCACATGAGCTTGCCCATCAGGTTGCGGGTTTTTGTTTTTCTACATTTTATTTTAAAATGCATCATTCTCTTGGTTAACAGAACTTCACAGTAGTTTCCTAATTTTTAACACTTGTTTTCCTCAGTGGTTTGGCAACCTGGTGACGATGCAGTGGTGGAATGACCTGTGGTTAAACGAGGGCTTTGCCAAGTTCATGGAATTTGTATCCACTGACATCACTTATCCTGAGCTGCAAGTGGTAAGGCTATGTAGTTTAATCTCTATATTATTAACGTTCAGGTAACTGAACGTCGCTAGATTTGGCATCTGGACAGCTCTATTTATCATGAAGACAGTCCACTGGTCATGCATATGGTAGAAGGCTTCAAAATTATAAGGCTTGTGATCCAGCCCAATTCTGACCAAGATAAATCGTTACTGAAAACAAATGAATGAAAAGAATTGTGTTATTGACTTATTCCTAATGTTTCATTGTTTGTGTATTGGCTTTAGAATGACTACTTCTTAGAAAAGTGTTTCACTGCCATGAGTGTGGATTCTTTAAGCTCCTCACACCCCATCTCTACCCCTGTGGAAAATCCTGCAGAGATCCGAGAAATGTTTGATGATGTATCCTATCAGAAGGTACAGAACCAGCTGGTGTTCTTTTAGAAATCTTTAACTTACCTTCCTATATTACTTTAATCGGCGTTGCATATGTTGTCAGGGGGCCTGTGTTTTGAACATGCTGAGAGACTTTCTGGGCCCGGAACGGTTTAACCTTGGGATTATACGTTATCTGAAGAAGCACAGCTACCAGAATACAGTGAGCGGTGATCTCTGGAATAGTCTGACAAATGTAAGTTTGATGGAATAATATTACATTTAGACAAACTAACGGGTTTGTACAGTGTACACATTGCACTTTAAACTCCTCATAATCTGCTGCGTAGCTTCTGCTTGCTGGAGGTTATTTCTGTGAACTGGAGGTTATTTCTGTGATTTGACTTAGTTATAGTAAAACTGATTTAAAATCCCTTTCCTTAAATAAATCAACACCTCCATGGTAAGCAAACTAATATGAATTAAGTTGAGCTTTGCAGAAATTTTGAATTGAATAGAATCCATTGCAGTAAAGTAGCCACATACAGAAAGGGGTTTGATTAATTCTCTTTTATTGCTGTCTATATTTGAGTAAAATCGTTTGGATCTCCAGGTCTGTGACTCAGATGATTTTGACTTTGGGACACGGAACACAGCTGGATTCTGCACTGACAGCAAGTCCAGACCTTCTGCGTCTGTATGTCAATATGAAAATACTTTTGACAAACATATAACAACTTATATATGCCTTTTTGACCCATCATTGAACCATTGAATTTACTGTATGAGAACAGGAGTTGTATTGTTCTGGTGGCCAGAGGCTTATATCTTAACTATTAAATTAGGGATTTCATGAATAATGCACCTCTGGTTCTTACCATGAAATTCTAACTATATGAATAGAAATGGTTTTTGGAAGATGATCTGAATGTGAAGGATATCATGGACACCTGGACACTCCAAGAGGGTTTTCCCATTATCACTGTGGAAGTCAAAGGTCGAGAAGTCAATCTGAAACAAGAGAGGTACCTTAAAGGTGCAGATAAATCAAATAATTCAAGGTAAGATGTATTTCCTGTTTGTTTTTACTAGTTTTGTATTATGGTTTGGTGTCATAAATGAATTTATGTTTTACCTTTACAAGCTTCCTTTGGCAAGTGCCTTTGACATACATGACCAGTAGCTCCAGCTCTGTCCAGCGTTTTTTGCTGAAAAGTAGAAATGGTATGTACCATATCATCATGACAAACAGAAAAAGAGAAAGAAAGAAAGAAAGAAAGAAAGAAAGAAAGAAAGAAAGTGATTTTAATAATTATACCAATTTGCTTTTCTTTTCTTTCTTTCTTTAAAATTTAACCAAGTCATCTTTTCCCCAGATGTATTGTACTTGCCAGCAGAAGTAGAGTGGATCAAATTCAACGTGGACATGAGAGGTTATTATATAGTCCATTATGAAGCTCAGGGCTGGGAGGCTTTGATCAGGCAGCTTCAGCACAATCACACTGTTTTTAGCGGGAATGACCGCGCAAGCCTCATTCATGACATCTTCCAGCTGGTCAAGTGAGAACTACTTTTAATTTTAGTTTTATTCCCTTTTTATTCCTTCCCTTCCATGCAAGAAAATTATTAACTGAAATGTATTTCAACTGGGCACATATCATGATTTCATTTGTCTTAGAATTGGAAAGGTCCCTCTGGATAAGGCCCTGAGCCTGAGTCTGTACCTGAAGCATGAGACTGAGATCATGCCAGTGACGCAGGGCTTCAGTGAACTCGTCCCTTTTTACAAACTCATGGAAAAGAGAAACATGGCAGCTCTTGAACACCAGCTGAAGGTGGGATATTTAATTACTGCTACTACTAATCCCACAACTTCAACCACTACCTTGTACTAATACTAGAAACAACCTTCAATAATACTACTACTACATCCACAACCACTAATATTGTTTTTTTTTACCATGACTACTACCACTACTGCTACCATTAGTACTACAAGTACTACCATTGCTACTATTTATCCTACTACTAGTAGTAGTGCCACTACTACTACTGCCAGTATTGCTACTACTATCTAAAAAAGTATTACTAATATCACTGCTACTACTACCACTATTAGAATTACTAGCATCAGTGCTACTACTACAACTGTTGTGCAAGAAAGCGCTAAAAGAGCACAGTTCATTAAACATGCTCATTTCCATTAAACGGTAATCTGAACAGATCTGTTTGCAACTTAAATATGTGAACATAAGCGTTATTAACATGGAGCTTGGTGAACCTGAGTGGTACAGGCTTTGTTAATTAGATTTTTTGCTAAAAAATAAAAAATATATATGACCAGTCTATTATTATTATTATTATTATTATACTATCAAACCTAATAACCTTTTCTTACATGTAAATAAAAATACCATCTTAACTTTTTAAATTAAAGTGTTCTATTAACAGGAAAATATAGAATATTAAAGACTGTTAAAAACTATTAAAGCAAGTGCTGTCTTTCTGTTTAAAGGCATTCTTAGTGAACATGTTCCAGGGACTCATTGACACGCAGACATGGAGTGATGAGGGCGCAGCATCAGAAAGGATCTTGCGGAACTATTTGCTCCTCTTTGCATGTGTGCGCCGTTACCCGCCCTGTGTTAGCACTGCCCAGGATCTTTTCCTCAAGTGGAAGGAGTCAGGTGGCAACCTGAGGTCGGTGTTCACAATTAACTGAATCTTTATTCGCCATTTCTTTAGGAAAAACATGCACTGCTAATTCACGTATATACATTTAGCCTTATACTACTGTGTGTAACTGTAGGTTGCCCGCTGACATCCGGTTGGTTGTGTACACTGAGGGTGCTCGCACAGAGGAAGGTTGGGACTTCCTTATGGAAAAGTACCGTTACACAATGTATCCCTCAGAAAAGAGTCAGATTAAAGCAGCGCTGTCCTACAGCCCACTGGCTCACAAGCTAGAGTGGTGGGTGCTACTCTGAATTCTCTCAAGTGCACATCGAAAATAAAAACACTCAAAAAACTCATTGAAAAAAATATCAAATTTTAACAAATATTATAGGAGCACCTCAGTCAATAAAGTTGTGTTTTTCTTTTGCTCTCTAAACCCAGGCTAATGGAGAAGGGTCTAGAAGGAGATATTCTGAAGACCCACGACCTGCCATCACTTGTTATTAGTGTCAGTAAAAACCCAAATGCATATAAACTAGCCTGGAACTTCCTGAGGGCCAACTGGCAAGTACTGGTTAAGAAGTGAGTATGAACTATGGAACACTCAAAAAAAAAAAAAAAACAATATAGTGTATTAGTTAAAATAGACTGAATTATTAATTCATTAATTTTAAGTCTGCTTTATCCTGGTCTATGTGACTATGGATCCTGAGTATACAGTATCTGGGAACAGGGGTCACAAAGTGGGAATACATCCTAGAATACATGCTTTATTTACACACTCATTCAAGAACAATTTAGTATAGGCAGTGACAGTTCTTAGGAGGTAGGAGGAAACCAGAGAACCCAGAGGAAACCCTTTTAGACAAAGTAATGTCAATCTCTTTGTTTATATTTGAAAATAATTTGGAAGTGAAACAGAACGGTTATAGGACAGAATCTGTTTTTATCTTCCCAGTAGTTCTTCAGCTATGCAGAGTAAGAGTTCATTTTTTTTTCTTTCTTTTTTTTTTTCAGATTTGATCTTGGTTCCTCTTCAATCTCACGTATGGTTGTTGGAGTAACCAATCAGTACTCAACCAAGGAGATGCACGAGGAGGTACATGTATCTACAAATATCATGCATAATTTCTAAACTGCGTAAAGTGGAATATCAGCTACTCAAAAAAAAGGAAATCCTGCACTAACATTGCCAAAGCAGTAGCCTCATTTACACATTTAAAGATGATGCAGCTGGCGGCTGGAAAATCATGTATCGTGTTTAAATAGTTGAAAATGTATGCAGAATTTCTAAAATGCAATAATGTTTGCAATATTTTCATTTTTTATTTTTCCTTATTATAATTCCTTATTATAATTTTCTACAGGTACGGTCTTTCTTCAGTTCACTGCGTGTAGACATGGGTTCAGGATTGCGTAGCATCCAGCAGGCCCTGGAGAACATCGAGGAGAATATCCGCTGGATGGATAAAAATATTCCTCTTCTTAAAAACTGGCTAAACAGCCACAGTGTATGAATGAAGCCATGGAGCTACAGTTAACATTCTTGTTCTGGCTTACAGTATGTTGTGTGTGTGTGTGTGTGTGTGTGTGTGTGTGTGTGTGTGTGTGTGTGTGTGTGTGTGTGTGTGAGAGAGAGAGAGAGAGAGAGAGAGAGAGAGAGACAATATAAAAGACAAGTGAAATGAAAGAACTTTAGGCAAAAGTGGAGTGAAGTCTTTAGACATTCAAATGTTTCTCCCATGCATTTGTTCAAACAAATCTATGGATTTTTCTAAAAATAAAAAAATTTTAAAAATAGATTTATAATATTTATTTATATAAAATAAAAATAGATAATTCATAAAAATAGAGTTTTTTTAGCTTTATTAAAGTTAAATTAAGTTGTTTAATTTAACTAAGCCAGGTAAGCCCGTATTCACAAAACTCCTTAGAATTCTCTCAGAGAGCTCCTATCTTAGCTTAAAAAGTCCTAGCTGGGAGTCCTGGGCTAAAAGTCACTTAGGAAACTTTGCATAGCAAGTACAAAAACCTTGATCTTAGTGAAGAGGTGTGGTTGACCCCATTGCTAGGGATGATGCAGCAATTCAAGGATGTGATTGGTTAATAAAAAATATCCTCTGACCTCTGTAAAGGTCTTGAAATGTGCTCTTTGTGAAAACAGAATATATGATAATAGAATAGACCGTGAAATCATAATGTTTGTATATAAAGAAATTGTATAATCATGACTACAGGCTACTTCATGCAATGTTTCTGTTATAGGTTAAACATATTAAAGTTAATTAAAACAGCGTGTTGAAAATGTGTCTACTTTTGAAGCAACCAATTTCCAAACAGTAGTTACTATATTTAAGTTCTCACATTTATTTACCATACTGATTTTATTACTTGTAATCCATTTTAGATTGATGGGAGCAAAATGGCTGACCTTTTACTAATTTACATGATTGCAGGACAGTCTATTTAAGTTGTACTTTTGCATGGTATGTAGTCAACAATCCAAGAGAGATGGAGGGAAGTAAAAGAACAAGAAAACCAAATTGGAAAAAAGAGCAGTGTTTACGTTTAGCTTTACTTTTAGTGTTTGGAGAATATTTCTTCTTTCTGCCACTTTGTCCTCTGCGTTAGAAACTCTTAAGCCTCTTAAAAGTCCACCTCCCTACTCCTAACAATTTTTACCTTAGGAGCTGTTTTTAGGGCTAAGATGTTTTGTGAATCATTTTTATCTTTACTAAGATTTAGTCCTAAATTTAAGGGGAAATTCTAAGAAAATGTCATAATTAAGAATTTTCTTAGAATTTCATCACTAGGAGCAACTTTTAGACATAAGAAGCTTTGTGAATACGGGCCCAGATGTCATTAAATGCCTTTTGATACGATCAGCTGTTGCATAGAACTCTTGTATTTTTGCTTTTGGTTTGGTTTTGTTATTAGAAAAATTTATTTTTTAAAAATTAGTTATAGAAAATAAAGATGAAGATGAAGTTCTTTTAGAAAATAAAATGTGAAATAATCCATTCTCAGTAACAACATTTTCTTGGTCAGGGTTATAGTCAATCCAGAGCCAATCCGAAGGAGTATTGGGATTTCTTTATCATTCATTTATAAAAGTGCGTGTTAAAAGTTTACAAAAATATTACTAGCATTCCCGTTCAAGATAGTGATGTCCAGAAACAACCAGGGGTGTCTGATTAGTTGTTGTAATGATGTAATAAAAACCATTAAACCAGTAAAACCATTGTAACATCAATTATTTTCTTCTTTGTTTAAAGTCACTTGAACTGAATAAGTTTAATAAAAACTCAGTAACTAAAAATGAAGTCGTTTTTTAAATACTTTTCACTAATACTGATTATTTTAATAAAATATTTTATATAATTCTCTAGGGCACCAATAAATAGTTATACACCTTTAAATAAGAACAATAATATTTTAATTGTTTAAAAACATTATCTGTAATTGTATTTTAATAATTGTATTTTTTTTAAATTCTTTAACTTATGGCTGTTTTTTTTATTGATTTCTTTTCATTTATGAATCATGAAACGATTTGCACAATTTCTCTATTTCTGTGTGCAGCTGAAATAAATAAAATATGTTGGTAAAGTTTGTTTAAATTCTAGAAACCACAGATTCAACATTGCATTCTATACTCTGTTGTGGGATGGCATTCTCTCTCGAGGAGTCAGTTAAGCCGCTGATCCATTGTTATTTACAAATCACTTCTTGGTAACTTACCAAGGTACCTTTGCAAATTTATTTCTCAAATCCATTCATCTAACTACAATTTGAGAATAGATTACATGTTACAATATTGTCTATTGCATGAGTACAAATAGAGCTAGGAAAGAAGACCTTCTTCCTTAGCTTCAGCTTACAGAGTAGCTTACAGAGGGTCATTCAATTAGAGTCTTGTGTTATTATTAAGGATTTAAAAGTAGTCGATTTTCATGAAGTCTCTTGGTGACTGTACTTGTAATCCTTTTAAATCCACATTTTAAGAGTGCTATGAGAAACCCTTTTCCTGCTACACCCTTTGTTTGTATATCTATTTGTTTTATGTGTGCGATTGCATTGTGTCTAAATGATTTGATATGATTTAAGTTGATTTACACTCACCAGTCACGTTATGATCCTCCAGAGCCACGTTATCCTATCCTGCCTTAATGCAATGCACATGATCAATACTTAGGTAGGCTGTGGCAACGCTGCTCAATTAGTAATAAGGGCCCAAAATATGCCAAGAAAATATTTCCCACACCATTACACCACTACCACCAAACCTTAAAAGTTGATATAAGGCAGTATGGTGCTTTCATGTTATTTACATCAAATCCTGACCTGAAATTGAGACGGATTAGGCCAGGCAACATTTTCCCCATCTTCTATTGTTCAATTCTAGTGAGCATGCTAATTGTAACCTTAGTTTCCTGGTCTTGGCTGAAAGAGGGGCACACAGTGTGGTCATAAAATTCCTTTTTTCAGGAAATTCTCTGTAAACCCTGGAGATGGCGGAATGTGAAAATCCCAGTAGCTCACCAGTTTCGGAAATACTCTGAACCTAGTACTAACATGCTCAAGATAAAATTATTTACGTTTCCTCCCATTTCTGAAGCTCGGTTTGCATTTCAGCAGAACATCTTGAACATCTCAATGTCTAAATGCATTGAGTTTCTGCCATGTGATCGGCTGATTAGATAGGAGCAGTTGAACAGTTTTATCTAATGAAGTGGCTGGTGAGTGCATGTTATCAGAGTACCCTGAAATAATGAGAAACCAACACAGTGAAATTTGAAGACACTAATGATGGTGGGGGGAGTGGGGGACTTTTTAATAATCCTTTGCAATATAAAAATTCTATAAAATACTATTTGTTTACAGAGAACATGGATGTTTGTTTATTTAAAAAAAAAAGTGATCAGTAGAATCAGAAACCTGAGATATTTGTATATTTACAGATACAAACAAGTTAATAAATGCAACATTATACAATTACAGTCCCATGAAACAAAGTATGCATCCTTAATAACCAACTAAGTTTAAAAAAATAAAAATAAACATTTTCACCCCAAAACAAACAGAAAGGTAATTATGTATAAATAAGTTAACAGAAGAGGTTGGCACAGCTTGTGTTACAGAGAAAGCTAATACATGACTAAAATTCTTCAAAAATGTTGCACACAGACAAAGGCTACATTTATAAAGTGGCGTTTAATCACACAATCCAGGTCAACAACGTATATAAAAGCTTATGCAACAAGTGACAAATCTTCTTGAATTATGTGCTATGTAATAACCGTAATTGTCGCCCAAACTTCATGTCAGACACACCAGATGCCAGAGAGATGCAGTAGGATGTCTACCCTGGTTCGTCAGAGTCTCTGAATGCTTTTATCTTCCGTTGTCATAATCACTCACCATTTCCTTGATGTGGCTTAACTTTGCCTTCAGCTCCTTACATCTCTTCTTCTTCATCCTGTAGTCACCGCTCTTTTGATATACAAATAAAAATGTCAAATTAATTAACAGTTGCCAAGCCCAAGTTTCTCACCATCTTCTTCTAGAATTCTGAATGAAACTGAATGGTCATGGCAAATGTGAATGACAAGTGTGTTTAAACTTCAGCTCCATTTTACTAAAGAAAACATCAATTTTAAATCATTCTTACCTTCTTCTGTTCCTTCAGTGCATTGTACTCATCCATGGCATTCTATTTCAGGACAATGACAGGTCAGTAAAAATACGTGAAATTTATATTTCTTAAATGTCTGCAGGCTAATCCCACTCAGAAGCATTAAAATGGCGCAATATTCATCACAGTAATATTCATTCTTCATTATCTGATGTGTGTGATCTATGAACTGAGCAATTTTCCATTAGTCTTAAAATTAATGAGGAGGCCCAGACAGAATATCCCCATTTTCTCCTACCAGGTACTGTTGAGTCCCTTCCTGAAGATCATCAAGCTCGTGGTCAACCTCAGCAAGCCGTTTGTTAATGTCATCCAGCTCAGCCTGCAGACTCTTGTACACTTGGTGATCTCGGTCAAACTCACGCTTGTAAGCGTCCCTTTCATGGTCATCAGCGATAGGGGGGTATTCACTGAACAGAAGGAAATACAAATGTACAAACTGCCACCAACTCCAAGTTGAAGTCCACTGAACTGTGAATTCAGTTCAATTCAATGTCATTTCATTTGTATAGCGCTTTTAACAATGGGCATTGTCGCAAAATAGCTTTCCAGAATCAAAGAAAGTTATGGAAATCATTAAATGTCAATAAGTGTCATTTAGTAAATTTTGTCCATCTTGTTATATTAACCAGCAGGTGCTTAATCTGAAAGGGAAGGGTATAGTCATAATTTAATGAAATAAACCAAAATGATAAAACCGTCAGGCCTTAAGAGTAACCTCGCCAAACAAGGCAGAGGTCCCTGAGACAAGTGATACATGCATGCATATTTTATATAGTATAAGGTGTTTTCACTGGTGTCCCACTTTTACACTATATGGCCAGAAGTACGTGGACATCTGACCATCATACCGATATGTGTGTAGAAGCACACAATTTCATTTCATTTCCTTTATTCAACAATGTAAAAGTCATACTGAGATTAAAATCTCTTTTACAAAAGACACCCGTCCAAGACAGCATTGTCTAGGATTGTCTGGAATGCCTTTGTACGACAGCCCCAATATTTCCCTCTTTACAGGAGTCAAGTTTCCAAAACCTATTCCGCCATGACAACACTCCTGTGAATAAGTCAAATGATATAAAGACATGGTTTGACAAAGATGGTGCTTAAGAACTCAGATCCCTGACTTCAAACCAACTGAAAATGTTTGGGATGAATTGGAACACTGAGCGAGCACCAGGGCTGACCTCACCAATGCTCTTGTGGCTGAATGAGTATACGGCCATGGTTCAATTGAGTGGTCTTCCCAATGGAGTGGAGGTGATTATTACAGCAAAAAGGGAACTAAATCTATAATGGAATGACCAACAATCACATATCGGTGTGCTTGGTCACGTGTACACATACTTTTGCCCATATACTATATGATTGAGGTCTCAATCAGACCCCTACAAAGGAACTTGAGTTTGTAGAGTGTGAACAGTGGTCACTCGTACGATAGCAATAAAAAGGGATGAATGTATTCTGTTCATTGCATTCTGTTACACGTATGAGCATACCTGGAAAAATCTTCATCTTCGAGTTCGTCACCAGATGATGCATATTCGTCGTAATCTTTACCATTTGTACGGCGTGGGCGTCCTGCCCGTTTTTTCTTAGGCTTGCTTGCTGAGCTGCCCATGTCTGAACTGCTGTAGTAAGGGGGCGAATTCTGCACTGGAATGTTGTGCTCCACATTCCTGTACCACAAAAATAAATAAATAAATACAAGGATTGCAGTGTAGTGTTCATACAACATACCACAGATAAAGTAAACTAAATGTTTTTACATTCACTAATGCCCCAGTGACAATAAAAGGGTGCCGTCTAGAAAAAGTTCAGGGTAGGGATATTCCATATTTCTTCTGAGATCATAAACTAAGCAAACAAATGTTAAATAGCTTTTAAGGGCATGCTGCATTTAAAATATATTTCTGGTCATCTTTGATGCATTTCTTATTTAATAATGTGTATAGTTGTATACAGTTGTACAAAATGTATGCACGCCCAGGCCAATTCAGCACACGGACTCCTCTACTAAAAAGACATGCTGTTATAATATCTGCAGTAGGTGGTTTTGCATCGTCCATACACAAGGCCTTCCCTGAAAAAGATATTGTCTAAAACCTTTATATACGTTTCAGCATTCACAGTGCCTTCCAAAACATGCCAGCTCCCCATACTGGATGCACGTACACACCCCCATACCATCAGAGATGCTGGTTTTTAAACTGAACGCCGACATGCTGGAAGGTCATTTTAAATAAGCCTTGGCCCAAAGGACACAACGGTGCTTAAAGACCATGTTCACATACTGTATGGCTTCCTTTTTGAATTATAGAGCTTTAGTTGGCATCTGCAGATGGCACGACGGATTGTGTTTACCGACAGTGGTTTCTGGAAGTATTCCTGGGCCTATTTAGTAACGTCAATGACACAATCATGCCGATGAGTGATGCAGTGTCATCTGAGGGCCAGGGTACCATGGGCATCCAACAAAGGTCTTTGGCCTTGTTCTTTACGCACATATACTTCTGCAGTTCCTCTGAATTTTTTAATCAGTTTATGCACTGTAAATGATGAGATTTGCAAAGCCATTGCAATTTGACACTGAGGAACGTTGTTTTTAAAAGTATTCCACAATTTTTTTACGCATTCTTTCACAGATTGGAGAGCTTATGCCCATCTTTACCTCTGAGAGACATGGGTCCGTCTCTCCAAGACATCCCTTTGATAGCTAATCATGTTGCAGACCTGATCAATTAACTTGGCTGAATCTCCTCAAAATTTCTTAGCTCTTTGTTGCCCCTGTACCAACTTTGTTGAGACCTACAGCAGGCTTCAAATATAAAATAATCTCATTTAGTGGATAAAAGTGTAAACTTTCTCAGTTTAAACATTTAATGTTCTCTTTGTTCCATCATGAATAGAATACTGTCTCATATGATTTAAAAGTTTTAGTTTTCATTTTATTAAAATTTCAAAAACTTCCGCAGGATTTGGGTTTTACATTAAAACACAGGATGGAGGGAAATGAGATCTGTGATGTTAACCATGACATGGTCGTTGGTGCGAGTTTAGGTATTTCAGACACTGCTGATCTAGGGTTTTCACACTGTTTTCACAACTTGCTATGGTCTTTTCTCCTTTTTCTCTCTCTCTCTCTCTCTCCCATTTTATATACAAGTTTTTTTTATTTGCATCTGCATGATTTTTCACACTGCTGTCATGCAATTGGCTGATTAAATAGGTGCATGAATGTGCAGCTGTTCCTAATAAAGTGAAAGCTGAGTGCATATACTGTACAAATACTTTTTCACTAGAGGGACTCGAGTGACATTTTAAAAGCTATAAACAAGCATATTTTTCTTCCAAGCACCCTATATGAAACTCAAATTCCAACATGTAGAAAACAGAAGAACCATGTGCATGTGCGCATGCATACCCACACACCCAAGAGCATACATGTGCGTGCATGCATGCATGCACATTGCACACACAGGGAGAGAAGTATTTCTCTCTCTCTTTTGCTCTCCTTTTAGTTTACTTTATGTATGTATGCCATTATCTCTGCCAAAAAACACATTCTATTTCTTTCTAAGGAGGAGAAAAAAAAAAATATATATATATATATATTTTTTTTTTTCTCCTCCTTAGAAAGAAATAGAATGTATATATATATACACACACACATACATACATACATACATACACACACACACACACCTTTAATTTCCATTTTAAAAAACAAACAACTACAGACATACACAAACGTAAACACCATATGACAGTGATAAAAAGTGAACTCACAAAACACTGTTATTGCCAGGGTGGTCATAGTTTGAGTGGTAGTCATCCAGATGTTCCCTTGAACCTCCAAACTTCTCAGGATACCCAGTATTTATAACCTCTGGCTCACCAGAAACATTATTTACCTGGAGAAAGACTTTTATTAGATTTTCTCTTGCTATAAATGGGGGGGGGGGGGGCTCAGGGCTCAGTAGAACACATGTAACTTGCACTTTTCCAAAGGAAGGTGAAATGCATGTAGCATACCATTGTTGATCTCGTTCATCTAGTACTGATAACACATTATACTGACAACTTGTGTTATGTGTATGAGATATATACACAAAGTAACATTAAAAGTCTAAATATGGCTTTTAAAGCAACTTGACACTTAAAAGCAACTTAAAAAGCTTTTTAAATGCTGGAAAAATATACTTTTCTATATTTGACTGTATCTGTAGGTCTGTTCCAGAAAGCATCGTTGTGAAACTGTCACCACAAACCACACCCAGAAACCAGTTAGTGGAGTTCCCTTCCCCCATTTTCTACTGCACAGAGAAACCTGTCTTTCCACCTGTGCTATGTTAGCAAACATCAACTGCATGTACTTCAGCTGTCAGAATCATCGGTTAAAAATACAGAAACTGAAGCAACCTCTGACTCTCACATGAGCGTCACTGCATCATTCAAAAACAATTCCTACCGTTTATGGTCAACAGTAAACAATTCAACTGAATTCAAAACAGTCACTTAATTAGAACCAAGACACATTAATAAAAACACGCCTAGAAGTGTGAAAGATTTATTAATTTTTTATTTTTTTTGGAAAAACAGGCATGGATGATTGAAGAAAAATTCATTTACCCAATCCTCTACATCTGGAGGAGCATCGAGATCTTCAACAGGTTTCTCTCGACGCCACAGGATATTCTCTTTTCCATAAGTGTTAATTTTTTTCCGGGACAGGATAGCAAAAACCATCATGATTATAAGACAAATGAGGACCAGGAAGCCAAAAACAATGGCAACTGCCTGCAAAAGAGGAAGAATTTTAAGTGACCATACAAATGTTCATATTATAAAATAGATGTAAAACAGTTTGTATACATTTATGTATCTCTCTCGCTCTCATATACATACATACACATACATTTTATATATATATAAACAAATCATCACATATAACCAAATATAGATACACTTACACAGTCTATTTTTAGAGCCTGCTATATCTTTCACTGCAAAACCGTTGTCATTCTACATGAACAGAAACTGCAAGTAAGCAATGTGCTCACCTCTTGTGGATCCACCACGCAATAGTGATACAGATACTGGTTGGTCAGGAGTTGTGCAGGCTGAGGACCCTGGTACTGGGCACACAGGGATTGTACCTGGTAATACTGCACCGAGCCTGAGGTTTGTGCCATAGGGTTCACCGCAACCAAGTAAACCATAGTGGCCACAAGCATGAAAAGAGCCAAGATGGCTGTAATGATGATGACAACCAGGTAGAACTTCCTGCTTTGTGCCCACCGCTTATGGGAAAGTATAACGATAAAGATGCCCATCACAGTCGCAAAGGTAATGATGGCCATTGTGATCATAAATGCCTTTGCTTGTCTTGGGTCGTTTTGTGAGCCCAGAATCCCGTATCCATAGGATCCACCACCAAAACCTCCACCGAAGGAAGTGCCACCGTAGCCGCCACCGTAGCCGCCACCGTAGCCGCCTCCGTAGCCGCCTCCGTAGCCTCCTCCGTAGCCTCCTCCGTAGCTGCCCGAAAAGCCTGTCACACTTCCTGAGGTGTCCCAGGCTAAAGTAGATGCCACACAGGCAAAAATACCGACACATAGGATGATGCAGATGACCGCCATGATTTTTATGATACCTGGTGGCGAGTTCCATCGATAGAAGTGTTGGAGTTCATCGTCTGCATAATAGGAGTGTGCCGGTTGTGGCACCACATCGCTATGGATAGTGAGATTTAATATTTTTAGAGACACACAAACAACTACTCACACACTTTAATCTATACATTAGATCTGACCAGGAAGGCACAAAATGAACATGTCGTAAAGATAAAATGTCTATAACCATTAGGCCTATGAGTTGAGTCATAACAAGAAACTGGCAAAATTCCAAAAAGTGTATTTAATAATAATAATTATGATAGATTCCTTTTGGTCTAAACCAATTATATTATAAGGATTTATCATACAACGTTACATAGACTTACTATTCATGGTCATACTCATGGTCGTACTCATAGGGAGGTGGACTCTCCTTCGGATGGGAAGACATTGTTTAATCTGCAACAGATGAGTAATGCGTAATCATTAAATACAACCTCGATTACTCGGGTGATATAGAATCGGTAAGTGATTTTATTGTAAGCCTATTCAAGTTTAAGTCCCGGAAGAAGAAAAAAAATCTATTTCCAGCTTACAAACTCCGATTTAACCGATGATCTCCTTGTTCTATTATCTCAAACCTAAAGCCACTGAGACCCACAAGAAATACATTGGGCTTTTTGTTTGTTTGTTTGTTGTTTTGTTAGAATATAACGCACAATATACGAGCTGAAATAGTTTGCTATACCAATGTTATGCAGACAAACGTACACTCAGCTCACCTGTTGCCCCGTAACGCTCCTCCTCACAGTGATTACGCTGCGCTCTCTGCTGATTTTCACGTCCGTACAGGTATTCTAAGCTCCTCCCCCAGCAACAACCCGAAAAACCGTCAACGTCCCGCCCCTTTGGCCAAAGGGCTTATCTGATTGGCTTTTGAAATCCTTTTTAATACCAGGTGATAGTCATCGCTCTGAGCTGGAGCTCGAGGCACTACTCCTCACAGATTTTATGGACTGGTGGTTTCTTACTTTTTTGTTACCTCGAAAGTATTTTGATTCCTGCAGCAGTGTTTGAGGAAACTAAAAATGTGGGTAATTTGAAACGTTTATCATTATCGGCTTCTTTTGTTTTTCTATTCTGGACCTGGCCCTTTTAATTTACAAAAATGTCAGCTCAAATTAAATGGATAATATGAAATTATATTAACAATGATATTATTATTTCAGGTTGAAGGCCACGAACATGTTTACCTGTCTTTGTGTATAGCAGAACTCCTTGTCTAACTTATTGATACAAAGAAATAAAAATTTATAGGGTTGACTCTTACACTTAAGTTGTACTTTTTTTTCTTCTTCTTCAGCCAAATACACTCCCTGGTCTGTAAGCATAGACAAAAAAATCGCAAAAAGTAGATTGGATAAAGATTTTTGTCTCAAAATGACTCCAGTTAAAATTCACTTGTACCACTTAAGCACTGTTATTTCGGTGCTGAAAATATTAAGTAATTCCAGTAAAAATATTCAGCTTTTCTAATTTTATATTTTCTTATTAGAGTACTTTTTTTTTAAGTAGATTATTAAATTTGGCACATAACTGTCCATAGCATCGCTTTTACTCACCATATTGACTGCACTTGTGGTGCAGTCAAAAATTCAGGCAGATATCCAAGTACTGCATTAAATTCTGTCCAGGGGTCAGTTTAAGACTCACCCACAGTTTGACGCATGCCCAGTAAACTGTCAAATCTCCCGGTTTATAATCTGGCAAATTACTGCTCATAACTTACCTTCTACTCAACATTTAGATTTCATTTATGGCACAGGTTTAACTTCAGGCAAATACCCTCAGGACTGATACAGTTTGTCATGATGCTCTGACAAAATCTGCCTAGACAGACATACTGTACAGACAGAATTTTTTCAGAGACTGGTTTCTGGTCCTCCAATATATGAAACATAAAAATATAGTTTAAAGATATGTTCAAACAACCTTTCTTTTATTTATATAGGTTGCCCTGGATACTTTTACTTTACGTATAATCAGACTTGTATACATTAGACTCATATTAAGTTTTCTCTTGGTATGACAAAAACTGTATAGCAGACTGTGGTCTTTTTTTTATTATTTTTTTCCCGACCACTGCTGCTCTCTGAATTCTTACGTCTGGTCAAGTTTCAGGCATAAAGAAAAATAAGTGGCATACATTCTCTGAAAAAAGGTAGTCTACCCAAATGAGGCTGGGTTCCCTGTTGTGTCTGGTTTCTCTCAATGTTTCTTCCTATTGTCAACTCAAGGAGAATTTCCTAGCCACCATCACCCCTCGGCTGGCTCAGCAGGGACTATCTAATCATCTTGATTCATCCACATTTGTCACTTTTCATACAAATTTCCATAATTTTCTTTTGATTTTGTAATGCTGCTTTGCGACAATGATAATTGTTAAAAGCGGTATACAAATAAAATGTAATTGAATTGAATACTTAACTAAACTGAGCTGCTATCTCCTTAATGGTTGAACTTTTTGTACCTTTTAATAGGTATCTTTTCATTTCGAAATATATGCTAGTATATGTAAACTCACTCACCATCTATATTGCTTTATCCTGTACACAGGGTCGTGGGGGGCCTAAAGCCTATCCCAGGAGACTTAAATTATGAGGTGGGGCACACACTGGACAAGGTGCCAATCCATCGCATCAATGCACATACACACACACACCAATCTATCTGTCTTTGGATTGTGGGAGGAAACCGGAGTATCCAAAGGAAACCCACCAAACACTGGGAGAACATACAAATTCCATGCAATCCAAGGCAGGAATTGAACCCGGACCATGGAGGTGCAAGGTGATGGTGCTAAGAGAAGGAGAAGCCACTGTGCCACCTGCTAGTGTGAACAACTTTTATAAATGATACAATAGGCTTAATGAATGACCTCAGAAGTGTAAAGCCAATGCTTTAAAGATAGAGCAGAAAACAGATGCAAATGACAAGAACAGTGGTTAGCATTGTCACCTCACTCCTCCACGGTTGGAGGGTCAAACTTCACCTTCGGCCTTTACATGTGGAGTTTGCATGCATCTCCGTACTTGGATGATTTCCTCAGTGCAAAGACATGTAGTGACGGAGATGTCCAAAGTACCCTGAGAGTATGATTGCCCTGAGAGTGTGTGTCCAGAGGGAGCCAATCGTAGAATACAATGCAAGTCAATTCTAGAGTGGAAAGGTGGGACACAGCATGTATGGTGTACCCTTGATGGCACTGATGGTCATAATGCTGAACCTTTCCTGGGTGCTCTAAGAGTAGTACTTCATATATAAAAAATAAAAAAAAACCTTTTTGTTTGGCTTGTTTATACTGCCCTCCTAATTCTCAGTATATATAATTAGCTATTTCATATTTATATTTGAACTTTTATTATTTAAAATCTTCTTTTTAGGTTTAGATCAGCAGTTCTCAAACCTGGTTCTGGAGGACCCATTGCTTCAGTTTTCTCTGCTCCTCTCTTATTTAATTGATCAAATAATTAACTTTTTTAAAATTAATTAAAGTGGGTATGTAGCGTAGGAAAAACACTCAAATATGAAGGGCAGGGGTCCTCCAGGAACAGGTTTGAAAACTACTGTCATTTCTCAATCTCACAAGTCTAACTATGTAGTCATAGGAAACCTGCTGAAACTAACATACATCAGATCGCTGAATAAGATCAGTAAGATGTGCTGGTATGCGGCTGTGTGTATCCATCTGTTTAGCGTGACTCACCTTGTGAAGTGTGCTGATGCTAGGATGATAAGAATTTAACAGCTAGTATGGAGAATGTGTAAAATACCAATAACTAAACATGCTATATGTTACAAAAAATTTACATATATGAATTTCAAGCCATGGGAAAATGACCGACTTGACTACTTCAGTGAACACAACAGCCACAACTTTAAATCACAAAAAGGAATGGATTTATGATTGGTCCATTTTTTAAAGACAGTACAGACCTTTTTTTTCAGTGTAACAGACAGAAATATTTCAAATATACAAATAATGCATTGTTCTCTATTACAGAATAATTGAACACAGCCATGGCAATGATATTTAATGTCTTAGAAATATATAGTGTATGTATTATAATTACTCAATGACAGTAAAATCTATAGACAAACATTTAGTTAAATTTTTGAAGAACAAAAAGTTTAGGAAAATACTGTTAATACATTCCACACTAATACCTGCTGAACAGAAAAAGTAAAACTTTATGAAATGTGTGGAATGCCATTCAGTGCATGATTAAATGAATGTCCACTCTGTACACACAACACATAAAATGACAAACTTATGTGGACAATACCAAAACTTTTGACGTAAAAAGGTAAGTGCATTTTAGTCATAGGAAACACAACATTTAAGACTCACAGTTTTTTTAACTTTTTTTTTTAAAGAACATCATAAATGAAAGTAGTTACACACAAGCCGAGTCAAACCAACCAAAAATGAAGAACTGAACGACCCACTAACATAAATAAGAATGTCAAGTCAATACTGCATTGCGTTGAGTATATTAAGATAATTATGTAAATATAGCTCACACTTTCCTTTGGCTTAATCATCTGAAGTCGTGTCTGTGGGTCATTTCACATTTTTCTTGTTGTTTGTGCATTATAATGAGATGTTCCAAGTTGAAATGAAGGACCATTACAGCATATTCCATCATGAACTCAGGAAAAGATTTATCCATAGCCATCATTCCATGTCATGACCTTATCGTATTGTTGAATGCGATGCTTGATGTGAGAGAGTTTGTTTTTGAGGTATTCACATCTTTCCTTTTTCTCAAGAAATGAAGGATCCTTTACATAAAAAAGAAACACAAATTTCTTTATTTATTCTATAATTTATTCTATTATCCCTAAAAAAAAAAAAGTAGCACTTTGACCTTACATTTTGCACTAAAGTCTACAAACCAGAACCTTCTGCTACATATAGTGTAATTTGGTGGGCATTCAAACAAAACTAATAAATATTCATATAAAAAAAAACTTTTAAGCAAATAAAATATATATCTTAAACACATGGTGGTAACTGGAGCAACTGCATATAATATTTATTAAATATGCAGTTTTACTGAATGTAGTCTTTAGATATATAGCCAGATTCATCTTTGGATTAAATTTTTTGCACCATGTTTTCATTGTGGCATCAAGTATTCATAAATTAAGTATTTGCATTGGATTTTTTTTAAAGTCACTCTTTTGTCAACAGAGACAACTGTCATTTCCTTTCCGGAAAAACAAAAGAGCCCTGCCCCTTCCCCTCCCCTCCCACCCCTCTTCCTCCTTTGGTCACTTACTCTGCTATGATTAAACCTCAGCAGACCAGAGGATAGCACTGTACATACACTGAAATAAAAATACACTGAGGATTAGGATTTTTTAACTTACATTTTTCTTTTGCTGATATGCCTGAAGGATTCTATTTATGCGGTCAGATTCCTGCGGGAACAAATACAATGGTTTTAAATTTACATTACCTCTGCTTTTTGGACTGTGTGTCCAGACAAATACACAAAGTAAAACTCATGCCCAGTTACAGCACAGTGAATGCAACTTCCAAGTCTGACTCTGAGTTGTTCAGCAGCGATAACCTTTAGTGAGATATTTACAACTTCCACTATATGAAATTGTGTACAAATTATGTACATAGTTTCCTTTGCACATTTATCAACCGGGGTAAAGGTCTAACATTTTAAGATCTCCTTATTCACCACAGTGAAAGAGAGTAATGTACATTTGCCATAGCCGCAAAAACAAACTTCGTTCTTAGAGGGACAGGGGTGGCATACTCGCCCTCTCATGCTCGGCAGTTTCTGTGAATTAACACTGGCAGAAAGGGTGTTACACTGCCCATAATGGTGCGTGAGCAACAATTTTGGGGGGAAAAGCAGCTGGTTGGCAGCTATCAGTTGATTAGCAGAGAGTCCCAAGATGGATTGGAAACTGACTACAACTCTACAACTAAATGGAGAAAATCTCACCCACTCATCAGCTATACTGCTTTACACCTGTATTCAGGGTCACGGGGGGCCTGGAGCCTATCCCAGGAGACTTGGGGCACAAGGCAGAGTACACTCTGGACAGGGTGCCAATCCATTGCAGGGCACCCACACATACACACACTCATTCACACACTATGGACAATTTGGGAATGCCAATTAACCTAACCTCTATGTCTTTGGACTATGAAAGGAAACCGGAGTACCCGGAAAAAACCCACCAAGCGGAACATGGAGAGGAACATGCAAACTCCATGCACACAGAGACGGGAGAAAATCTATTTCACAAAAATATATTATAGTTTCTTTATAGTTTCTTAAAAGTGGGATATCTATGAAGCCATGGAATGGAAACATCATATACATATTTTTAAATTCTTTACTTATTTTACTAAAACGTGCACATAAAAAATTGTGAATGGACGCATAAAATGAATGACCAAATAAAATTTTTTTTTTTTTATTTTAAACAAAAAAAGGGAAAAAAAAAAGGACATGAAAACTCCTGGGTCTGTAGGTGTCAAAGTAGGCGTCAAACTAAAAAAATCTACATATTTTAGCTAAAAATCAATTTTCCAAAAGAATTTGCAGGGGCATTCCGTTTGCCAACATCCCAGACATTATCAAGATTATATGAGAATACCTGTGTTGAACGCATACAGCACTAAATAATTACTAAAATATTTTCCCCCATGATTGAATGTGATTCATTAAATATTTATGCATATTTCCTGTTAGGCATAAAAGAAATGCATTTATGTTACAAACCTGAACATACTCAGTTCCCTCACCTGTGAAGCCCGAAACTGAAATAATTAGATACTGCAACAATATGCAAATAACAGACCTCTTGACTGGACAGGTTTCGAGGCAGGTTGTGCATCATGCTATCCATTTCATTAAACTTTTTCAGTGTTGCATGAACTTCTGCATGCAGCTCTTTATACTCAGAGTACTGGTCATTAAAGACAGCTTTGTACTGGTCTCGTTCCTCGTCAGTTCGAATAGCTGGGTATTTACTGAAAAAAAAACAAAAATAAAAAAACTAATCGAAATATGTAACACCTACCAGTGTAATAACAGTCCACATATTTAACAGACCACAAACATAATACAGCAGTTAAATCAAACATAAATCTGCAGTTTTTAATGTAATGTAATTCCATAAACATAATGAATTTCTCACAAACATCATCATATGCAATTTGGAAAGCTGAAGATTTTCAACTTTCCACAAATGTAACAAATCCCTGAAAATGTAACAGCTACAGTTTTTATTACATTTGTTGGATTATTACATTTAACGTTTAAATGCAGATTTGTATTGCGTTTGTGGGTTGTTACTATGTTGCCATGTGGTATCCATGGATTGAAAACTTGTGAAAAATGAAAAAGCGCTCACGATAGGTAGTCAGGTACAATCACAGGTTTGGGTATGTGTCCAGGGGGAATTTGTCCTTTAACCACTTTTGCCTTGGAAGGTGCAGGAGCATCTGTGTGAAATGGTGCAGAGGAGATGAGGACAGGCTCAGAGATCCTTGGTCCAGACTACCAGAGGGGGGGAAAAAGTCATTGTGGTGATATGAAGATCCTTTAAAAAAAATAATGAAAAATAAAACAGAAATGAAAGCAAAGCCTTACCATAGAGTGAGCCACAGCTAATTCTGGGTGCATCTGAGGAAAGAAAATTAAAACATGAGGGAGAATGTCTATGTAACAGGTTGCTATACTACACAAGGAGCCCACCTTCCCCTAATATTTCATTAAAAATGCATCAGTTAAATTTTTAGGCAATTTTTAGCAAACTATACAACCTCATAACCCCATATATAATTTATTTAACTGATCACTTTTCAGTGAACAGCGCAATGCAACAATATCTTATTTAAAGCTCATGACACAGAGCTAACAGACACCCAGTAAAGTCTGTTCATGTCTGCCTATTTATTTACAAATTCAAATGCACATTGTTTTAATGGAACAAAAGAATAACAAATGATTAAGAGGCTTTTAGGACATCACTTTGAAACCCTGCTAGACACAGCCTTACTCGGGGTGAATGGGAGTGTGAATGAGTTCATTCTCTACAGGAAAAAAGCTATTCTAATGTTTAATGGACAACACACTCTTTGCTTGTGATGACCTCTCAATGGAACAGAATCTTCTGTAATGGTATAATGTGAAAATATAAAAAAATACCTTTTAAGTTTAAAGTTCTGTTTTGGATTCAGTTCCAAAATTTGTTGTTTATAAGTCAAGGTATAGTAGCTAGGTGTTACTTGCTTCCTCAATTAACAGCTTTGCTGTTTTTGGCATGACGTACCAGACACTGCTATGATTACCTGATTCATCAGACTTTTGATAAAATCAAACTTGCAAAAGACAGAACACTGAAAGAAGGTGGAACAAAAAAGGTTGTTTTAGCTCTCTTGGGGAAATAAAATCAATTAGTCTCAGATTATGAGGAGCATTCACCATACAAATCCCTGGGAATGGCTTTAGAACCAAGAACATCTTAGAACATGGGAATTTATGTCATCTTATTAAGCTGTACTGTATACACTCATGGGGGAAAAAACATACACCATCTTTCAATTTTATGGTGTAGTTATCAGGGCCTAAATAACAATTGTGTCCTCAACAACAGATAACCTCAGGTGACAACAAAAACACGTGCAAGATGTAGTCACGAAAGGTAAACCAGAAACCAGGTGAGAAAATATATAAACTTGTTTATATATATATTTTTAAAGCAAATGTATAAATATATTTTTTTTTCATCTTAACCAACTCTTCCTTACAACATTGCTTCAATTCAGTGATGTTTAAGGGCGTCGACATGAAGGAAAATTTGAATAAAATTAAATAAATTTTACGGTTTGTTAAGTTGCAGTTTTGCAAAGCTAACTTATGCTGCCATATTGTTTTTGGAGGAAATGAACTTTTCCTAGTTACACTTCATGTTTTTTTCTGATTGTACTGCCCAGAACGTCCGTAATGGGTTTGCGAAGACCTGTTGGGATTTTCTTTATATCTCTGAGCATTAAACAAGTAATCTCAGTATAGAATGAATATGCTGGGATGCCCAATCCTGAGGAGACAGGTCACTGTCTTCCAAGTCTTTGCTTGTAAACAATCCTTTTTTACTGTAGAATGGTTCATTTTAAATTGTTTAGAAACAGTTTTATAATGTTTCCCTAATTAATGACACACAAAAACTGGGACAAATAATAAAATCTGTTATGTGTTTGTTTATATATGTTAGTAAGGACCACACAATTGTCATTTAGGCTCTAATAAATAAAATGTAAAACTAAAAGTGGTTGTACTTTCTTGTACCAGCCACCACTGATCTATATGAATGTCACTAAAAGGCAATTTGTGGATGAAATCTTACTGATGTGCTCCAATTTAAAAAATTTAAATAAAATTACTGTGTGCAAGTGTACCGACAATTTGATTATCCCATGAATTTGAACTACTGAAAAATCACATTGCAAAATTCATAAATGAAATTGCAGTAACTTAGTCACATTTTTTATCTGCATCTGCTCAGCTGAGGTTCACATCAATCTAGTCAGTCTCAATGTACATAAATGTACAGTATATAAACAAGGGTTCTCAGATATGTGAATTGTTAGAATTTAACATGCTAAAAAATATTCAAGATATACTAACAAACCTTTTCATAATGGTGTTACATGAATAAAATTAACTGAACAAATGACAGAGACTTAATAACAAATGATGACAAGTGTATACTGCCCTCGTGCACAGTTAGGATGGATAGATAAAAGAAATCCCCCCTCAAAGACTTCAAACTATTTGTAAGAAAGCTTTTTACCAGTTCACTAGATGCTGTTGGAACCAAGATTCCTGATGAGGTGAGACCATAAATGAGCTTTCATTTTTTATTAATTAATTAATAGATTTTTCCAATACCTGAATTGTTTGGCTGGTTTCAGGGCCTAATCATCAGTGTTTAAATCGACTACACTGTATTCCACAGCTTTTTGCTTCAGTATATACTCCTAAGGGGTCTGAATTAAACAATGAATTAATTACTGGACATTTATAATGCTGAATTTGAACAACACGACAATGAAGGTCTATTTGGTCAATACCTATTTTTGCTGTATTGTATAACCACCATATCCAATCAAATTTGAAACTTGTGTATGGTTACACCTATAATACACAGGTATAGAAATAAGTGAGCCTCAACAAACATTATATTGCCAAAAGTTTGTGGACACCTGACCATCACACCTGTGTGTGCTTTTTAAAAACCGACTTGAATTTATTTGGATATGGAAATTTGTTCATTCACTCACACAAACATTAAGCAGACTAAAAGCATACTAAGCAAGTTTTAGTATGGTTGAGCTCAAGGTTCGATGCAGGTCACTCAAGTTCTTCCACACCAAACTTGGCAGTTCATGTCTTTATGGACTTGCTGGAACAGGTTTGGGTCCAGGTTAGGTTCCAGTGACGGAAAATTTTAATGCTACAGCATACATTGTAATGCTACAGCATACAAAGACATCATATACAACTGTGTGCTGCTTACTTTGTGGAAACAGTTTGAAAAAGACCCACATATGGTTTGGCCAAATAGTGTAAATCTAAGAGATGCAACAGTCTCACCTCATGGCCGTACTTCTCTCTGTAGCGACGTGCAGCTTCGTGTCTCCATAGTTTCAGGCATACAATAGCTCCTATCAGGTACACCAGCATCCCCACGAAGAGAAAAATGATAGCTGCTGTTTGCCCAGCTTCAATGCGACAGAAAGCTGCGTTGATGCCATTATTGAAAACAGGGTAATAGCACAGTCCACCTCGTGTTGTGTCCCTTACATACACAATACCAGCAGCCATGTAAAGTATAGCAAGAACCAGATTGATCACAAATTCTGTAACAGGCCACCAGTTTGAGTCTAAAAGGATAGCACGATAGTACATGGTCATGCCCAACACAAGTATTATCACGGTCACTATCCATGCCAGGCCCACCACAACAAGAATAAATGGTGTCTTGGGCCCAGTGTAATATGTGTCCCCATACATGCCATACACACCACCATATCCACCATACATTTGGGGCTGTGAGTAACCAAACATATTAAACCACTCATTGTCTTTATGAATGTATGCACAGACACAAGCAAAAATAGCTGCCCCTAAAAGCAATTCAATGCAACCAAGAATTCTTAGCAGCCCTGGCCAGGACTTCATGTATGCGTAACGCTGGTGGTATTCTTCAACTCTTTCACTATAGGTCAGAACAGTGTGTGCAGTGGTTTGTGCAGTGCGACCATCCATTGACTCTGGATGCTCTCCTAGCATCGCTTCATGCTCTTTGTAGGAATTGTAGCTGCCTCCAGAGCCCCCAAACTTATCATGATATGACTCTGAGACTGATGGCGAATGAGGAGGAGAGCACCTAATGCCCTCTGTAGTGGTGTTCAAATTAGCAGATATAGGAGCTGAGCTATTGCTGCTTCTGTTGCTCCCACGAAAGAAGTTCTTCCACGAGTCAGGAATGAAGCGGTGAACGGGTTTGATGTCAACTGATGGATTTTCACAGTTTTCATTGTCACTATGGTCAAACTCTGGTCCAATCGGTGGCTCGTCAGGGAGAGGAGGAGGAGGCAGAGGGTCCAAGCTTAGAGCCAAATCTGATGACTTTTGATGTCGCAAACTAGAGAGGCCATTACTCCACTGTATTGTGTCTGGTGGTTCATCGTTATGGTGAGGAGCAGTTCGGGCACGCCCAAAGCGGCCAGGAGAGCCACCATTAGAGGACATCAGAAAATGCAGAAATGCAGTTTGACCTAGACAGACATAAAATTAACTGTTAATATTCGATTAAACTAAATTACATACATTAAAGAAATGGGAATACATTTTTACTGTAACAAGCTTCAAAGTGCCTAAAGATACAATCAATAAATTGGTTGTTTATTTAACAACCTCATTTCCCCTCTTTGTCTGTTCCAACCACTCAACATTCAGCATCACCAGTATACTAATCCCTGGCCTGATCACCTGTCATTATCTGCATGATTCTTACTGGTCCAAGCCGAAAATTAGGTGTTGTTTATGCTTGAATGATTCATAGGTCAGTGTGGCTTAACAAACAAAAGACATTCCTCTAAAACAGGTAAGATACAGAGTCGACTGAAAATGAAATTCAAAAAGGTCTTTCAGGAATACTATTCCTTAAGATTACATTTAAAAAATACAGGTCTGGGTCTTTGAAAGTAAAATTTGAAGACATAATGTATGTAAAGTAATGTACAAGTACATTAGAATTCAGTGACACCAGTATACATCCCATGTCCAAAGCTACCCTATGCATATTTAACTCCAGCTACATGAATTAAAGCGATTTGATTTTCAAATCTATCCTGAGTAGTAACTTTTTTCTGGCATTGTGAATACACATTTTACCACAGTAAGCTCTACATGTTCTCTTTATAAATCCATGAAAGAAAAAAAACAATGACCAAAGACTATGTCAAGAAAATTGGTTTTTAAGGCTGTGGTGTCTAAAACAGAATTCACAGCTTGGGGGGAAAAAAATCTGGTTCCTGTTTGCCAATTTGTGACTGTGTGTGTTGATGAGAAGTTGAAAAAACTCTTCCTCTGTTTACAAGAAAGAATTTCACGTTTGTATTGTTTTATGATCACTCAATTCATTTACAAATAATACATGTCTAGTTTCTAAAGGTCAAATAAAAGCAGCATAAGAGCCCAATCTGGGCAAATAAAAACACTGAGGAAAATAGATCCTCATTGTATATATATCACCTACAGGATGTAATGAGTTTTAGCGAATAAGACCTGAGGACCAACAGTAAGACAATACCGAGACCAAGCTGTTCATGAGGACGGCTTGTCACGCTGTGTAACATGAACACGGTTCTGATACTACTGTAACCAAACCCTGTGGTTCACTCTCAGAGAAGACAGGTGAGCCAGAGTGAGCACCGCTTGGACATACAGTATATTGTCCAGGCAGAAAGTAACAGAAAACTCAAGTCTTCAGTTTCACCAAAGCTGAGAATATGAAAAGTGCATTCATGTTACATTTGGATCTAATGTTGTGAAGGTATTTATTTAAATGTTTGAGTTGCTCAGGTTGTTTTATTGGGAGTAAATGTAATGTTTTTACTCTTTCAAAGGAATGAATACGCAGAAGTTGGAGAGACACACTAATAGAAGATAGATCAATGTATTGGTGTGTCTTCCCAACTTCTGCATATTCAAGCCCTCATGCCATTACCAATAAAATAATAACCTAATAATAGGTCAGGTAACATTCATAATTAATAGGTATTAGAATAAGCCAGACAACATGCCTACATTTTATTGCTTAAGTAAGTATGCACTACCCGTAAAATTCAGAAATGCAGAAAAAAACCTAACCAACAACATTGAAAAGTAAGAAATACAAATAACCTTACCAATACAATACTAATACATAATCATGCAAAATAACTCCATACCCGTTATCAGGGAGATAAACGTAAGCGCAGCCAGTCATCATACAGCGCGCGCCATAATAAACAAGCTACCAGGTAGCAGTGAGTCGCGTTGGCCCAGAGTCAACCTTTCCTTTCTCCTGGAGAGTACTTAAAAACAAACAAGAGACTCGCAGAAAGTCCAGTTAAACTTCTTAGTCTTGACCGGAATACGAAACCAAACATTAGCTCTCCTGGCTTTCCACCCTCACGACAAACTTACACGGACTTTCACGCCGTCGCAATTTTTTTTTCCCTGAACCCAGCGGTTTGGAAACATACCACGTGACCAAGCCTATCCCAGCGCGTGACGTCAGGCATTGAAATTCGACGCTCCGAGAAAAGCAAGTGAAAATTCTCGCCTTTATGTAGTGGTACAATCTTCTTGGCGACAACTCGAAAAATATATTCAAATTTTATTCATGAATCCTATACTTTCGCTTTAAATTATATAATTATCTTTTTCTGCCATATTAACAAACCATTTGAATACACTGTCAGATTTAATAGATTTTAGCTACTGTAGAGTTAGAGCTCGTCGTTAACCGTTAATGAGTTTGTAGAAATAGTTAAAGGTTAAAGCTAAAAGTAAGCTGATCAGCTTTAAGGTAATCAGTGATATTATTATTTCAGGTTGAAGCCCACGTACATGTCTGCCTGTCTTTATGCACGATAGAACTCTCTGGTTGCACTCTTAAATCTTATAAAACACACACACACACCCTCTCTGTGAGGTTTTGACAGATTTATACAAGGGGCAGGTGAGCATTTAGAGTGCACTCTGTACAGGGGAGAATGAAACATCTTATGTTAAAAATGTAAAGAAGGCTTGTGGCACATTACATTATACACATTATATGGATAGGACTGTCAGAATTTCAGACTGAGAATCATTTACAGACTATTTTTAATTAGCATTGTGTTTTCACAGCTCCAGTATCAATTCCAAGATGTCCATCTGTGCACCTTCTCCCCATGTCCCCTTGTCCTCTCACCTCCCCAAAACATCTGGATTGGCTATGGTAAATGTTGCTTACTGTATATATGCAACATTATAAGCAATATGTTGCTTGTATGACCTAATGCTTATATTTGTCTTATACCCATGTTTTATCCTGTCTTTTCATCCATAACCAGAAGCTTGCTTTGGATTTGAAATCTGGTGGATTTTCTTCTGATAGATTCTTGGTTGTCAGGTGCACTTGGAACCTTGAAGAGGCAGGTTGTTGCGGCTCCCATAAAACCTCTAACTCCCAACCCCTCAGGGTAGAGCCAAACTCTCCATCCACCTTCCCAGCCATGCACTACAAAACCATGTCGAGCTGCAGTAAATGTCGAGTTGAAACCATGTCAAGTTGAAAGTAAAGATAGACAGCGAGTAGCATTGTTGGCTTAGAGCTCTGTCACTGTGTTTTTCATGTCCTCACTGTGTTTGTGTGAGTTTATTTAAGGTTCTGCAGTTTCCTCTCTCCTCCCAAAACAGTGCTGGCAGGTGGATTGGCAACTCTAAATTGCCCTACATGCAAATGTGTGAATGTGTATGCTAATACATTCTAAGGTTGAATGCTGAGGTTGATTTTGATTATACTGTATTCCTGCACCATGCTTGCAGTTCTTGGAATAGGCTCCAAAACCAGTTAGCAGTCTTTCGTGAGTTTTAGTGATGATAAAATTGTCAGTACATCTTATCATTGAATTTTTCCCTTCTTCTAACCACTGGGCATAAGAATTAAACGTGATTATTTATTCATATGTCACATACGTATAATCTGGACAGTCTAAACTAAAAAAAAATCTTGTATGGTTTTAGGCACTGATTTCTGTAGATAAGGCCCATTCTTTTTTCTAGTCTTTCCTGTTTTTTTTTTTAGGTCTTTCTACACCACACAGTGTCTACATAATGTTTCTTTTGCTACCTTTGTTGAGTTCAACAGTGTCTTCATATAGGTCAATGCCCTCATTTGTTATTTTACTCTTAGTGAAAATGAGTTTGGAAATAATGTTTTGGTCTTTTTTTGTGCCTGCATATGCATGTAGTAAACCATGCTCTTTGGCATTAATAACATTTTAGACTTCCAGTCTTTAGCACAGAGTGGAACTTGAGAAGATGCCATTGCGTATGATTGTATGAAATGTTAAGAACATATGCTATAAATTGCATGTAGGTGTGGTTGCATAACAACATAATTTTATAAACTGTACTGTAATTAGACCTTTCTGTTTCCTTTCTGAGTTTTATTTTTATATATTCATATGTGTGAATACACAAAATATTGTCTCAGATATACTGTAGAGTATTCTTCTCCTGAACGTTTATATTTGCCATTATCAGTGCAAAAACTACAATGGATTAAGTGACAATAAGGTCACATACAACAAGGTTCTGTCATATATCTAATACGTTGTTTTAGGTGTTTCACGCTGGTGGTTGTGGTGTAATGGTGATGGGATATGTTCTTGGCACACTTTGGGTCTTACCAACTTGCACCCTTAATACCAACTTAAGGTGTACCTACCTGAATATTGTTGCTGACCATGTCCATCGATTTATGACCACAACATAATGCACTATGTAACAGAGCAAAAATCATCTCAAACTGGTTTCTTGGACATGAAAATGTGTTCACTGAGATCAAATGATCTCCACAGTCACTAGATCTCAGACCAATACAGCACCTGCCAAAAAGAATTAAGGCAGTTCTGAAAGCAAAATGTGTGAGCCAACGCAGTACAGTGGAACCTTGGATTCCGAGTAACGCGATTTGCAAGTGTTCCGCAAGACGAGCAAAAATTTTTAATACATTTTGACTTGAAAAACGAGCAAGTCTTGAATTATGAATACTGAGTATCATGTATCCCGCATGTGCTTTTTGTTTTGACACCGAGTGTCATGTGATCACAACTGAGCCAATAGTTTCTCTCTCTCGCATGCTGCAGAATTGTGGGTAATCGTCTCCCCTGCTCGGTGTGAGGGTCCTCCACTAGAGGGCACTGTTTTCTTGTTTGTTTTTTGTAGTTTTGGTTGTAGACTCAGTTTCCCAAGACTTATCATATAAATTGCAGTTTGTTCTGGGAAACTGGGTCGAGCATTGTTTGTATGTATGTATGTATATATATCATTGTCAAGTGGGCATTCCTTTTTGGTTTTGTTTAAGTTCATTGAGTTTGAGTGACAGTGGTTTAACACACTACATTCATGGGCGTAATTTCTCAATTCGTCCGTGTAACAGAGGAGTTGTAAAAACAAGTTTTGTGTCTGTAAACGGTCAGATTCGTATATTTCAGAGTTGTACTGTAACAAACACATATGTAACATACCGTGTCTGTAAGCTGTCGTGGCCGTAGATTTTGGAATCCAACTCGGACAAAACGTAGAATTACACACAAATCTTTTTTTTACGCACGATTATTTTTGACAGTGATTTTATTCCATACCCATGCAGTCTCGTCCTGTCTTGTCTCGTCTCTAGCCCCGTCTTGTCTCGTGTCTAGCCCCGTCTCGTTCTGTCTCTAGCTCCCGTCTCTAGTCTCTCTGTGTCATTAGTCTTTAGTTAGTTCCAGCTCCATGTCTCCTTGTGTCAGCTCTTAGTTCCTTGTGTCACCTCTTAGCTCCTTGTGTCAGCTCTTAGTTCCTTGTGTCACCTCTTAGCTCCTTGTGTCAGCTCTTAGTCCCTTGTCTGTTTAAAGAGCCCCATGTTTGCTTAAAGAGCCCCAGTGTAGCTCTTAGCCCTGAGTTATTGTTTGAGTTTCTTGTTTTGGTTCCTTGTTTGTGTTTGTTTCAATGTCTGTTAAATAAAAAACATTATGTTTTAAGAACCCCTCTGCATTTATGCCTGCACTATTTTGCCCACGGGAACCACAACATCCGCCAGATCTTGCCTGGAGTAACACCAGCAGATCATGACACTCGGTCTTAGTGCTCGTCTCTCAATGGTATAATCAACATCTGTACTGTTTACTATAAGACCATGACTACGTGTGTGCACGTGTTTGTATGTGTACTATTGCACAGGCAAACTATTTTATCATGGACAGCAAGTTAGAACAAAGAGCAAACATGAAATTCTGAGTGAAACTTTCATCAATTTCTGCATGATGATCGCCTCAGAACAATTCACAACAATCCTAGAAAATCCTAACATGTGATTTGAACATGCGCCATGTTGCTGCCAAGTTTGTCCCCAGGCTGCTGACGCAGGAGCAGAAGGAACATTGCGTCAAAGTCGAAAGCAACAGTTTTCACAGTGGAAGAGCCCTTCTTCTCCACAACTGTAAAAGCCAAGACAGGTCTGCACCTGACCAAGTGCATGCTCACTGTTTTTTTTTTTACGTTCACAGCATTGTGCATCAAGAGTTCACCCTAAGGGCCAGACAGTCAATAGCAAATTCTACTGCCAGGTTTAAGGTGTCTGATGGAGGACATATGGCAAAAGCAACATTCATCCTACTTGTCATTTCGCCTTACCCAAGCTAACTGCTCTTGTTCATGAAAAAAATACAGCATGTCTTGCTGTGGTACCGCCCCACCCATATATCTATGCTATTTGTGATTTGATGAGTAGTACTGAAATGTTTTTTTTTTTTCATTTATTTAAGCTACCATAACATTACATCAATGTGTCAGAAAATACCACCAGATTTAGGGATTCACTTACTCACTCATTCATCGACTATAGTGCTTATCCTGTATACAGGGTAACGAAGGGCCTGGAGCCTATCCCAAGAAACTTATGGGCACACACACACACACACAGACACGCTCATTCACACACTACAGGCAATTTGGGAACACCAACCAACCTAATCTGAATGTCTTTAGACTATGGGAGAAAACCGGAGTACCTGGAGGAAACCAACCAAGCACGAGGAGAACATGCTAACTCTATGCACACAGACCATGAGGCAGGAATTGAACCTGGACCCTGGAGGTGCAAAGAGACAGTGCTAACCACTAAGCAACCATGCCGCCTTCAAGCCCAAAACTACAGCTAGGAAATATTAATAAAGTAGCAAAGACTGATATAACCATTCCTTTTCTTTTTCTATCAGTAAGAAATTATGACAGGGTCGAAGACAATGACAGAACACCCTGGATCTGCGATGCAAATCTCTAAACTTTTTGATACGATTTTAACTTTACAACCTTTTAATATGTCAAAACAAAAAAGCAATACATGAATAGAAGGCCTGTAAGCAGTTATTAGACTATAATAAAGTAGAGCGTATTGTATAAAGAAAGGGATCTGCTGAGGCTCGGTGAAAGACGTGCACTGTCCCTTTAAGAGAGTTTTTCCTGCTCCACACACCGGCGGTGAAAATGGTCGCACTGTGGAATTTATGGGGAATTACTGATAGGTTGCTTGATGTAATACTGAAGCCCTAGTAAAGAGAGAAACAGCATATTTCCCTGAAAACCGAGAATCGGGACTATGACGCATTTTACGGTACCTAACTCATAAATTAAAGCCAGGCTAGTCATCTTACTAGGTTTTGTTTTGTTTTGTGTGTGTGTCAGTAAACGGTTAGCTAGCCAGCTAACACGTAAACGGACAGAAGAGCTAGCGAGCTTCCAAGGAAGATATTTATCTGGACGTCTCGCGTTAGAGATATTAAACAACAGCATTATGCTAGGTTTAATAATGTCTGATTTGGTTGTTCGCCTGTTATCTACCTATTTATATTAGTTACTCAGATAGGAGCGGATGAACTGACTCGCTAACGTAATGTTGTTGCTAAGGGCTTATTTAACAGCGTTAGTGTTACTGTGTGACAGGGGACGGTTTTACTGGTTACAGGTAAAACTAGACTGCTTAGGAATCTTGTTAATCGTATTAATCTGTGTATATATTCTTGGTCATGTCGTTTAAAGCAACCAAACAGTACTATATCCTTTTAATGAAAGATTGATTCTCGATATATATACAGCGTGTCTAGTTAAATGTCAAGCAGCAAGGAAATTACCATGTTAACTTTACAACACTGATCTGCTTATACTGACTTTCTTATATGATGTAGATAATATTCCATTTGCATTGAATCTAAATGTTAATCAACTTGGACTTTTTCCACAGGGTTGAACAAAACAGACTCCTTCCCTAGGATGGACAATTACTTCAAAGCTGCTGTATGTGACTTGGACAAACTCTTGGATGACTTTGAATTAAACACAGGTTAGAGGATTCACCATGTTTATGAATCTCATGATTAAAAAGAGAAGTGCACCATTTGTTACTACTTTGTTCCCTATTTTCTTCTATTCAAGACACAGCTAATTTTGTCTTCTGTAAAAGCTAATGAAATGGAACAAAAGACCAAAAAGGAAGCTAGAATGCAGTTGGTGATGTGATTTTTAAAGTGCTTTGTCTAATTAAAGGAAAGCCACTCCGAAAAGAGAGAGGTTTTTCATAAGCTTGGAGATCCTGGATTTTTGTTTCTTTCTGTATTTTTGTTTTTCCTGTAAGAAGTTTGTGGTTGTGTGCTGCTCCAAAGTGGCAGGGGGCAAGGAGCTTCTTTCTGCATGTTTCTCTGCATTTTCAGCAGTGTTGAACATCAAATGAATGTGAAACCCAGCAGAGAAATAGCAGAGACTGAAAGCTGAACTTTCCAGAGAAAGCTCAGCTAGTTGGTGATCTTCAAGATGAGAAGCACAAGGGCACTGGCTGATCTGAATCATGTTTATTCGCTTGCTCATAACGCTAGATCAGGGGTACTGAACTAAAATTTTATAAGGTCCAGTCAGTTATTTTTTCTTTCATTTTTTTTTCTCGAGCCAAGGTCCAAATTTTTGGTTTGTGTTTGGCTTAAAATTTCCATATATGCAGTCATTGTAAATCTTACATTTAGCATTTCAATAATATTTTTCAATTTAAAGTAACTACTTTAAACATGTGGACAATATAAACTTTGATCTTTAAATGATATTTAGTGAATCTTCATTTGCACGCTATTGGGCTGTAAATGACCTTGAAAGGACTAGGGAGGACTCTTGTTCTGTCATGCTGGGATCTCCGTTTGAGTAATTTACACGCCTCAACCTTGGACTGCTGCGGATATGTTTGCTTAAACGATTTGTGTTTTGTCTCATAGTGGCACTTGACATCATTGCTTTGTATTATCGCCACAGTTTTGGAACGTTTGAGGCAAGCTGGTTTTAAACTTCATATAGGAAGTATAGGTATATATTTATTTGTTTATTCATATTTGAAGGTTCAGTTTTTAATAGACTACTTTCTTTTTCTTGAACAAAGCTTTTATTTTCGGTCCTTTTTCTTTTGCACACTCTGTCTGTACACGGGAAACTGTCTTGTCGATTGGCTCTGTTGAGTGCCATGACCACCTTAAGGAAAAAAATCACTAGATTACTAATATATTCTTATATTATTTTATATTATAGCATGCATAGACTGTATATTCAGAGATATAGATTTAAAAATTATATATGGTAGTATGTTGCTTGATCTGAAGCAACATTCTTTCTTTCAAAAGAAAACACTTTGTTCACTGTTGATGCTGTGAGCAACCATGTTGATTTGATGTCACTTGAACTCCATTACTCTACTCAATTTCCAAGTAGAAATTCTGAGTTTTGTGTTCTTTATGTAACTGACATCCACAAAATGTTGCAGTTATTGGAAGCCGGTTATTGGATGAGTTCTTGCAGCAAAATCCATGTGTTGTGACCCTCTTCCAATGTAGACAATGAAAACAGCACAACAGCCACATGCATGAGCAGAAAGCATCTGAGCAGAAAGCATCTGAACAGAAAGCATCTGAACAGAAAGCATCTGAACAGAAAGCATCTGAACAGAAAGCATCTGAACAGAAAGCATCTGAACAGAAAGCATCTGAACAGAAAGCATCTTAGGAAGTACTGCAAGTTCACACTTGAGAAATTTCCTTGGAACTTGGACAAGGCAAGAGAAAGACAAAGGGGTTTATTGAATGTATTGATCTAAATGACCAGGCAATCTTTGTAGTAGAGAATGTACTGTCGGTAGAGAAGAGAAACCATCTGTCAGCTGACAGGGCAGAGATGCCGATCTTCCTCAAAAAGAAGCCTCAATTACCAGTGAGCATTTGACTCCAAGAGATCATTAAAGACGATGTAGAATCTCTACAGAAAGAGAGATTTTTAATAAGAATTTTTAATAAGATTTTTAATAAGAATTGTTTTCAATTAAGTAATGTCTTTTTTTTCCTTTTCTTAAAATCAGTTTAAAGGAAAGCTGTGATTAATGTAGATTTATTTGAGCTTGCACATATGTTGCCCTAATTTGACTGGTTGTACTAACTTGAATTGTCTTAAATCTTGAAGTGTGTAAAAGTAAGAATTGCTTATAGAATTAATATCATAGGATCAGTCTCGCAAAACCTAATAATGAAGTACTCAGAGCAAAAAGAAAATCTGGATTTGGACATTACTGGTTGGCAGGGAGTCAGGTGGCATTGTGGTTAATGAAATAAGCTATTAAAACAAAAACTGCCAAATAATGTATCCAAAGTCAATTCAGATTTCATTACAAAATAAATTTTACACTGCACTAAAGATCAAATTAATTGTAAAGATTATTGTGCATGTTACTCTGTGTTATTTTCTTTAAATATTAAATTGAGATCTTTCCTTCTAAGAGATGTATATGCAATATGCAAGTAAGCAGTTTGTAGCCACAACAGAATAGATGCTAACTGATAGTAAACTGTTTAGTCTTTTTAAAATAGTGTCATATGGTTTTCAATTAAGTAATGTTTTTTGTTTTCCTTTTCTTAGCAATTTATATCATAAACTTCTTTCTTTCTTTTTTTTTTTTTTTACTCTCTTTACAGAGGAGGCTGAGAACACGTCTACCACGTTCATAAATTCTGCATGCCAGGATCCCCCGCTCTTCTCCCAGTGCTTTATACCTGAGCCATCCACTGTCTCACATTCTCTCCCTGACGTTAATTCTCTCCATTATGGTCCATCTGCACCTGTTGTTGCTCCTGACCAAAGAGATTTAGATACAAAAGGGAGGGTGTTGACTGGTGTTGACCTCCTTTCTTCTGTTGATAGCAGAGCTTCCAAAAGCTCGACTCCTCCTTGTCCAGATAGATCTTTAAAACCTATATGCGATCTTGTTAATGATACAGGATCGGCTAGTCACCCACGCACAAACAGTCACGATGCCTTCAAAGAGATAGAAGTTGCTGAGAAACAGCCTGAGGAGGGGCTGCTCGTAGACTTTGATGCTCCAGCTGTTTTTTATCCAGAGAACATAAAGTCTGGGCATGATGACTTACAGGGGCTGGTTGATGGTGGCCACTTTGATGGTCCCTCAAACTGTTTAAGTTTACTGGATATTATATTGCCTGCGGCTGTGGAGAAGACTGCTGAACCTCATAATATTTCAAATGACCTAGAGCCTTTAGATAATAATGAGGTTGAGGCACCTCAAAGTAGCTTTCCAGAGGTGTCTAATTCATCTGAACTCCAAAACAACTCTCAGTGCACTTTAGAACCTGAAATAACCTCCAAAAGCCTAATTGCTTCAAGTGTAACAGAGAAGGACACTGCAGCAGTTGCTGATATTAGTACAAGTTTGCCTAAAGTACCAGATAAGGAACACTCTGTGGACAGCAGTGATGGGGACCATGAAATCACGACAGCCATTACCACCAGTGAAAGGGCATCTTCACTATCCTGTCTCCCCATGACCGTATCCATTTGTGGATCTCTTGTGGCCTCTTTAGATCAGGAGACGATGGTGGTTGAAACCAAAGATAGCACAGAAATCCCTCCTTCTGAATCTAAAGAGACCCCAGCCACTGATGTCCATGAGGAGACTAAGAACTTCATTGTTCCATCTGAAGGAGTGGAACCATCCCTGTGTCTTAGCGGACCAGATTCCTCACCTGAGGATGATCCTGAGCTGGTGCAAATAATGTCAAACCCCGCAGGGTCAACAACTCATACGGCTTCTTTTTCAAATAGAACGTTTGAATGCAGCTTAACACTTTCTGAGAATTTAATCTCTAGGGATTTGCATGAGAGTAGCCAAGCTTCCAGCAATCCACAGAGCCCTGATTACCCGGTAGAGTTCGATTTTACCAGTGATTACCTTCCTGAATGTGAGCAAAATATGATGATGGTAACTGATGAAGAACTAGATGCTTATCTGATGGGTGAGGGGCAGAGAAACAACTCTGAGATTTCAGCTGAGAAATTTGTAGATGAAGGCTTTTCAGAATTTAACGGAGATTTAGGGGGAGAGTTACGAAGCTGCCCAGTTGATTCATTTGCCTCACCTGAAAGTGACCGGTCTCTTCGGTTTTTAGACGAGAGCGAAGGTTCTAATGTTTCCTCTTCATCACAGGAAAGTAGCCCCCTGAAACCAGAAACGACACAAACGGATAATACAGAAGCCACAGCAAGTTTGACTGATGTTCAGTCAGTCAGCAATGCAAACCAGTCTCCTTGTTATGGTGGAGCCCGACCAAAGCAGCTGTCCAGCCAAAATGTAAGACCATTTCCACCACAAGAAGGGCAGAATAGCTCTGAAGAGAATATATCGAGTTTGGAGGAGGAGGAGAAGTTCTCACCTGTTACTCCCATATCGAGACAGCCTTCCAACCATAGCAACAGTACTTTTGAGTCTACCAGTAATAGTGACAGCTGTGATCACATTTATGGTCATGAAGAGCTTTCGGAGCCACCACCTTATCCAGGAGAGATTTCTGAAGAAGCAGTGGACCAGTCAGGAACAGAGGAGAGAGGCCTTGGTTTGAGGCAGCCTCCCTGGGTCCCTGATTCCGAGGCACCTAACTGCATGAAATGTGGCCAAAAGTTCACTTTTACCAAGAGGAGACATCACTGCAGAGCATGTGGCAAAGTAAGTCACTTTCTATTACTAGGGATTTCTAGATTCTATTCTCTGTTACAAAGCCTGTGGGGGAAAAATTGTTCCAGTAAAGGCTTTAATCCAGCCCATTAGTTGAATTTTAAGTGATTGGAGTGAAATTCCACCAGGGGGCAAAATCGAGCAGTTCTAATCTCATCTACAGATAAAAGGTGTTAATGATGAGTATAGTTTCATCAGCATGCTAAAAGTTTAACATATAATCTGTTATGTCCCATTTTATATCAAATTCTAGAACCTTCTATTTTTTCTAGATATTGTGACAAAATGCTGATTGAACTTAATATTAAATAAATGAACAAATAAATAAGTGTTAAACCCCTTTTAGAAGAGTTGTGTTTTTGGTTATGGGCCAGTGTTACTTGACATTGACATAAGTGTAACTATAATGCATTTGACAGCCCTGAAAGATCAGAGGCAGATGGTACATACGATGCTGTATTGTGCCCATAATAAAAAGGCATTCCACGAGTGCTGATGTAAAGTTAACAGCACTGGTACATTTAAATTCATTTCATCAGATGTTCTAATAATCGTTAATTGCACTAACTATAGGTCACCAGTATAAGTGAGGTGTGAGTCAGTAGTCTGCAGTACTGGAAAGAAGGGAGAGCAGCTGTCTGCCAAATCCCACATTCAAAACTAGTCACAGAACACTTTCAGCAAAAAAAAAAAAAAACATCTGATAAATGTCATGTCATCTTAAACAACACTTTTTTTCTTTAGTAATTGCTTCTGTATTCCCTAAAACCGATCCCTCCATGCTGTTCATGGCTAACATAAGCTACTAAGCTAACTAGCTTCTAGCATGAGGATGAATCCCAAATCCCTCTGTCCTGTAACCCCTGATCTGCATTTGGTGTCTTGAACAAACCCCTAACATAGTTATTTCCACTCCCTCTTATGTGATGTTACATAATTATATAATTAAGCAGTTATTACCTGTGTTGATCTATGGGGTATGTAAATGCTATGCAGTAACCCAGTTGACTTCAAAGGAAAGGAAATCCGAAAGAAAAAAAAACATTCAAGTAACAGACAATGTCAATGTAGGATATGATTAGACTGACAGCAAGGCATTCATCCACTATATTAAGAGGGATGATAATGTAGGGCTACAGATCATAAACACCTTGTTATGAAGATAAATGCCTATTTGAGAATTCAGTTTGGACAAAAACCATAGGCACTGGTCTATAGAGATGTTTGTGTGGGGGAAAGATCTGATTAGACAATTCATCCTTCATTCTATTATTAACGAATATAAAGGTACAGAAGTTATTCTAACTGATCATATCTTGGAGTGTCCCCCCCCCTTTCTTCCTCAGGGAGACAGTGCTTCCATTGACAGGGATTAATGACAATTTTAATGATGTAAATTATATGTCTTGTCAAAATACTTCAGTCTAATTGAACACATTTGGAACAAGGGGGTTATTACAGTGCTCTTCCATTCCATCTGAACTGTTTTTTTTTTCTTTTCTTTTTTTTTTCATCTCTTTCCAGTACAGTTAATGAAATTTGTATAATTGATCGCAAGGGACATTGAATCTGTTCTGATGGTTTCTAACCTTTTGTTTTTTCCCCCCTCTTAATTCAATTATTTGTGAGTCAGTGGATATTATTCATGCCATTTTTCTAGATTTTCTGAAACTGCTTGACATGGTAAAATTGTTCTTAATACCTTAAAAAAATTCCAGTGTTATAAGCTTTTCGCTCATTGACATGTCTGGTTATAGGTATATTGCGCTATTTGCTGCAACCGTAAATGCAAACTGAAGTACATGGAGAAAGAGGCCAGAGTTTGTGTGGTCTGCTATGAAACTATACATAGAGGTAAGTGCTTTTTCTTGTCTTCATTATTTACATTGAAAAGCTGTGTCGGTTATGTTGTTTTTGGATTTTTTAATTTATGTTCATTTAAGTTGCAAGTAGCTCATGAAAATAATTTCTATCTCAGGAATGGGCGAAGCAGGTTACGTCTGGTGAGATCCAACTCTGTCTGATCTAACGTTTACATTTGGATTGGGACTTAAAACAGCAAAGTAGATTTTCTTTAATCAGTTGATTTGGTTGTTTAAAGGTGTATATAGAGCAACTAGTGACTGTTGCTGTTGGTATGTTTACTGCTGGTTGGGGCGGTGTTTTTTCCGATTTCCCCCATCACTAGGGGGCTCCCACATTAAGGCTACTACGACCATTCAGTCGGGAGGGCCGAAGACTATCAACGTGTTTCCTCCAAACCACATGACGCCACCTACCTCATCTTTTCAAACTGCTCGCTCACATAGCATTGGGGGCAGCATAACACACTCGGAGGACAGCGCTATCTGCTCCTTTTGCTTGCGTGAGCTTACAGACGTCCCTGATTGGATGTAGAACCATAATTAATGTGGGAGTTCTAAGTGCCTCCCATCCCACCCTGCTGGGAGAGCTCGGCCAATTAGCTCTTCTAGGCCCTCAGCTGTGAGAAGCTACAGCATCACCCGGGGATGCTGATGGACTAATTGGTCCATCTATTGTTTATACAAGATGTTCTTCCATTAAGGAGCAATATTTCTGCAATGAAGAATTGTGTAATAATCGACTTTTCAGCTGGAAGGTGCCCTTTGTACATAAATGTTTGTACTGAGCTCCTTTTTATTACACAAAAGTGGTCAGGGTTGTTGTGGTCAGGGTTGTTGTGCATTTGCGGGGCCACCTAATATTGGAATCACTATTAAGTTTAAATGATGGTGCCTATGAAACACAAGTACTGTTTGCTCTGTTTTTAGTCCTGATCACTATTCAGTAGTAGACCCCTAACATATAATCAAGCAATGTCACAGCAGAGGACTTGGGCTGCACCCCTGTGCTGATATTCAGTACAACAGCAATCCCTCTTGTGTGACATTGCTTACGTAGTTGGTGGTACTAGAGCCAGTTACAGGGACCCTCTAATTTTCAAGAGGAACCGTGCATAGCATCTGTGTTTCAGTACACAGTACAGTATAAAACATCTATGGCACAAATAATGCAGAAAAGCAAATGCTTTGCTAATCTGAAGCTAAAATTTGGTGTTGATATCAAACTTTTCTGTCATTAATTTTGTTTAAACTTCATTTTACACACACACATCATGTCTTTCAGTACAGCATACTGTATGTGCATCAGTGTAGGTATTCTCACACCACAACCGTGAATGCAGCATGCAAATATCCAGACTAATTTGAACATACATTAGCATTCTGTTTGCTCCAATTGTATGTGCAGTAGTAAGAAGAACTTTCAACTCTTTAATGTATGTAACTGCAGGATAATATATAGCCATATATGATTTATGTTATGGGCCTACTCTACAAAATATTGCATGAATATTGTGTTTTATGCTGTCATCTTTCCAGCTAGTAATAATTCATGTTAGTTACAGCTAATTCTTGATTAAATGTATGTCTGTCAAATATATGTTGATTTGAACGACCTAAATAGCATATGTATTGTATCTAAAACCTGACCGGCTGTACAGCAGTGAAACGATAGAGGGGCAAAATTTGACAATTTTAAATAAATGTTGTTAAAAAATAAAGTAATTGGTAGCTAGATAGCTAACAAAAGTGTTTTTGAAAACCCTTCAAAGATGCATCTAGTATTGCTCGTTTTTTAATAAAGTTGTTAAAAGTTGTTGACTACAGTGTTTCCCCTAAAGTCTGAAATATATTTGCAGTTATAGCCACTGGAAGGGTCCGCATTTAATTACTACTACATACAACAAACAACAACATATGATTAACAAAATACTTTGATAAGTTTAGATGGAGCATGCAACCCTAAAAAACAGAGCATTTTTTTAGCTCTTTGTTTACAATTTCCACACAACATGGGCACTATGATCAACTGAATTTTATTTTATTCATATTAACCATCTATACAAATGTGACTGAGCCCAAAAAAAAAAAAAACTGCATCACATAGGCAAAGAAAGTGCACAGATTCATAAGATCACATGTTTTTATGGTTGTTTTAGGTTGTTTCTGTGGGAAAAATCTATACATATAAAACTTTAACGTCTGTACATGAAAAAATTTGGGTGGATGTAAGATGAGTATTGGAACATATCAAGATGGTTTTTGAAATGTTTTCTGAACTAATTTTAATAGGGTTATCACAGGAGTACTTGGCCGAGCTTGAGATAACATATACTGTAGGCTTTGCTTCATTGTAATCGGCCAACGGGAAAAAAAAAACAAAAAGATATGCTACTTTGAAATTTAAATGGTAAACGACATTATATCATAAAAATTTTTTTTTTTAAATACCTGGAAAAAATCATTAGTTTATCCCAAAATTCAACAGATGAATTGCGCTTATGAGTGTGCAATTGAAATCTACCTATATATTATATAATACTTAATAAATGCAATCACACACCTTCATTTCGCGCACTTCACGGTAGCACGTAAAAATTTTACCTCATTCCAAAATTCAACAGATGGAGCTGTACATTTTTTTATGCGCTTATGAGTGTGCAATTAAATTTCATGCAAACTAAGTCGTGGGCACATCTCGGGAATAAATAATATGCGCATTATGTGAGTTCTACATTTTACAGGAGCAGTACAGTAGGAGTAGTGTGAGAGGGAACTGTCCGCTCCTGGCTAATTGATTTCGGATGGCATCGATCTCATGGACAGATTTTTAAAAAGGGTGGCCAAATATACTTAGGGGGCCATCCCAAGTTTACTCCATGTGTGGGGAAACACTGCTTTATATCAGTTAACTAAATGAGCTATTTCGTTAACAGTAGTTAGCGGTGTTGGTTTACTGCTGAACTAAGGACACTGGTTAATAACTATAACCTAGTGCTGGCTACCAGTCGAGTATAACCATAATTAACTAGAGATGGATTTCTACAATAAAATGTGAATTTTTTGCTGATTGCAAGTGATTGCTAAATAGTAGCAGGGGATGCTGTAGTTTACATCCTCTTTTGCACAAAGAGACTTACAAAGTTGTTCTGCATTGACCGAGAATCAAACCGACATCACCTACAGAAGGCAATCCACTGAACCACGTGTATTACAATGCTGTGTGGGAGATCAGAAACTCTAATAACATACTGAGCTTCATTGTACATAATTATCACACAGGTATTATGTCATCACACTGTTGTTGTTTCTAGATTTTACCAATTTATATTATTATTGTACTTTCATTTCAACCCCTGTTTATTAAAGATGTTCCTGAAATGTAATTAAATAATTTATACTGCGTAAGGCTGCAGTTATATAGCTGGCAGTGCAAAGCATCTGACTTGACAAAAACATAAAACATAACATACTAAACTTAACATAAACGTAAAATATTTAAATGAATTACTTTCATATATTAATTACACAAATGTTGAATTAAAAATTCATAATGTTAATAGTTTACTTAGGGGAGCATTTGTTTTTGTCACATTACACCCGACATACAAAACAATGAGTGATTTTCAGTGCCGAAACAAGCTATAGTTTCTCTAATGCTCATCATGTTGCTGTCACTATCTACTTAGATTTTATCTCAATGTGATTGGTCTTATGATCTGTTTAAATGAAAAAAAAAAAACCTAACAAACATTTATAATGTAATACATGACCTGTTTAAAAATATACTTATTTTAATATTTCCGGCAACCATTGGGATAAATTAAATAAGGTAACGTCACTCCATTCATTTGCTCCATACATTAGTTTGAACAACTGTGTTTTGGCTTTTTGTAGAGCTGCAGTTTTTGCAATTTCATAAAAGAATAGAAAATCTTTGGGACTATATGGGAGAAAACTTGCTATACATCCAACGTCGTCAATCAGACTTCAGCAGGGTGCATGCACATATGTAAACGTGTATGTAAAATAACACACAAAATGAAAGGATACTTGTTTAATGCAGCATCTGACATTAATGAGCAAGCGATATACAGTAGAAGTGATCTTTGAAGTTGCTAGAATGAGTGATTAACATAAACTAATAGAGAAACTGGGCTTTGATAGCCTCAGTAAGTAACCTCGGTCAATATCCTAACTTCCTAATTTGTTAATGGAATCCCAGAGATTAAGATAGACACAAACATATTAATCTTGGTTTACCAAAATCCATTTATTTATGTGACGAGACGGTGTAATGCTGAACAAGAATGTGTGAATTGGGGAGCTCTGGTGTGGTCTAAAAAAAGCTTTTTGCCGATGCAGAGTCATTTGCACATTAAAAAGGACAGTAATGAGCAATGTCGGTGCATAAAGGAGCTCAAGACAGAGGAACAGAGAGGCTTATTTTCAGGGTGGTGCCTCTGGGCACCAGTTGTCCTTGACTGTGTGTGGCACAGATCCACCTGGGATGTACAGTGCTCTCAGTCGCTCTGCTTCAGCTTTGGGCAGAGACACACACACACGCTCACATGCACACGCACACACACACACACAAACACACACTCACCCTCCTTTTCAGCGTCAGGACAGGAAGGCATACGTCACCCCCCTGTATTGCTTTCGGTCGTTTCTCAGTCCAGGACAGCCATTTAATACAGACTCGTCCATCTTAGCAGCCATTTGTTGTGAAGAGCAAGGAGAGAGAGAACGATTATTACTGTGGAGGTTAGACCCAGACGGGAGCACAGGATGATTGTCTGAAAGTGGGCCGCTCACCATTTGGGAAGAGACTCTGAGAAGAAAGGATGCTTGCCCTCTCTCACTCTCTTTCTCTCTCGTTCTCAACCCTTGCTGAGTTCAAGCTGAAATTCTCCAGGGAGATTGAACTGAACACATGCACCATGACTAAGATGAAAGGAAATTCAGGTTCTTAGTTAAGGTAAGGTGAATTGCTAATCCAATAACATCCACTAGATTTATAATACTGTCTAGGCTTTATGACACAAGTTCCTTGAAATCTCCTTGACACTAGCAAAGCGTCTTCTGTTCTCATGCTCCAGACAGTCGGATTTACAGAATAGTTGAAGGACGAGCAGTGTACCGTGCAGAGGTTGCGATCATCATCATCCTCATGAGTCATTTGAGTCTCTTTGTTGTGTTTTCTGTTTGTCCTGCTGGTTTACGCATTCATTCATCAGAACCAGTGCCAGTGTAATCAAGTCGATGAGGTTCTATGATGCTTAATCAATATTCCGCAAGGCAAGCCTTACTCAGCACTTTGGTTGGAGTCAGCAACTATGAATGCCACATCTGGCACTAGAGCTCAAAAATAACTTTTGCCTACCTTAATGCATAACCAAGTTTCATGGTCTGCTAGTTTGTTTACACCTTAATGTCCTGTCTGTTTCTTATTTTGTTTAGTCAGTTGTTTTGTTTAGAATAAAATTATTTTTGTTGAACAACCTTTTTGGTAATAAATTTTTTTGATGTTTATTTGTTTAACATATGGTGGATCTGCTATTCTTTAAATTCACATAATTAAACCAAACATCTTATTGTTCAATAAACAATAAACATCTTATTGTTCTTACTGATCCAGTGACTTTTTTTCTTAAAAAATTTAAAGAGCAAGGGTTATAAATATACTCAGTGTTGATATCAGAAAACGGGCCTGAAATGTAGAATCAGATCAGATTAGATTTTACTTATTTTCTAATTTTATTCATTGAGCATTTTTTGCCATGAATGTATATTAAGTCATGCACATAAAGGTGAGGACATGCACATGTATACTGTATGACTGTGAGGGTACAGAGTGTCCTCAAGCACCCTGAAGTCACACATGTCACATTTAGCATGAGCACTGATGTTAGTATGGAACAGATATACAAATACAGGATTCCAAATACATGGATCTCCAGAGTGTGTTTTTAATTGATGTTTTTGTATTTTTGCAGCTCAGGCTCTTGAGAGAATGATGAGCCCTACCGGGCCTAGTCCGAATCCTAACGTCCCGTCCGAGTACTGCTCCACAATTCCTCCCATGCAGCAGGCTCGAGCAGCAGGCACCCTCAACTCCCCGCCCCCCACCGTCATGGTGCCAGTTTCTGTTCTCAAGCATCCCGGTAATGATGGTAATGCACACACTTCTACTTTGCCTCAGTGGGCCAGTTTTGAGGGTGTTTTAAATAGTGCCACAGGCCTCAGCTGGTTCTCCACACACACAATATGAGGAAAAAATATTTATTGATTTGGCTAAAATCTTTTACTTACTCTATGGTTAGCTTAATCTTTATGTTCATTAATATTTATTTGCTAGGATTCCCAAGAGAACAGAAGCATGTCTGGTTTGCTGATGGAATTCTGCCTAATGGAGAGGTGGCAGATACCACTAGGCTTTCTGTGAGGCCACGGAGAACATCTCAGGAGTCCAGCCCCATTACACCAGACCCTCCAACGGTATGGGCAAAACAAGCCATGCAGTTCTACATATGTCAAAGTTAAGGTTACATTTTGACAATAAATCTTTGCCTTATAATACTGTACGTGTTTTATACAGTTTAGAAAACTTTATAGATAATATTATATATGACAAATAATATACTGTAGATATGTAGCTATAAATAATTTTATTTAAAAGAAGCTTAAATACTTTCTAGGTCACACTGGCAGCAGACTAGAAAAAGGTTTCAATTGTCTTTTGATCTGTCTGAACTGCCTGTATCATCTTCATCAGCCAACTAGCAAATTCCCAGACGTAAATGAGGGGTCAGTACCTAGCTCTGAGACCGTTTCAGAGGCACCAAGAAAGGCGCTCAGTGGGCCCTGGGACTATGCGTTACTCTGTGGCCTGGGTAGCTGTGTGCAGCATTCTCCGAGTCTCCTGCCTGATGATGACGCTGGTCTGCCACCGCTGCTCATCACCACAGGGGAGGAAGATGGAGGGGGTGTGTATGGTAAACCTTCTTGATTGAAAGGGGCAACCCAAGGACAAGTTAAAGCAGTCTCATACTTTTTAATTATTTCATGCAATAGGGAAGAACACTGAACTATTTTCTTAGGCAGCATATAATACACGTGGTTCATCACTGCGCTCTCAAGTAAATATCTTCTTTAAACATTGTGTAGATGTTTTATCACATAACTAATCAGTAATTTTTCATTAATCAGTAACAGAGATGCAACACAAAATTCAACAGGAGGACGCTTCCTCTGAGTCACAAGATTTTTTTAGCTGCTGCAATAGGGGGGTTAGGGGCAGGGTTAATGTACAGAGTGCTAGTGCCACTATGATTGATGTGAAAGTGCGCCCCACACCCCGGGGAGCATGGCCACTTTGCGTTCTCGATTCCAGGCCACAGATGGCTGTAGCAAGATTCAATCTCTTGCACTATTCAGTAGTGCATGCACAAGAATCATGGAAGCCTCATATCTGAGTGATCACAGGTCATGGCCGATCAAACTGAAATCAGGCCAATAGATCTGTGCATCTTTAGTTAGGATGATCCTGTAATAGCTCCTTGTGACAGTGTTGCAGAGCACAGCTTGTAGCCTGGTTTTGCTCAGATTGCTATTGTTTTCTGTTTGTTTATTAGCAAGACAACATACACTAAATACACCAATAGTCTCATGTGTTTTTCGATAGCAGAGATTTTCTTGTTATTTTTTATTAAGTAAATGATCATGGCATCCTATCAATACCTATACTGTACCAGTATCCTTAGAAACAGACATCATTGTGTTGGTACTGTGTATGTGCCCATAGATGAATAGGCTTATAGCGCATACTGTATAACTGAATTAATAACAAAAGTAATTTAAAAGATAAGATATACAAGAAGATAGAAGTCTCAGGCTGTGAGTGCAAAATGTAAATAGATAAGGTTTTTATAAAGAATAGGTACTACACAATACATAGACTACATGGAATACATAGTACTACACAATACCTTTTGATTCTGTAAAGTTGCTTTGCGACAATAACCATTGTTGAAAATGCTATAAAAATGAAATGAAATACATGGTATCATGTAGCTTTGCTCCTTGTTGCAGATTTGTTAGTGGAAGAGCGTCCTGCTGCCTGTCAGATTATGCTGCTTTTAGAGGAAGGAGGTCCGAGACCTTTGACATTCGTGCTCAATGCCAACCTCCTGGTCAATGTGAAGCTGGCTGAGTGTATGTCTTTTGGTTGTTCTATTAATGGGTTCTTAATCAGAATATACAATTGCTTTATTCATTTTATGATGCTTGGTCTTTTTATTGACTTTTTAGATTGACTGTAGATTTATGTTTTAGGTTGTGGGCGGAAGTGCTGGTGTTTAAGCTCTAATGGTCTTCAGGGAGTCGGACAGAGAGAACTTGCATTCGTTATAGAGTGTCTCCCTGAAGAGAACAGTCTGCCTAGGGACATCTTTGGTCTTTACATAAACATATACCAAGATGCACAGAAAGGTATCTTCTTAGCACTTATCAGAGCACAGAGAATATATCAAGGTCATGTTGTTTCTTGCTTTCTGAATTTAGTCTTTCATGCTCTTTTTTGATTACAGGAAAATATATTGAGGAACTTGGCAATGTGACGTTTGCCGACAGTTTTCTGGGCAGTAAGGAACATGGTGGCATCCTCTTTGTCTCTGAGAGCTTTCAGTCTCTGGATGGTCTTGGCTTGCCTCACAGTTTCTTCCTATTTGGAGTCCTCATTCATAAGTTGGAGGTACCCTGGGCAAAAGTGTTCCCCCTCCGCTTAGTTCTCAGTATGGGAATAGAAAGTAATGGTGAGTCTGTCATATTTTCCCATTTTTCAGTTTGAAATTTGCTTGCATCTTGGATCACTTAGATTTTGAACCTCATACACAGTAACAGTGACTTTATAATTAACATTAAAGTCATTTCACTATAAGCACTAGATGGAGGAACATTCATTTTAATAACAATACTGTATAACATTATTAGAATACAATATACTGTAACAGTTACTTCATGGAAATTAACAGTAACAGTCTGTGGATAAACATTACATATGGTAACATTCATATTCAACAGTCAAATTCGCATCTTTCACAACGACAGTGTATTAGTATTTTTTTTCTTTCCACAGTAATGGCCGTACAGCTATACAGCTAGTGGCTAGCTCCGGGAAAGTAAATGAGTTAAATTTGTATTAAATACACCATAACTTTGAAACATACTGTACGAGCTCAGTTTAGCTCAGTTGGACTATGGAAGATTCATAGGAGTCTCAGCTGAACTTTGTAATGCGCTTTTGTACGGAATGGGAGTTGTGGATTACTTACATTGTACTTGCAATCCGGGTAACAAACTTCACGGTCAGTGTGCAGAGCAGGAAAATTGATAACAACCAAGTTGCCTCAAATTTGATTTAAAGCATATTTTAACAAATCAGATTATGAATTTTCAGCTTTAATTATGCTGCACATTCGCCATGTTTCAATCACATTTTTGGCCAAGATTGTGTGGTATCAGACCACCCTATAGAGTCTTTAAATAATTTGAAGTAAAGTCTTCAGGTAATTTTAGCAGTCTCCTTAGTTGTTTTCTTTTCCAATTATTTGATTATTATTTGATTACTCTGAAATACAGTAACATCTTTTCCCTGACCACCGAATACATCTTCCAACATGGTAGCTTAAGGAACAGGAAGCTACTGACTTCATCAGTTAGGGTTTAAATGAATTGAAACAGCTAATCATTACAGTAATTATCTAATTAAATTACCTTAATTAATATGATGACCTTTTTTTTGGCCCAGCAGTGCAGTTAGTCACAGGCAAACACATTCTAGGAGCTGTGACGAAGTAATATTACTGAACTGGGACATTTTTGGTGTTGTCACTTTATAATAGTGACTGGGTAAAAAAATGAATGTAGACCTTTAACTACTTTCCTGTCATAAACAACGATAAAAAAATAAAACAGCATGCACAAATTTTCCAGCATGCTTACAAGGTCTTATATACAGTATACTTTCACTGTGGACATAAGGAAGGTCTTTAGCTTTCACAGTGGCTTGGTCATTTTTACCTAGGATGGTTTGATGGCAGCAAAATTGCTTTTACAACTGTTTAGAAGCCCGCTGGTCATGCTTTTCTAAAGAATATTGCTTTGTATCCACTGACAGTGCCTTTTTATCAAGGAAGATTTATTTGAGACAAGCTAAAAAGTATTTTTATACTTCAATTTCCATTCACCATTCGTCCTTTTTTATTTTTTTCCCTTGACAGTGTATCCCTGTCCTTTGGTCAGTGTGCGATTCCGTGAATCTGTCTTCAGAGAGACGGGACATACCATCATGAACCTGCTTGCAGTAAGTGCCTGCACTATAGCTTTTTAGAAGGCACCATGTCTTTTGGATTAGCACTGCCACCTCATACCTCCAGGGTTGGGGTTTAAAATATGCCTCCGCTCTCTGTTTGGTTTGCATGTTCTTCCCATTCTTGTTGGGTTTCCTCTGGTGTAGGTTAATTGGTGTTTTCAAATTCCCCATGATGGGTGTGTGTGCTTGTGCTTGATTCCCTCCCGGGTGTACCATGCCTGGAGTCCCCTAAACTCCAGGCTCCCCTGTGACTCTGCACAAGCTAAACAGTAGAGAATTTTCGGAGCTTGTATTATTTTACTCTGATAATAAAATGGCTACTCAGTTGATTGATGTATGCCTTTAGGTCTTTCTCTTCAGCCTTTGTATTTAATTTTTCTAATCTCAGGTTCCTTCCTAATGACTCACATACACATGCAGCATTTTGGCATATCTGTGCTAACAGAAGTTTATTAATTGTCCACAGGACCTGAGAAACTACCAGTATAGTTTGCCTGTGGTCGATGGCCTGAGGATACACATGGAAGTGGGCAACAGCTATATTGACATCCCCAAGTCAAAGTTTAATGAGGTGATATCTCAGACATTTTTGTATTTCAATGGTTCTTAAAATATTCATTGGTTGTTGATTGTTATGCTAAAAAGTGTGTCACTTGCAGATGCTGAAAGTAGTGAATTCTTCCAACGAGCATGTAATAAGTGTCGGGGCTTGCTTCAGTACTGAAGCAGACTCACACTTGATCTGTGTTCAGAACGAGGATGGAAGCTACCAGACACAAGCCAACAGCATTCAGGGAAAGACCAGAAGAGGTAAGATGGGTTCAACATTAACATAATATGCATTTGTTGTTTTCTAAGGTAACATTCCATTGCCAATTTTTCATCGAATGCTTTCTTTATTTTTCAGTGACCGGGGCGAGCTTTGTGGTTTTTAATGGTGCTCTGAAGGCCTCTTCAGGATATATTGCCAAATCTAGTATTGTTGAAGGTACTGAGTCAAAGCCCATTTAAGAGGTTTTGCTAGCTTAAAATATACTTGCACAATCACATAGTAAACAAATGTAGACTCTGATTTGTGTTGTATGACAATCCCTGTTTGCTTTCATTATAATGTAATCATTCATAGTAGTTATTGTAATGTATATATTGTATTGTATGTAATCATTTGTTTTAGTTTTTTTTTTTTTTTTTTTAACTAAAAGGTAAATTCGAAATTGATTTGAAAATCTGTAGCTCTTTAGCGGTTGAATAACTGTTTCTTTATTTGCGAATCATTCAGATGGTTTAATGGTGCAAATCCCCCCGGAGACAATGGAGGCTCTGCGCCAGGCCTTACAGGATCAGACAGACTTCCGAATCACCTGTGGGAAAACTGACACGGCGCCAGAGGACAGAGAAAACGTCAACATACGCTGGGTGGACTGGACGGCTCCCAACAATACAGGGTAATGCATATGGTCTGCTAAATTTTACACAAATCAATACTAATTTAGAACTTGTGGCAAATCCACTGCTGGTGTAGTTGAGTAGTTTGTCTAGTTGTACTAGAACGACTTTATTGATTGTTAGGTGCATTAAGTGAGTAAAACACATTTTTTATATATGGTTTTAATATATTAAAGCTTCTAAAGCGTCACTGCACAGTTAAAGAATAGACATCTGTCATATTTTTTTACATCTTTGTATCCCTTGTGTTGTCATCAGGGTCAGAAAATGACCTGCCACTATGTTTTTGTTACCTTTTTCAACCTTACATTTCATTACTTTTTTTTTTTTTTTAAGTTACCTCAGCATTAGAAAAAGTGAGCCATCGTCTTTGTTTATATTTCCATGAAAGTTGTAGACAAACAAAAATGGTACAAAGATTGCCTTCATTTTCATGGCAGGGAGAAAATTGTTCACACACACACACACACACACACACACACACACACACACACACACACACACACACACACACACACACACACACACGACCTCTTTGTGACAGTTCTTTCACAGCCAGTAGATCCTCAAGAGGCTGATCATCATAATTGGCACAAGTAAAAAGAACAAGAGAGTTGGGTTATCCTGAAAATTTCCCTTCACCCACACCACCACTCTGGTTTCTCTGGGGAAAAGAATTGAGCACAGTACACAAGATGCTTGAGCTTAATTACCCTGAGGTCAAGAAGTCAGCTTTCATCCCTGAGTGCAAGCAAAACAAATAAGACATGGACAAGGTGATTGCAGCTGGAGGAGAATGAATTGTGCCCTCTTTCAGTGATATGGAACGAGATCAATCCTATTTTATTTTTAATTGCTGTTGTTTATATACAAGGCCTTTACCAAAAGTAATGAAAATGTGGGCTTAACTTTATTAGTATACTTTATTAGTATAATCTGTTTTATTAACAAATGACGTATGTTTGTTAGTTAAAAGATTATACCCACTTTTGCATTACTTTCAGTATAGCCATCATACTTTGTGGATGTAAACAAGAGTTTAAAAATGTGGTATGACTAGTAGTATATAGGAATATATCACATGCCCCAAAATTTCAGGACTGTTTTTGGTTCCCTTTCTGCCCATTTCTTGTTTCTGAGGCCAAACAAGTGGTATCTCTTGCTGAAAAAATAACAATGGTTGCTTATATACATTACCTTACATACTTTTGCTGGCAGTTAATTACTTAGTGGTGTTTAAAGCAGCCTTTATGCACTGTGAAGAGGAAAAAATTGATTCAATTTCAATTAAGCTGCTTTATTTTAGAGGTTTATTGATGGTGGGTCTTTTTTTTTTTACCCTGAAGACAAGGGGAATATGCTGACTATGAAGAAAACACTTATTTTAAGAGTGACAATAATCCTTGAGCAAACTATATGCATACCGGTGAAAATATATAAGAAAAAGAGTTAATAAAAAATAGCTTCAGTGAGTTTTTTTTTTTTTTGCGCTGTGACGGTGTTTGTCCTTTGTGCCCTTGGGCAGATTGAGATCTGGAAGGATATACTGTGGATTATGATTCATTCGTATCAAACCTTTCAGTGACCTCTGAATTCTTAAAACCAACTGCTTAAGGAATTAAATAACTCCTCCCATGTCAAATACTCAAGGGGCAACTAGATTTTGCCCTGATTTGACACCCTGTCAAGTGTAAATGTGTTTCATTTTCAGCATCATCAGCCCCATAGACGGGAAGTCTCTAGAAGGTGTGTCCAGTATTAACGTCAAGCAGGACTCTGAGTTTGAGATGGATGGGCGGACTATAAAGTGCACTGAGGTGCGTCTTTATATAATTTGCTTGCATTTCCCTAAAGAGGGAACAACAAATCCCAGTGTACCCTCCAGATTCCCTTACGTGCTCCTTTTCCCATTTGTTCCCATAAGGTGTTTTACCTTCTGAAGAATCAAGACTGCTCGCAGTCTGCGGTTCTCCTCTCCTGCTCTCAGTTCCAGAGAGAGATTGCCACTGCCAGCTGTGCAGCGCTGTGTCCTCACCTCTCTGTACTCATAGCCAATGGAATTAACCATCTTGCACTCCGCGTCTCTACTGATACTGACATGGTAACGGTCTTAATAAACTATAAAAAGATTAGTCATAGCCCACTTTCTAACAAGAGAAGAAATGATAAGTGTCTATACGTAGATGCATTTGAATAATTCTTTGTAGTAGTGTGGATTGCTCTGTTATTGCTTTACCTGTTCTTCTAGGTTGTAGGATGTGATTCATAAATTATATTCTCAATGCAGTATATACATTTTCGTGTTGATGTGACAACCTGTGTTGACCATTGCTGCCAACAACATTAATTAGCATTAATTAACATTAAATAATATTTAATTTATTTGTTTAATTAAGGTTGAATACCAAGCGGGTTCAGGCGGAAGCCTTCTGCCTCAGAAATATATGAATGAGTTGGACGGAGCACTGATCCCTGTTATTCATGGTGGAAGCTCCTGTGTTCCACACCAAGCCATGGACATGGAGCTGTTCTTCTACATTACACAGACCCTTTGAGTGTGCCGCATGTGAGCAGAGCCCTTCTACTGACAGGGATGTTAGTCCTTCTTTGAACCAATTAATATCAAAGATGGATAAGCACACCCAAATAACAGAACAGACATGCTACATTCTGACTTTCAAGGTATGGAAATTTTTGCAAACTGGATATAATTGATGTTAGAGCTCATGAAAGTTCTGAAGAATGAGGTTGAATTTTAATGTGTCTATACTGGATGCAGTTTTATGGACACATAAAATTATTTGTATTTTCTATGAGATTAGAGCAAATGAGAGACACTGCATTTTTTTTTCATTGGTACATTCTTGGTGTTACTCTTGGAAGAAGCTTCATTTCATCCTGTGTTCTGTATAAAGAACATTTTTCATGTCTTTAAATATGACACGTGATCCTTTCTTTAATACACAGGGGTTATTGAGGTCTTAAATTTTCCAAAATTTGTACATGGATTCATCTCTCAGTTCTGTTAAGCTTTTATTAAGCTTAAAGACTATTTTTGCAATAGTTACACATGTTAAATAAAGATTATATTTTTGATAGGCCATTCTGCTAGTTTTGCAGTCTCATTGTCCTTTGAGGACCATAATTTTATCATACTCATCCATTATACATTGTTAAATAAAACGTTAATGATAGTAATAAAACACTGAAACATAAAAGTTCATACAGTATATTGCACAATTAGATATATCTTTATTTGTTCCTATTCAACTTAAGTAGAATTATATTAAGTTTGGTTAAAATGGAACAAAGTTTTCCAAACAAACTCCATTACTCTTTACACTACAAATTGTGGTTTTAAATTATATGATCTTTTTTTCATAAATACTGTTTTATTATTAATTGTTTTTAGTGAATATGTATTTGACTTGAGTCATATCAATTCAAGTGATAAATAGCATAGCTCTCACAAATGATCTGGTCTGATCTTTTAAGACCTTGCTGATTTTATGATGACTTTCTTCTTTTCTTTTTGTCCCAACATCACAGTATTAACCTATTACTACACTATATAACTCCTCAAGAAGAAATATTTTTTTGTTACACCATCTTGCCATTTGCTGAAGAAGCCTAAACTATGTTGGCTTATATTGCATAAGCAAAACCTCCTAGTGACACAGGAGATGAACACTAATATCTAGTGAATTAATTAATGCTTAATGCAGCAGATTGATTAGCAAATGTGAGCAAGCACACAGCATGATCTTGAGAAAGAATTGATCACACTGCTGACAGGCTGACCATTACATAAGACTAGTATAAAATGGGAACAGAACACTATAGCATATTAGTAACGAAACAGTACATTTTATTTTGCATAACCAAATATTTGTTGAAATGTTAGACACCAGTAACATTGGAGGAAACTTAAAGTGCCAATATGCTTTTTTTTCTGCCAATTTATGTGATGACATACAGTGAAAAGAGAATGATTTGCATTTTGAAACTTATCGAGCTAAATTGCTGAGTGAGAGAGTAAATGAAGAGAAGGGAGAAACCAGCGTACAATGAAGTTCTTGGATACCAGCCATCAATAGGTTCCAAATAACAGAATATGCACTTTCATAACATGAACTTGATGACCAAGAAGTGATTGTATGTTCTTATTAGATTTCATGTAATGTATACTGCATCTTTTTTTCTTTTGTTTTTCTTTTTTTCTTTCTTTTTTTTTTTTTTTGCCTGAAACCAATTGTGATTATATGGTGTATAATTCTACATCCTGCTTTCTGAGAAGTGTTTCTTTTCATGAAACCAGATAAAAGAGCCTAATTAAGTCAATAAGTTGTGTGTGCATTTTCTTTATCTATATATCTCTCTATCTACAGTATTTATCTATCTATCTATATCTATTTATCTACAGTATCTATCTATCTATCTATCTATCTCATACAAAATAAATACAAAGGTAATACTCATTCTATAGACATACAATCATTCTGATGAACATTTAAAGATGAAATGTGATACTGTACATCTTGTATAATGTTCTGCCCAATTATACCTGGAGGTTTAGTATGTTATAGTTTTTTTCACCTAATACTGTGTCAGTTAATATTTAAACCAAGAAAAAGAAAAGCTGTGTATCTGTTCAGTGATGTTCACATGTAACTATATATTTACAGTATGTATCACATTACACTTTATGGTAATATACATAATTTTTTTCTTAAGTATGTTTTAGACATACTGTTTGCTAACAAAATTTTTGGAGAATTGTTAGCCACCCTTTCATGAAAGCTACATTTCAGTGTAGCCGAGTAACTATAGGACTCTTTTTTATGAGTGTGCTTTCATGAATGTAAATACTTAATGTGCCTAAAGTGGCCTGTAGGTCACATGATGTAACTCTTCGGGATTTTTTTTTATACCTCTGAGCATTAAACAGTCTGAGCTTGGATTGAATTTGCTGTGATGCACACACCTGGCAATCACGACAACTCGTAAATGCTTCCGCATGTAGAATGGCGAATTTTAAATTGTTTGGAGATTGCCTTATAATCCTTTCCAGACTCATGAGGTCATGTCCGATGTCCTTTTGTCTTGGCATGATGTAGACACCGGAGTGTTTCATTAAAACAAACTGCCAAATGTTGTGCTTTTATTGATAACTGACTGTGATTGTGGAAGTAGGAAGAGTGTTTATACACTGCAAAATTCCCAGTGTTGATTTAACACCCCAAATGTTTATATATGACCTAATGGTCACGAATGTACTCTGAAAGTGTTAAATCAACACTCTGGGTGTTAATTCAAGACTAAGGGTTTTGCTGTGTAGGAGCACCATGGGTGCCATAAAGGGAGTTAAGTAAGGATTATTCCAAGAGCCCCAGTTATTCCAGTTCCAATTATTCCTGTTGAAACCAACTCCTAGTCATGGTTGGGGTACTTTTATTTCTAGCATTAATTTGAAGGAGGCTACACTTTTCCCAAAGACTGTATATAATATACATTTATGTTCTAAAGTTAGTACCCCTTCTTTTAATTCTATATGGTGTTGTGTAAAAATGTCTGATTATAGCCGGTCTTAGCATTCGGCAAATATAGCCTTAGACTAATAACATACAGTTGAGGACAAAAGTATTAGCCCCCCTACAAAATAGTTATTGTTTTAAGAGTATTTCAAAAGTGCTTTTAAACAGAGCAAAAAAAATTTTAACACAGCTTTTTTAGACATCCTAGTTTTATTTTGGATGCTTAAATTATTTTATCTTCCACACAGAAATGAAAATATTACACAAAACACAAAAACTACCAGCGTCAAAATTATTAGCCCCCCTACATTTTAATAGTCAATTGTGTATCCTTTTTGCTGAATAACTGCCTGCAGTCGTTTGTTGTAATCGTCAACAAGTCTCTGACACTTCATTTGAGGAATCCTGGCCCATTCTTCTTTGGCAAATCTCTCAAGTTCCTCTAGATTTGATGGTTTTCTTTAGGTCACTCCACCTATTTTCTATTGGATTTAAGTCAGGGCTTTGTGCAGGCCATTCAATGACATTCACCTTGTTCATCTGGAGATAGTTCTTCACCAAGAGTGATGTATGTTTAGGATCGTGTTGGAAGATGAAGCGACGACTCCGATCTAGTTTCACTGCTGACTGCTTAAGGTTTTCTTTCAAAATATCCACATATTTTTCTTTATTCATGATCCCTTCCACCTTTATTTCCAGTTCCAGATGCACTGAAGCATCTCCACAGCATAATACTACTGTGGGGACGATGTTCTTTGGGTTGAATGCCTCACCTTTTTTCCTCCAAAAGTAAGCAGTGTCTCTGTGTCCAAAGAGTTCTAGTTTAATCTCATCAGACCATAAGACACGCTTCCAGTATGAATAATATTTCTCCAGGTTGTCCTGAGCATATTTAATTCTGGCTTGTAGGTGTCTTTTCTTTAAAAGGGGAGTTTTTCTTGGTCTGTAGCCTCTCAGTTCATTCCTGTGCAGAGCTCTAGTGATGGTCTTCTTAGAGACTATAATTCCTGAAGTGGCCAAGTCATTCGCCAGTGTCTTGGCAGTTGTTCTGGGGTCTTTAGACACATCTCTCACTAGTTTTCTTTCCAGTGTCTTTGAAATCTTTCGCTTCCTCACTCTGCCAGGCTTGTTCTTAAAGGGGGCTAATAATAGTGACCCTGGTCATTTTAGCTTTTTCTTACATAACAATGTTTTGGTGTGCAAATGTAAATATTTGGTCTTTATAATGAAAAATAGTAAGTTCAGAAATCTTGTGTTAAAAATTCCTTGCTCTGTTAAATAGGTACTTGGGAATATCTTGAGGAAACTTAAAATTTCATAGGGGGGCTAATAATTTTGTCCTCAACTGTATGTTTATTCACTTTGCCGTTATTTATTTAACAAAAATTAAACCAAAAATGAAAAAAAACTGAATTAAAAGAGGGAGTACTTACTTTAAAACATGTCTGTATATTGTATACAGTACAGTTATAGAAAAAAGAAAGTATAGCCTCCTTCAAATTGATGTGACCATAGGTCTCCAGTTGTAACTGAAATATTCTGCAATGCAATCAGATAATGCTCAGATTTCCACAGCAGTCCTGTGCTCAGCTGGCAAACTTACAAGAAGGCTGTTTAATTGATCTGGGTCATTTACAGCAGAGCAAAGTTTGAGCTGTTCATTATATATCACCTCAAAAAAAATCTCTAATTATCATGTGTGTGCATAACAGATAACGCAAATTATGTTGTTCCGTAGCCAGATGGTAGAGTCAACCAAGTGTCTCTTTCTGGATTCTGGATCTACATTAAGATGAACATGGCAGCACTTTTTTTGGTGGACAGATGGTGAATAGGAGTGCATAAAACTGTTCAGAAAAATTTCCAGAGGGCATCTTGTGTCTAAAACCATTCCACAATGTCTGAGGGCACATAATGTATCCAAATGCAAAATGTGCTCAAGGAGATCAGGGCTTGGTGCTAAACAATTTTAAACTATTGATGATGCATAGTTAAAGCGAATTATCTCTTTCCTGGCCATATTATTATTTTATTATACATGCACTTTTCCTTACATTGTTGTACAGCATAACTGAGCTAACTGCATGGAAACAGGAAGACATTTTGAAGTTGGGGGTGCTAGAACTTTAAGAAGCATATGTGTGACATGTTCTGTCACACCCAAATTATAGTTAAATATTTTTTTCTGTTAACAGAGGATGTGTATTGATCACTACGATGTACTGTATAGAACAATGTTAAAAAGAAGAAGCTTAAAAGAAAAAAGTGCAATGAACATGCAAGACTTTTTATATAATAAATAAATCCACACATCTTCCCGATGCAGTAGCAGCAACAATACATCACTGAATGATAGCAGATTTTTTAGGGGTGGGCTAAGACAGACCCAAAAAAATATTAATACTGTGATTGTTGTTATTATTAATAATTATTATAATAATAATAACATGAAGCCTGGATCGAAAGTAATGTATAAGTGGGCATAACTTTTTTTCATTAATTGGTGTAGGACATTCCAACTGCATGTGGGAAGTCTCTCTTCCTCTACACACAGGTACTACTCAACATAGTCTCCAAGCGATGCATTTGACCCATCATTAAATTCAGTTCTAGAGATCTCTCTGAAAATCCTCTTTGTCCCCAGTTGACAGGCTCCCACTTTGATACAGAATGTTTTCAGGGATGACACACTTGACAAGAGCAATGCACACAGATGGATGAAGTTTAAAGAATGGGGTCCAATTTTACTTAATCAATATACACTAAGTTATATGTTAACTACCTAAAAATCGTCATATCTTTATAACTTTTAAGTATCACTATAATCATTATTTGCAGGGGAATTCAAAGAGCATGAAAAAGAAAATAAATTCAAACGAAAAGTTACTGTTCGCTTATTTTATACTGTGAATGGTTAGTGGGTCACATGTTGTGTTATCCCCAGTTTATCCTGAGCTTTAATTTACCCAGAGTTGTATACTGATTAATGTGTAAACAGGTAAACATTTCTTTATTGGGCAATTTTCAAGAAATCTGTGCATTACATACATTGAACAGCCAAAAATATATATACACATGAATTTACTTAAAATAATTTTAAAAAATAATTAAATGCAGTATCTTACTTATAGTAAGGTATCTTAAATGTGTCCTGGATATTAATCTCATGCAAGCTTCCCCTCATTAAAAAGAAAAAAGAAAAAAAATCAATTGCCTTAAACTTCCAATGTTTTCATATGTACGGTTTATTTACCTAATGCACTGCATTTCCAAGATCATTAACCAAAGATCTCCTTAAGGTTACCTAGCTGTTTGATTTGTTCAGGCTGCATGGAGTGCCTTCTCATCAGCATTCTTCTGGTCTTGAGATTCTTTGGTAAGCCAGCAGGAGCTGAGGGTAGATACTGCCTTATGCCTGTCACCAAATCACATGTTGGCTTGTTGCTGGGGTAGACATTATTAGAGCTGCTTGCTCCGGTCATTTGTGGGCTTGAGGTATAATGATTCAGTGGTGGTAGAAAGCCTGGTCGAGAGTTAATTGGTAGATCTGCGAGAAGAGCCCCGGATCCCCTCCTATCTAGATTGCTTTGGTGTCTCTTGTGTATATTTTCCAGTAAAGTGCTCCCTGTTGACTCCTGTGAGCCTATCAAAGTGGACGATTGTGAAGTCAGTAACTGCCTGTTGTCAAGCTGCTTTTTACCTCCTGCTAGGGAGTTACCTGACACTGAAAGCTGTGAATCAGAGCTGTAATGGTCCATTCCAAGCTTTCGACGCTGGATGATGTTGATTAGACTTGACACTGCCAGATTAGGGAGAGGCTTTTCTGAGTGATTTTCTGCTGGTAAGAATTCACTGCTTTTGGAGTGAAGATCTGGGTGGGAGAGAGAGTACTGTGAAGATAAGCCATTAAAGGACATGTTGTGGGACAGTGCTCTCTCTGGTCTTAAATATCCAGAATTGCTTGCGTTGTTTTCTTGATGCTGAGGCATGCTCAGACTAGTTGCTTCTTTGAGCTCAGTGCTGACCTGACACAAACGAGGAGGGTCAAATGCCAGTCGTCTGTCAACACTGAAAGCGAGTTCTTCCTCAGGTGTTATGTCAGGCAGTTCTTCCATTTGAGAGTTACCTTTGGCTTGTTGTTCTGATAGAAAGGACTGAGGTATCTTCAGCCATGGTTCTGAGTGTAGTCTATGCAGATGGTGATCCTTGTTCAGTCTTCTGTGTGCAAGAGGTGGCTGGTGAGAGGGAGGGGTTGTCTGTGATTTGGCCATGTTCTGCAGGTGCTGGAAAGAGAACTTGTGCTCTGAGAGGCTGGAGGAAAGTTTCTCTTGGGGTGAGGTGCTGAGGTGAATTTCAGAAGGAGAAGCGCAGGGTATTGAGGAGGAATGCAAGTTATCACACTGGTCTACTTCTGGCCATAAAGAAACTTTAAGATTCTGTTTGACTATCTGCTTTCCGCAGACAAGTCGGTCTGTGGTGATGATGATGACCTCTTTACCTCTGGCCTTGAAAGCATCCATTAGCAGTTTCAATGTTTCCTCATCACTAGACCTAATGGCATGGATCAGAGCGGAGGATCCTACGTGGTCTTCTAGACAGGGATCAGCCCCACTATCTAGGAGTACGGACACCACCTCAGGTCCTGCTTGTTCTAGGCAGGCATGCATCAGAGCAGTCTTTCCACTTTTGTCCTGTATGTTTGGATCAGCCCCACTCTCCAGAAGATATCCCACCATCTTTGCCTTAGAAACCCCCTGGGTGTCAGAGTACCTGCTTTTACAGGCAATCATAAGAGGTGTCTCTCCATGCTCATTGCTCTCATTTATGTAAGCCCCACCCTCTAGAAGAAGGCGTGTCAGGCGAAGACGGCCCAGGTACACTGCTTTGAGCAGAGAGTTACTGTCTGTATGAATGCTCTCCACACCATTCATCTTTGCTTCTTTTGCTGTCTGTCAAACCAGCCAGCAGACTACAGTGTTGCCATAGCACAGCCTGTGAGAAGATATATTTTATTAACCGGATATTTAAATTCATTCTTCATCATTTGGTCCAAGTATTTAACCTACTACATTCAACAGATTTATTTTAACTTTTAATGTTTTTTGTAAAAAAAATAATAAAAAATAAAAAACTAATGTGATTGTTTTCATCAACATTTCTTATTTTTACAAATTTTTTAGCATACCTGAAATATCTTAAATGTCTCATCTTCATCTATGAATTATTATTATTCCTAATAATTGCTGTTTTCTTTGTAATGAAAGTTCAATTAGAGGAAACTATCTATATTTTTTTCAAATGTTTGAGTGATCTCCAATCAGAGTCATTAACAATTTTTTTTCTGCAAAGTTTATGTTTCACCCTAATCTTTTCTTATTGTATTTTATTTGATCATGGCAATGAAAACATAGTATGTAAAAACAAGTATTTATTTTTATTGCTGTTGCCAGCTGCTTCGCACTCTGTGCAGAATAATCATCAGGCTTTGTACGTATATACTGGATAGTAATTGTTCCGACACCCACCCTCTTCAGATCTATTTGCTTCACTCCAACTGTGTTAAAACAAATTGATATTTAATTACATTCTTTATACACATAAATGTAGCCTTTACACGGTCGTCTGAGTAAAGGACTGAAAAGCTCTGAATTCTAATGATTTTCAGGACAGATTTATAGGACAGAATCATGACAAACCTAGCCTTTAAACAGATCCGGTCAGATTTAGGGCTGCCAATCCATGCAGCTCTGCGGTCAATGTTCCCATAAGAGTTTGTTAATTCAATAGGCTTAGGCAGAAACCTTGAGGCCAGACAGCATCACTTCACTCTAAAGCCAATTGTGCTTGCCAGCCTCACAGTTATTCTCTTAGTACTGCAGGCGATGCTTGCATAACATCATGGCTCAGCACATTATTTTGTAAAATGTGTCTGAACACTTGGCCTGCACATTTTGCACAAGTCATGCAGAAGATGGCAAATCAAAATTTGAGTCCTGTAATATGTCCCAAAAATATGATTAATGCAATTCCCTGGTGGTTTGATACATTCAAGCCATCAGATAACTTAACTTTAGGCCCACATAACGTTGCTGAATCTAGACATGACCAGCTAAACCAAAAGCGAATCATAACACTACCTCCAGAGGCTTGTACAGCACTGTGCATTATGGTTGCTTTGCTTCATGCACTTCCCTTATTACCCTAAAACGCCCATCACTCTGGAATAAGGTCAATCTGGACACATCAGAACATATACTGTATGACCTTTTTTTTCTTGCTCCAAATCTTTTTCCTCTCTTTTTTTCATGTCTAAACTTTACGATCCTTATCAAATTGAAGCCTTTTTTCCAATTACCCTCATTAATAATTGGGACCTGACTGTTTTCTCTCTTTCTCTTCTCACTCTCTCTCTCTGTCTCTCCCCTGTCTCTCTCTTTCGGTCGAGCTGCACATGGTGTTCCTTAGCCCATCTGGCCCACTACTGGTTGGAGATCTTGTCGCATGGAGGCCCCGTGTGGTCTGCTTGGGATGCATGTGATGATTGGGGACGGTTCCACGTTACCATGAAATGGTCTTGGACTCAACAGATGGAGGCAGTTTTTCTTTGAGGCCTTGTGACTGCAGTCACTCAGTGGTTCAGGACTGAAGTTCCTACAAAAAGCTTTGTACCTGAGCCTCCAGTAACAAAACTGGACTCCATATTAACTTCTCCTATCTCCTATTACATTGAACTTTGTCATCAGGGACAATCTGATATTTTGATTTATACATACTTTCTCACACATTTCCTAATTTTATTTTGAATTAAATTGTATTGAATTGCACAGATCCTAACCCAACTCCTTAGTTGTTTTATTTGTTTGATGCAGCTTGAAATAGTGACTTTTTTGGCCAGACAATGTACATTCTCCAGATTTTATCTAACCTGTAATGAGATATGAGGGATATGCAGAAAGTAATGCAAAATTACCTGATGTGGGTGATTCAAATTGAACATGTTGGTATAATAACTTATCCTCTATACAAAGATATTATTCAACATATTCTCTATTAGAAGCGATGCATTTGCGCCATTGTTGAACCCAACTCTCAAATCCTTTTAGAAAATTTCCTTTGGTCCATTTGATGTTCTCCCACTGCACTATAGAATGTTTGTGGAGATACCATCGATACTGTGCACAGATGCATGAAGGATGTTAAAGAAAGGGCTACCAGCACTGAAGACCATAAACTGCAACAAAGTGGATTTTCAAAGAGGATTCAAGAGCTGGGTTTAGTGATGTTGCAAATGCGTCACTTGTGATGGAGACTATGTTGAGTATTACCTTAACATGGAGGAAGAGTTACTCTACCAACATGGCAATTCGTCTGTTAATAGAAATAGTATTGCTATATGGTATAATAGAGAATAAAATAACATATAGTACAAAAATGTTATAGCTGTATATTTTTCACATTGCGTTTCATTCGGTTTTTATTCTACAAAGCAAGATAAAGAGAGAAAATAATGTTTCAATCTTGCTTTTTCCTGCTGCCCTTGTCAAAGAATTAGTAATGACTGTCTTCTTTCACATGGCAAACATGCCTGAGGGCTTTTGTTGGTTTTCTGGCAACCAGCCTTAGCTCAGGTGAAGGGATGTGTATACAGTAACCACAGTCCAGGATTATCCACTGAAAATATTTTTTCATGCTTTATTCAGTCACAATCATTTTCTGCAATTTTTTTTAAGTTTTTTTTTTAAAAATCAAAAATTAAATTCCTCAAATCGAAATTAAGATTGTGAAAGATTAAGCTACAAAATATATGCAGATTTAGATTAATAACATACATATTTTAGCAAATACTGTACATATGTGGAACATTTTGTATGCCTGTTAGATATAACAAGCACTAAATAAGATGAGGGACATGCAGGTACTAAGCATAGAGCCACTCATGGCATCACAAGATCCTATTAAAGAGAAATGCAATGGAAAAGCAGCTAAAGAAAGCATTGCTGTTCGCAGTGAGTGCACAGTTACCATGGAGCACATGTGCATTGCATGAGTGTGGCAGCAACTTCTGCCCCTGTCAGCAATGTTCTGATGTGCTCCAAGGGGAAAGGCTTTGTTTGAATCACATAGGCAATTGTTCCATAATTACAGACTTAAATGGCCTTGTGCAAGCCTCTCCAGTCGGAACAAATTTTATAATAGAATATAAAGAATTAGGCAACGGCATGTCATACAGTATGCAGTACAAGATAATCCCCGAGCAAGACTGCATGTACTGGGTATGCAAAATTCTTTTAAAAAGCCATATTCATTTTGCTCTTGAGGTTCTGAAGAGGTTGTCAAGTGTTTCTATTCTCATCAAGGTACAAGGCTTTTCAAAAATGCTCTCTCACCATGCTCAGCTAACAGACGGGTTTAGAGGACAAGTAACAAATTTGATTACATTCGATTTTAATAATGTTTTATATATTCTAAAGGAAACAGAGAAAAAAAAATACTGTATATGTCTGACGGAAAATGATAAGTGAAAAAGGCATGTAGTATAGTAGCACTCACCCTGAAATCTTGTGAAGAAATGTAGTCGTGCTGATGCTCTATTAGTTATGTTAATGCCAGTTGGCCAGGCTGTTGTCTGACTGTCGAGTTAATGCAAGAGTGGGTGCGTAGATAGCAGGTGTGACGTTGGTCAGATCTGAGTGACAATGTGGAGATTACTCATACACAAGAGAGCTGTTTGGGAGGGAGAGATGGAAAAGAATAGAGAAAGGACCACGATGCACAATTTTCTGCTTTAAACATACCATTAATTTACATGACATGGCTTTCTTTAAATGAAGAAACCATTAGTTTAACATGTATTTATTGTTTAGTTATTTTTACAGTGATTACCCAAAAAGACATTGTTGATCTGTAATGATCTGTAACGCAATGTGAGCACAGATTAGACTAAAAATGAGTTCTCTGTCTCATAAGTACTGTTCATAATACAGTATGTTATGCCCAAAATCTTATGGTACCTCAGTCATTAAGATTCTGTGCTAGTGACTGAACGGAAATCGAATTCCAGGAACACCAAGGAGCTGGAAGACTCTTTCACTCTTATTCACTCATTCAAGTCGTCATTGTTGAATAATGGTTGACTGCAATGTCTTTACCCCTGTGGGTATTGCTGTATGACGTTAGAGTATGTTGTTGAGGACTCCAACCTTCTGACAACCTACATGTCTTTGAACCCAGAACACCACACTAAGCAAACTCCACACACATAGACCAAAGGCACAATTCGAGAACCCAGCCATGGATGTGTAAGACGACAGTGCTAAGCTCTAAGCCACCGAGTCCCTCATCTGCCCAGATTTCTGCTTTGATTTTCTTTCATTTACAATTTAAGATGTATTCATCGCAGGCTGATGGGAAGGCGAGCTGTAATTTTGATGATCTTTGCAATGCCATCACTATGACAACTACCCATAGCTATTCTGCTTTTTAGTGTGGGTTGTGCACAAAGAATCTAATTATTATTTAAGACATTATTTGCTGCATTTTTTTTAGCATAGTATAGTTTCAGGGCCATTTCAAAATAAATGAAACTGAATTAATGTAATGAAATAAGATGAGATAAATAATATAAGGAATGGCCACTGGGTTTCTTCATAACACTGTCATTTATTTGTATATATGAATGTTGTCTTTCAACATTTATCAGTAACAGAATCATTTATTTAATTATATACACTCACTATGCATTATATTTAAATATTCCCATAAATTCAAGTTAAATCTTACAGTATATCAATCATGTGTTCAGCCACCAATACAAAAAGTAATGCAGATGCAGGCTTTGGGTACTGATCTCAGTTATTTTGGTAGTCTGGCAAGTAATTTTTCTCAAACACACACACACACACTAAAAAAGGCAATAATTTATTTTGTACTATACAAATTTCTCACATTTTAGAAACTGAGAAAATGTTGATGGAAAAACCTCTTTGTAACCTTTACACCTGTCATTTTCTTTCCTTCCTTTATTGATAGCTTTTAGGTTTAACATTGTTTTATCCTCATCTATTTTGTAACTAACACTCAGTGTAATATTATTTGTGGTCTAAAGAAGTTCAGCCCAAAATCACATCTGTGTTTATGTCCTGCGTTTGTGCTCTAGGATTGGGTCACCTGAAGTGACGATCTAACCAGTCTGACAGAATTCTTTACCCAGTCATAAGGTACTGCATCTATTAATGCTAGAACAGGCGCAGTGCTGTCAAGTGTACTTTGAAACATATAAATATGGGATAGATAATGGGATTCTTAAGAAATGCTTCCTCTGGTGGTCGGTTTCAATCTCACTTTATTGTTATTGATTCACTGCGGTTTTAGCACAATTTAATACAGTATGTCATCGGCATCTGCCAGAAGTGCTGCGGGTCTGGCCAATCTAATCTATATAAAATGTCAATGGTTACATCCCTCTATGCCAAACTAAAATGAGTCCAATTATTTCTTACGTTATTACGTCATATTTTTTTTTATCCCAACCCAATAAAAAGTAGTGCAACCCCAATTAGAAAAGAACTGAATAACCAATTTTGCCTTTGTGTTACCAGCGAGTTCAAGAATTTAACAAATATCCAAGGGTCAAGTTTTTAGTTTGGTTAAAAACATATCTCATGTGTTGAATTCTCAGTATGAGCTACTAAATTCTGGGAGGACGTACAGGTTGCCCTTATACACAATCATTTAACAAACTAATTTGTTCCTTTATATTTGCTTTCGTAAGATCTCTCAATCTGTGGCTACTGTACTAATTAAATGCTAAACTACTGTTTTGTTGATTTTGTGCTAGTGAGTAGGTAGGGAAATGTCTCTGCTGTACAGTATGTTGTATATGCTGTATTGAATGTGTTAGTATGTGTTAATGTTTAATGTATGTGTGTGTGTGTGTGTGTGTGTGTGTGTGTGTGTGTGTGTGTGTGTGTGTGTGTGTGTGTGTGTGTGTGTGTGTGTGTGTGTTGACATATATACGGTACATATATAAATTCACTCATTCAACATTTCAAATAACCTCAACCAGGTGCTTCCTGTAGCAGTGGATCAGATCTGCATGTCATTCAGTAGGAGTTTTAGCCCATTCTTCCTTGGAGAACTACTTTAGCTTTGTCATATTCTTCAGACGTCTCATGTGTATGGCTCTCTTCAAGTCATTCCACAGCACCTCTATTGGGTTGAGGTCTAGGCTCGGACTTGGCCTCTCCAAAAAGCGGATTTTGTTTTTCTGAAGCCATTCTGTTGTGGACTTGCTCCAGTGTTTTGGCTCATTGTCCTGTTGCATCACCCAACTTCTTACAGAGTTGATGTACAGACATTCTTACATTATTCTAAGGATTTTTTTTATAATTATTATACTTTTTTTATTATATTTATTTTTTTATTATTATATTTTTTTATTTTATTCTACGCTTGGGAATTCATCTTCCCCTCAATGACTGCAAGCTGGCCAGGCCCTGATGCAGGTCCAAATCATGACTATATTTTACAATTGGGATGATGTTTACATGATGATATGAAGTGCCCTTTTTACATCAGATGTAATGTTGCTGCTACTTAGTTTAATCTTAGTTTCATCAGTGCACAAAACATGTTGCCAATACCGCTGTGGAGTGTAACTGTGCTCTTTCGCCTTTTCAGTCGTGCAGCAAAAGTTCTTTTTAATAAGCAGCGGCTGGCTTTCTGTGTGGACACCCTACTTGTGTCCACTTGCCACTTAGGTTGTTTCTTTACCTCATCGATGAGTCTTCATTGTGTTCTTCAGGTTATTTTGACTGGGCACCCACTTTTGGTAGAGTAGGAATAGTCCCAAAAGGTCTCTATTTGTAAAATTATAGACTAGTAAATTTCAAATGTCTTTGAGATCACTTCGTAACCCTTTCCAGGTTTATGTAAATCAATCATTTTTATCATAAATCCTCTGAAAACTCTTTTTCCCAAGCATGGCTTATTTATTCTTCTTGTGTAGAGCAAACTCAGTTTGAGTGGTTTTTAATCCGTTTAAAAAAAAAATTTTTTTTTTTTTATCTATTTTAATCTGGTTTTAAGAGAATGAACGGCTCGGATTATTTGTAGTTATCAATTGTTTGTATTATTTATTTATTTTGTCACTACCTGTACTGTATGTACAGTTTTCTACATATTTAATGACTCTTTGTATAATGATGCATATACAGAAGCAAAAATAACCTTGAACCTCAGCAATACAAGCATATGATTAATGTATGCAAAGCACAAAAAGACAAAAATGTACAATTGTTTCAGAATAATGTTATAAATATATGTCCAGCTGAGAGTTCTAAAAACATATAGTTCTTAAAATGGGGTACAAACCTAATTTAAAAAATCTAACAACGTTCCTAAAGTGTACAGAAAACTTGACTGATTGGACATTCTATAAACCAAATAACAAAAAGCTGACCTAAATTTTTATCTAGATTTCTTTCCAAAGGTCTCTAATCTAATCACCAACAACCTGAGGAATGGTGGTCCTGCTCTCAAGGGTGTCAATCTAGCAAATGTTTTCCAAGTAGAACCAACTTGTGAAATATATTTCATCTTGATACCTAAAAAAATAAAATGTCAGTTTTAAGTTTTAAGTGACCAGCAGTCAGAATATTACATACAGTCTTATGCAAAAATTTAGGCACCCCTTGATAAATAACAGATTTTGGTGATTTTTTAATTGAAAAGATGTTAATACAGTCTCTCTTGGAAATGGAAAAAATGCACAATATTTTCAGCAAACATTGATGCATAGTTACTTCCTATGCCATAATTTGAACAAAAATTACAAATAAAAACATTATTATGGCACTGTGCAAAAGTTTAGGCACCCTAAGAGTTCCAAAGTCTCAGATTCTTTTTTACAAGGTTTCAGACCTTAATCAACTCGTTGGATCTGATGCATGGCAACAGCTGTCATTAGTAAATGCCAATTTCAAAGTTTTACAAATACTTTGACTCTTCAAACCTTGTGCGCACACTTCTGGACACTCAACAACCATGGGTTCCTCTAAGCAGCTGTGTAAGACTCTGAAAATGAAAGTTATTGATGCCCACAATGCAGGAGAAGGCTAAGATAGCAAAGTGTTGTCAGCATGCAGTTTCCACAGTGAAAAATGTAATTAAGAGATGGCAGTTCAGGGAAACTGTGAAGGTCAAGATGAGATCCGGAAGACCAAGAAAACTGTCAGAGAGAACTGCTCGTATGCTGGTCAGAAAGACAAATCAAAACCCCCAATAGACTTCCAAAAACCTGCAGGAAGATTTAGCAGATACAGGAGTAGGGGTGCACTGTTCCACTATGCAGCGATGCTTGAACAGACAAGACCTTCATGGAAGAGTCCGCAGAACTAAAACAGAACTCTTTGGCCACAATCAGCAAAGGCATGTTTGGAGAAAAAGGAGCAGCATTTCATGAAAAGAACACCTTGCCAACTATTAAACATGGGGATGGATTTATGATGCTTTGGGGTTGTGTTGCAACCAGTGGCACAGGAAACATTGCACGGGTAGAAGGAAGAATGAATTCCACTAAATATTAGAAAATTCTGCAAGCAAACATCACAAAAAAAAATCTGTAAAAAAGATGAGCTGAAGCTGAAAAGAGAATGGCTTCTTCAACAGGACAATGATCCTAAACATACCTCGAAATCCACTATGGAATACCTCAAGAGACGCAAGCTGAAGGTTTTGGAATAGCCATCACAGTCCCCTGATTTAAACATCATTGAAAATTTGTGGGTAGATCTTAAAAGAGCTGTGCATGCAAGATGACGAAAGAATATTACAGAACTAGAAGCCTTTTGCAAGGAAGAATTGAAAGATTTTTAGCTGGCTATAAAAAAGCATTTACAAGCTGTGACATCTGGCAGAGGAGGTGTTACTAAATACTGATTATGTAGGGTGCCCAAAGTTTTGCACAGTGCCACAATAATGTTTGTATTTTTTTTTATCTTTGTTCAATTTATGACATAAAAAGTAACTATGCACCAATATTTGCTGAAAATATCGTGCATTTTTTCCATTTCCAAGAGAGACTGTGTAAACATCTTTTCAATTAAAAAATCATCAAAATCTGTTATTTATCAAGGAGTGCCTAAGACTGTATAATGGTGTCATGATCAAATTAAAAAAAAAAAAAAAAGGATTTTATTTAAACAATTTAGTATTTAAAATGACACCTTTGACAGTTTGCATCGTCATTTGCATGACTTGCCAAAAGATGGCGCTGTATGAACAGCCTTCTGATGAAATAAAGGAAAATTCTCTATAAATGTAAGAAGCTTCACAAAACAGTATTCTTGTATTTATCCCAGGACTTATATTAACAATAAGAGCAAACTGAACATCAGATATACCTTTGATAGTCATAAATAGCCATGATAGTAATGATTCATAACCTCACCAACTGGTGTCAGTCAGACAAGAATGCATTACTTTTTGACTTTTTGTAAGTCTTTTTTCTGTTGTAAAATGTCTATTGTTATACAAATACAATTTAACTTAAATTATTAAGGGCTAAATTAAAGCCTATTGAAATTGCTATTGTAATTTACTGATGATTACAAATATCCAACATTATAACTTATATTTAGTCCCAGAGTCCCTTTTTGGTTATGTTTAAATTTGAATTGAAATCTTAACCTCTTAACTTTCTTCAAATGTTTAGCAATTTATTAAACAGTAAACTTACCTTGTGTTTAATTTGAACAAAAATATAATTTTTCAACTTGTAAATATAAACTTTCAGATATGCAAACGTTCATCTACTCACTAAAGGTAAAGTAGTTCAATCTTGAATTTGTGGCACATTTTAAAGCACTTATAGCCACCACTTAAGGATATAATAGAGGATTATGGATTATAGATCATTGTGGTGGTATGTGGTGTACACACAGCAACATCTGTAAAATGCTAAATAACAACACAACTTATTACCTAATACTAACAAAAACATTACTTTCCTTTGTTAGCATTTTAAAATTTGCTGGCTACATAGAAATACATATTAGATCACAGTATTGTCACAACTGCAAATTATTTCTCCTGCAGCAAATAGCAATAGCTGGATTTGGACATTTTTGTACACCACCACAATGAATTTGAAATTAACCACTCAAGATCAAATTTAAGTGTAGACTTTCAGTTTTAACTCAAAAAGTTTCATTTTAAAAAATGTTTCTTAGTTATTTTGCAAAACATTAAGGCTATGAAATTTGGAAGCTGTTCAATGGAACCCTCTATAAATAGTTAAAAGTGGTACCGATGCAAGCAAAGGAGGCCATCACTGAACTGAAAAAAAAAAACAGCTCTATCAGAGAGATTGCAGAAACTTTAGGAGGGGCCAAATTAACACAATGCAGATCTTCACACTTATGTATTTTAATTAACCACACTCCAATTCACTATCATTTTAAATGAAATGTACACACTAAAAAATGCTGGGTTATTTTTACTACCCAAACGCTGGGTTGCCTCTGTTGGGTAATTTTTCTGGGTTATTTACAGGGAATGGGGTACTTTTTGTTTAACCCAGCTGGGTTGTAGTTGGGTTAGCTAGTGATAGCTAACATCACAGACAAGACCCCCCCCCCCCTCCCCCGAAGTTCACCGAAGTTCAGTGGCTGTGTCAGCTTTGTGTCTTTTTTTTGGGGGGGCTGCTGATGAGGGTGCTTCCTCCTCATGCATTTAAGAGGAATTGTAAACGTTAAATACAAGGTTTGTATACACACTTTCACTCACCTATGACTAAATTTGTTCACTGTATGTAACATTTAATACCGTTACACTTAAACTTTCAGCTTGAAAAGTTTTTCAGGCTAAAAGTTTTGTGAGGTAGAATAGAATTCTAGTTTATCTGACAATGGCTGCTAGCTAGCCGAACCAAAGAACCCCACCTGTGTATGAAAGAAACTTCAAAAATGTCTGAGCTTTTTAGCTTTCTTTGTAGAATGCTTGCAGGGTGTATGAAGGGGGTGAAGTGATGAATGAAAGCTAAACTGTTAACTGTAGTGCCAGCATGACGCCAGCATTTAGCTAGGTTGCTAGCTTTAGCAACCACATATAAAAAGCTGAGGTGTTACAAAACACTAATCTTCTTACACATATGCATACTAGACAACCCTCTCGATTTTTCCATAAACTTTTACTTTCTTTCATTTCTTTCTTTCTAAGGTTGGAACCGACACTGTGGAATATCTCCAGCAGGCTGAAGTGTCCAGGCCGTACCCCTACATCCTGATGTTGGGAGATAATGACCAGCACTGCTCTCAGGCATTAGTGCTTCTCAGTAATAGTATCGTAATGATGTCGCTGTTAAACTTGTTTTGTATTATCTGATCTTGTGCTTTGAAAAAAATAAATATAAATATTTTTTCTATGATTTGTACAATTAATTGGGTGTTGTTTATTGCATATATGTATGGTTTGCAAAACATAGTTTTTTTTTTTTGTAATAGACCAGTATATCAAAGTAATTTAACTGTTTAAACTGTTTTACCCATAGACATGTAAAACATAAAAACAATAATAACCTATTTGTGTGGTAGAATTAAAACAGCATTATAGTTAAATATGACCTAGAATTTGGAATTAATATTTTACCCATCTTGCTGGGTTAAATAAATAACCCATTTTGCTGGGTTAAATTAACCCATATTTGGTCCAATATTTATCCAGCAGCTGGGTTAAAAACAACCCAAACTGGGTTGTTTTTAACCCAGAATTTTTTAGGGTGTAGTCTAAATTAGATTTAGAGATTATATGTGCAAAAAATACAGGAAGAGTTAACAGCATAGTTATTTCTGGGATTGACAGACAAAGCAGTAATCCACTATAATCCCAGGAATTGCCCTTGATTTCAGTGCAAACACTTCTTAGAAAAGCTTTGCCACAGTTTTACATTTTTAATATGTGAGTTCCACTGATTATAAGACATTGAGAGATGTGAGTTTTAAATAAGGTTTTAGGTTTACACCTTCATGTTTAATTTAAGAGATTATTATAATAAAATGCTATATTTTCTTATCATTTTGTTGGTAATTCACTCACTATGAGCTGTTTAGCTCTTGAACTTGGATTACTGTCTCTGTGGAGATTTTCATAGTTTCCCCATGGTTGAATTGGTTACATCTGGGTTCTTCAGTGTCCAGTAAACTGGGCTATACTGTATGTGTGAATTAGTGCATGGTTGTATGGGATGGTCCCATTCTGTGTGCGTTTTCTCAGATATTCCATAACCCTTAGCAGGTTAAAGTAGTGAAGGTACTGGTGTTCAGGCCTTCTGAAGTTCCAATAGTTGCAGCTTTATCTATAATCAGAGAACACTCTCTCACTCATTGTCTACACTGTTTTATCCTATGTACAGGGTCAGGGGGGCCTGGAGTCTCCTACCAGTCTCCTATGGTGAGGTACTCCCTGGATGGGGTGTCAATCCATTGCAGGGCAAACACACACATACTCACATGCTCATTCACACACTGGGCAATTTGGGAATGCCAATTAGCCTAATCCGCATGTCATTGGATTGTGGGAGGAAACCGGAGCACCCAGAGGAAACCCACCAAGCACAGGGAGAACATACAAACTCCATGCTCACAGACCCGAGACGGGAAACGAATTCGGACCATGCAGACGCAAGACAACAGCGTTAACCACTAAGCCACCGTGCTGCTTTATCAGGGAACACATTTAATTTTAATTACTGAATTTTAAAAGAAGCTGTGCGTGATTGTAATGGGACTTTAATCTTTGCAAAAACAAACAAAAAAGTCAATGGCCACTAGAGGGTGTTGTCTCTAATAATTAATATTTTATTAATAAATATTAATTCATGCTCTATTAATATTTTAACTACTAAAAGTGCACAATGTGAAATATGCAATCACTAATAGTCCGTGTTCTTTTGTATGCCTAATAAACTCTATATAAATACAAAGGTAGGGTAGAGTAAATGCAAATACAAAAATATATATATATATATAGAAAACAATTTTCTGTAGTGCTCCTTCACATCATTAATAACAGAATGTGTTTGTGCCTCAAAAAAAAAAAAAAAAAGTAGGACCGGTGTTAAAGAAGTGTTTCGATTTTAGCGCTCTTTCCAGATGTTTAGAGCGTCACTGAGCTTTTGGCGTTCCACAGTAACGCGCGCGCCTTCCTCTGTCTCTGGGGATCAGCAGCGCATCTTCAGCACCCGGCGAGGAAACAGTGCTGTGTCTCTTTAAGTTGCGACTAAGCCGATTAGGGTCGATTCTGCTGTTAGCGTCTGTTCACTCCATCTGTTTTTATATATTACTGAGTGCACTAGACGATCAGGCGGTTAATGAGATCTTTGTGGACTTAAGCGGACTCTATAGTCACCAGGTTGTGCTTTACTGTTGTGGGTGTTTGTGTGTTTCTCACGAATCGGATATTCCTACATTATCTTTCTCCATCCGTCCAGCGTTCTTACTTTTTTACACCTCCGTCTCAGATGATGATGATGATGATGAGGGTGATGGTGAGCTGATGCAAAGCGCTGGGAGAATTCGGGCTGGAAAATGCAGAAAAGTCTGCGCTACAATGAGGGACACGCACTTTTTCTCTCGGTCATCGCGCGGAAAGAGGGAACCAAACGGGGCTACTTGAGCAAGAAAGCGACCGAGAACAGTCGCTGGAACGAAAAATACTTCGCTCTGTACCAAAACATCCTTTTTTACTTTGAGAATGAGCAGAGCACCAGGCCGACGGGGATTTACTTACTGGAAGGGAGCAGCTGCGAGCGCGCATCAGCGCCCAAAGGATCCGCGGGCAGCCGAGACAGTTCAGATAAGCAGCAGGTACAGCTCGATTATTACTAGTAGTAGTAGTAGTAGTGTGTGTGTGTGTGTGTGAGAGAGAGAGAGAGAGAGTGTGTGTGTGGTTGCGTGTATACATGCGTGTGTGTGTGTGTGTGTGTCAGGTGGTGACCATAGTAGCACATTAATCATACTCAAACAAGAAAACAGGTGGGGGAAAATGTGACTCTGGCACTGAGTATAGTATTTTGATCCTCAGTTGTACTACATACTGTACCTGTAACTCCTTGTCTGTAATGAAAACAAGACCTGCAAACCCGACCTGCAATGTGCAATGTGGCATCTACAGTACATACAGTATATTAATATGGGATAATACTGTACTTGCAGCATCTCTGAGTCGCACCGCTGTACAGTATCTGTATGACTGCATACATGGATACTGTACTATATAAGAGCAGATGTGTCTGCACTGCCCTACCATTACTCACCAACCTTTATTAAGCATCACACTTTCTATTATGTTTGCCCTGGTCACACACTTACTAGACACTGATTCCTTTACAATGTGAATATAATTCTGTTTAGCAAAACAATGAAAAGTTAACTTCTTTGACACTTTTGGTCTGACTTGTCATGGGGATATTTTACTTGCTCAGTCTACTGCCATGTTCACCACAGACAAGGAAGCAATTCAGGTTATTTCCAGTGACACCAGATGTTATGCAGCCTAACCAGTACCCACAAATGTGCCAGTTTGGGATTACACATTAATGTATAAAGCGCATGAGAACTGTGAGCTTCAAATAAATGTTTTGTGAATTTGGTTTATGAGAAAATAGTATACTCGTCGTTGGTCGGGAAAAAGAGTTATTAGAAATAGTTAAAAGGTTAAAGCTAAAAAAAAAAAAAGATCAGCTGAATCCGTGATATTATTATTTCAGGTTGAAGCCCACGTACATGTCTGCCTGTCTTTCTGTATGGCAGAACTCTAACTTTTTGATACAAAGAAATAAAAAAATGTAAGGTTGAGTATCTTATGCCTAGTTGTACATCTTTGATTGTCAGCCAAATACACTTCCTGTTCGCTAATCAGAGAGTGAATCACAGATGAGAAATCAAGAAAGTAGACCAAATAAAGATTAAGTTTTGTCTTAAAAAGACTCCAGAGGATTCAGATTCACTTAGCTTATTAGTGTCTTATTTTAAAGTAGATTATTAAATCCAGCTCATAACTGTATCACATAATCACATAATCACTTTTTACTCACCACTTGATTTTAGAGCATAACAATGTGCTCTCAGTTCGGGTATTTTACATGCTCTCACCTTGGACTGCTGCGGATATGTTTGCACTAACAACCCCTGTTTTATCTCATAGTCAAATTCCACATTACATCTTGTTATTAGTACCAAAGATTCAGAACATATGAGACAAACTGGTTCTAAACTTCACGCAGGAAGAATAAACATACATTGATCTGTCAATTCATATTTGAAGGAGTTTTCATAGTGTACTTGCCTTTTTTTTTCTTTTTTTTTTTTTTGGAATAAGCATTGCTGTGTCGTGCGTTCATTTGTGTTTCGTGAGCATTTGGGCGCTTTGTAGATACTTTACCATTGTTTCTGTGTCGTGAAATAGCATGTTGATTTGCTCTGTTGAGTGACACTTATAGACCCGCCCCCCTCAAAGGGAAAAGGCACTACATTCATCCAAAAAAAGCACTGGATGCTGTGACATAATCTGGCACATAACTGCTCATAATGTCCCTTTATTATTACAATGTTTTTTTTTTCTTTATTTATTGCACAGCTTTAACTTCAAGCAATTACCTGAAATATTTCCAAAGTCTCATTTGTTTCATTTTATTTCTGTCCAGCCAGTTTTGCATAATGCGATGACAAAATCTGGATGGACAGACATAAGATATACAGACATACAGACAGAATTTTTTATGAGACTGGTTTTGGATCCTCCAAAAATGTAAAGGTTATCATTGAAAAAACAACTTCTGACCAATGTACAAACAAAACCTTTTTTATTTACTTATATAGATTAGGCATACTCAATATTTTTTAGTTTCTTAGAATAAAAATAAAAATTGATGACTTACTTGGTGCTATCTTTGGGTATCTTAGTGTATGTAATATTTCTGACACTGAAGAATAATCCATGTAATGTAATGGATTGTAAATTCTGTTAAATATTTGAGTAGCATGTTAATGTTAAATTAGCAAAGTCTTTCCAACAGAAACAGCTTTTTTTTTTTTTTTTCTATTTAAGATTTTTTTTTTCCATGCAGATAATGGTATCTTAAAGATTTAGTGTGATTAAGGGAAACTATATATTTTAATACACACTATTTTGTAATACACAATTTTTTTGTCAACACCAAAAAATACTTCATGGGCTCCCTAGTGACTGAACCGAGAAGTGTTTGCCCCATCATCCGGAGATCGCAGGTTCTTGATGATGCCACAGCCATCTGTAGCCAGGAGTCCAAGGGAGCAAAATTTGGTACGCTCTAAGGGAGGGAGGGGTGGCATACTCTTTTCCCCCAACAATCACAGCCAATCATGGGTGTCTGTGCGTGCTTTCCTACGAGTGTGTTTGGCTGCCTTTGGCCTTGGGTTAGCAGATGTTCTAAAAGATGTGGTTGTTTGGCTCCCCTATTCGCTCATGATATGGAGTCATCCTTCAGATATCCTGTAAAGGACTTAACCTTGCTAAACTCCACTCAATGTTATGTATGTGTACTTTTATCTACTTTGAAGAAAAAAAATGCAGTACATACAGTAAGGATGGAGCAATATATGAGTCTATGGAGCCAATATATGAGTCTGTATAAAATATAGACTGTAAGTTTCCTTCAATATGCCCTCAGGCACATTGGGTGACAAACAATCCCCTCCCTGTAGATATATCTGTTTCTGTGGCAGTTTCCTTACATGGTCGGGTTGCCAGCTCAACACTGATTGTACCTGAGTGGTTGAAGTTTGAAAAAGGCACCTCCTGAGCAACAAAGTCCAATATCTTATCTGCCGAGCTAATATTGTGCAGGGTTTTCCTCCCCAAGTGAAAAAAAAGTATGCCAAGTATATTAAAAAATTAGCACGCCAAAGCATACTTAAGTGTACTTTCAGGGAGAATGATGACTAGTATACTTGAAGTTTGCTATTTTGGAACAACTACTTTTGTACTAAGTGCATTCAAGTTGTAATTAAATTGTACAAAAGCATGGTTTTAAGGGTATTAAGTATACTTTTGTGTGCTAAAGAACTTAGTACACTCAAAGTACATGACTGTGTATGTACTAATGTACATACCTGACCGTAATTAATGAAATTAAAGTATATATTTAATGTATTATAAGAACATTACAGCAATTTTTTACTTGTTTACGAATACACAAGTAATATACTATAAATATATTATTTCAGCAGTAGCATGCTTTAATTTCATTAATTACTGTCAGGTATACTTTGTGGTTAATTAAAATATACTTTATTATATCATACAGTACACACAGTCGTCTATACTACTGTAATGCAAATTACAACTGGTAAGAAATTTTCATACAGAATACTATTTTTAAATGACAGCTAGACCACAGATTTTTTTTACACACACACACACACTGCTCGGCTAAAAAGATGTCACCACCTGGATTTAACTAAGCAAATAGTTAAGAGCCTTTCATTGGATAATTACTGCAGTGGTTTATATGGTTCGGCATAAGTTATTTAACCCTAACTGATGCAGTGAGTGGGTTCTCAATTCTTGCTATTAATAGTAATTATTATTTTGTGATTCATTTTATTTCATTATTTTAATATATTTTAAATCTATTTTGAATAACACCAATAGTAATAATTATTAGTAAGAAACATTTTTTAAAGGAAAATGAAAAATAGAATATGCTGGGAATTAGGGTTGTAATTACTGTATGTGGTAACTTTTCTGTAATTTGCTGTGTTAATCCTGCTCTCTCTCTCTCTCTCTCTCTCTCTTTTCTTTGTGCTAAACATGCAATTGATAAATAAAAATTTTCTAGCTGGATGTTGGATGGTAAAATTAGCAACATGTGTGACTTTTTTTTTTTTTTTGGCCAGGCAGTGTTTAAGAAAGGTAGTTTTGAAATAGTGTATGAATAAATAGTACCTTTATTGCTCTTGATTATTTTTTATTTAATTCAATAATGTAACAAACTAACAATAGCAATCATAAAGATTGGCTTTAATACTTGAAAGAAAATCCTTTTCAAGTGTCAATGACTGGAACCCATGGACATGACCAAATGGAATATTATTTTTGATTTATACATATTTCTTCACACATTTTCATACTAATTTCCCTAATTTTATTTTTTATTCTTTAAAGCTGCTTTGCGGCAATGACTATTGTTAAAAACACTATATAAATACATTTGAATTGAATTGAATTAAAATGCTGAGTTTCCTCCCCTGAGATGCTTTGCCAGACCTTCAGCTGCTGTTTGTGGGTCTTTCTGTCTTGAGTCTTGTATTCAGTAAAGCAAGACTAGCTAGCAAGACTTCAGAAAAGCCTGTTCTATTGGGTTGCAGCATTTGATTTGACTGACTTGGCCAGTGAAGCATATCTCATTTCTTTGCATTGGGTAGCTTTCACTGTATCAGTTTTCCAGCATTTGGCCCTGTAGCCCTATAGACTTCAAAAATCATCATGCAAACAGGAGTGACCCGGGTCCGTTGGTAGCCATACACTGCCTCCACTATATTTGACAGATGATGTGGTACTGTAGGCTTTGGATCATGACCTTTTTTCTTTTTTCAATTCGTCTCTCTTCCCATCATTCTGCTAAAAAGTAATTTTGGTTTCATCAGTTCAAAGAATCTGGCAAAGTTTTATGTCAAAGTCTAAGATGGTCTTCCTGTTCTGGAGCGTTACCAGTGGTTTATACTGTACCTTGTATCTATATTTACTATATAAAACTCTCCCCCTAGAGTGTAGACTTTGATAATGACATACTGTACCTATTTCCTCAAGAGTGTGCGTGACTTGGCTTGTGAAAGGGTTCATCTTCATCATAGACAGAATTCTGCAGTCCTCCACTTTGTTTTCCGTGGTTTTCCAGGCCTTTTGCTGTTGATGAGCTTGCCAGTTAATTAGTTCTTAAAAAAGAATTCTTTCCTCTTCTTCTTTTTTCAGCCTAATGATGGGGAAAGCTGAGATTTATTGACATATTTATGAGTCAGTCTAGATTCAGCACTGAATGCTAGCACTTTTCATCAAAAAATTTGAAATAGGGTACAATCATCTAAATAGGCAAGGCACTTTCAGAAGGTAATTCCTTAACAATTCTAAAGGCCCTCCAATAAGTAGTAAGATGACCAAAATTGTTTGGTTATTTTAATTATGATGAAGATATACAGTAAGTGGGCAGAATATTAGGAAACGCTTAAGGATGTTATTGTGATAGATTGGCATGCTGGTTTAAAACAAATATTCACAGGGAACATGTCATATATAAATTATTATACAGTTGTACCTCGGTATACAAATTCAACCGGTTCCGGAGGCCAGTTCTTAAGGCAATATTATTAAATGCAGATTATCTGTTCTAGCCACCTAAAAATATGACCAATATTACTAATTTCCATCACTATAATTCTATTTTTGGCAAAAAAAAAAAAAAAAACAATTAAAACATTTAGAAAAGACATGTAAATGAAGTAAAATATGAACTAAAGATCCCCAGGTGGAGGCACAGCACCCAAGGTCACTCCGGATGACTTGCTGGAAAGAGTTAGGAGAGGAAAAATAGAAAGAAAAGTAAAAAAAAAAAAAATATATATATATATATATATATATATATGTAATTAAAATTAGCATTTTATAAGAAAAAACTCAATGACAATAGGAAGAACAATTGAGAGGAGCCAGACTCAACAGAGAATCCTCACTTGGGTGCTATCAGATATTATGACCACAAATAGGTCCCTGATATATCTGTGTGTTATAAACTATAGATATACTACTATAGATATAAAACTCTTCTTGGGAACAGGCCTGTTAATTCATAGATTTTTTTTTCACTTGATAATCTAATGCATGTATACAATGTGCTAATTAATCCCCACTGCCATACTGCTGCTGCTGAAACTGCTCTATACTTGCATTTTATAAAATAATAATAATAATAATAATAATAATAATAATAATAATAATAATAAACATTATTCCCCTGCAGATTGAAAGTGCCAAGTCCAAATTGTGGTTTATTTTTGAGCATTAAACTATACCATCTGTGATCAATCACTTGACTGTGACTCAACTTACAAAGTTTTCCTCAACAACTGAAACAAAATCTGATTAGTTATAGCCTCTGCAAATTCATTTAATAGTTCAGGCTCTTACATTCGTCAGTCCTCCAAGTAAGTTGTTAACTACTGCCAAGACTTACTTCTCTCTCTCTCTCTCTCTCATCTCTCCCTCCTTACTGCTTCTGTGGCTCTGCCTTGCCTGAAGAAATGTTGGTGTTTGATGCTTGAAATCCTAGCCTATTGCACCCTCTCCTCCAACAATGACACCACAGAGTTTTAGCAGTGGTCTTACAACACCAGTCCCAAACAAGGAAGTTGGCTGGAGGCACTGTCAAAGACAAATGTATTTTTAAAGCACATTTAACACTACACAGTTGAACAAAATGCTGCATAACCCTAAAAAGCTGCAGATATAGTAACAATAAAATAAAATCCAAATCAAACAATAAACAACAATAAGGAGTCCACCATCATTGCATAAAATAAGCAAATAAAACAATAAATGAATAATAAATTAAATTAATTTTAAAAATGGTTAAAATATACTGTATGTCCTCACACTGTATTAAATGGCAAGAGTAAAAAGGTATTGAGGTGTGATTTTAAAAATAGGAAGAGTAGGGCCCTGGCTGATGTATAGAGCTCATTCCAGAGTTAAGGGGTTGCTACTGAAAAGCCACGATCACCCTACAGTAACTCTTCAAGCTAGATTTAGGATTTATAAGTAAAAGCTGATCACCAGACCTGAAAGACTTGAAATGCTGGATTATATGGCTTCAAAAGGTCAGCAATATATAGTGGTGCTACTGTAGATTATTCAGGGCAGTGTGGGCTCTTAACAAGACATTGAACTTGACCCTGAACTGCACAGGAAGCCAGGGTAGGGATGCCAACACAGGAGTTATGTGTTCACGCTTACGTGTTCCTGTTAAAAAATGTGCAGCAGCGTTTTGGACCAACTGCAACTGTGCAAGACAGGCCTGGCCAACACTAACATAGAGAACATTACAATAATCAAACTGACTTGAAATAAAGGGGTGTACAGACTTTTCAAGATATTTTTTGTTAAAACTTTGGACAAAAGATTAATCTGAAAAAAAGCTAACTTTATTGACAAAATTAATTTGTAAAGTTAAATATCACTGTCCAATAAAACACCCAGGTTTCTTGCTGTTGGTTTTACATAAGATTTTTTTTTTACATAAGATAAGGCAGCATGTCTCTATGAAAGGGTGAACACAGACTCCACTGGGTACAAATGCCAGCACTTCAATTTGAATTTCATTAAGACCTTTTTTTATGGCCGTCCACGAGTTGGCATCCTTGAGATGTTCCAACAGTGGTGTTAAAATGTTTTTATTCCTCTTTTGCAAAGAAAAATAAATTTGAATATCATCTGCATAACAGTGAAAAGACCTTCTGTACTTGTCAATAATGGATCCCAATCGCAGTAAGTAAAGTGAAAATAAGCAAAGCCTGAGAAAAAACTCTGAGGAGGATACAAAGTCACCAAGACCAACAGAAAAAAAATCCACACCATGCCGTAGATGATAAATGAGAACATAAACTGCCAGGATCATTTAACGCTGGCTTTAAATAGAGGAATTGACAGCTCTGTTCTTTGTAGGTAAAGAATGTTAGGAGGTCAACATGCAGCCCTGGACTCTGCTCAGGCAATGTTGGATGCTCTCACTATCTTGACCTTGTTAGCTTAACCTTTTCACACCGTGCCTGTTCCTGCTCAAACCCAGAGAAAGAGAAAACGGGCCAGGCACCTTTATAAAGACATTTCCTTTAAGAAGTCCTTACTACTACACTGCAGACTTTGTGCCCCTCCTACAATGCAGGCCACAGCTTTACCCTAGGTAGAAGTTAATAAATGCCAGAAATGGAATACTTGATCCAACATTGATAATTCAGGGTCTCTCTTTTATTCTTCTCAGACATTTAGAAATGCAGCTTTGCCAAAGGGGCAAATGGCCAGTATTGACCTGCGCAATGCACGCCTGAAGAAGATGGCACTGGTGCACTGAGGAAGAAGCTGAAAGTGGCCACTAAACAATATTGACTTTAGAGTGCCCACAAACCACTTGTCTTCCCTGTCTCACCAGGTCACTGAAGACATCAACTTTGGCCGGGAGCAATAGGAGAATGGCACTGTTGGGTTTCTGAGCTTACTAGGAAAAGGACAGATAGACCAGGTGGGCACAATAGAAGCTACAAAATGAGCCTAGGGAGTTCAGGACGAAGTGCTGGGACAGGTCCAGACTTTGACAGAGAGAAACACCTAGTCCTGTATATAAACAAAAATCTTATCCCAGCTGACCGTACGTATGCAGGCTACATCAGTGGTTAACTTATAGCTAAGCCGGGAGTACTGTGAGGGTGGATATACTGTAACACAATTCACATGCATGGAAAGAAATACCCCTTCACCAAACTCAACGTACAGCACCAATTCAGCACCAGTGTCTGGAAAAGCAGAGGGAGGAGTGAGGCAGGGAACAGATAATCACTCATCCTCCAGAAGAAAAGACACTACAAAAGACACACAGCCTTCAGTGGTGCAACAGTGTACGAACTCAGTGCATGGTCTCACAAGCTCTCTCTATCTTTCCCTGCAGCACAGACAGTGACTCTGATGGGACTCTGTGCTGCCAGTGCACCAAACTCCACCGTGCCTCCCATAGCAGCCATTATTTTTCCTTGGCATTGATGGCCAGCAGCAATCACAGAGATCACTCCTACTCTACTGCAATGCACTGACTGTTCTGCACCTTGGAAATAATAACCTAGTTGTCTTCATATTTGAGCAATAAAAGAAATAAAAAAGCATCTGAATCCGATCTAATCTCTACACATGTCTGCAGTGAAGCTCTAAACTACTACAAAAGAACGGAGCTTCAAAGTAATAAAAGGCATTCTAAAAGCAAATGGCTCATTGTAATTTGTTTGTTGGCCAGCTGCACTGAGGAGGCCTTTGATATGTGTGAACCACTCTGCATATTCATAGAACAGTTGTTTGTGGAGTCATTATAAGATTCATTATGAAGTCCATCAAGCTACCATCATTCATCTGGAAAACAAAAATCAGATCAGTGTATTTTTAAAACATTTTCATTACTAAATTGAATTATTTGATTAAAGCTTTCAAAAGGGAAATAGAGCTGTTAAGCGTTAAGCATGGTCAAATTTGACCAAATCACAACAACTATGATTAAGACAATCAATCTCTTTGATTGCACCTGCTAAAGATTTTGATTTCAAATGAAACATACTTGACAGAACAGGAAACGAGTTAAAATGTCTCAGGTTACCATGGAAATCGGGTTTCGTGTTATGCTGAAGTGGTCCTGTATTATTATTCCAGAAGCACTCACCACAAAATGTTACACAAGATATCCTACCCCCACCCCCATCCCACTAGTGAACTCTGGCCTCAGATGCAAAAACTGCATTCTTTGCATACAGTTTGCTGTAGATTATTCTGTATCAGTTTGTTGATTCTAAGAACAAAGCCCTAGGAAGGGGGGGGGGGGCATTTACACAGTGTTACACTCGACTAAGCTCTAAAAGACCAGTGCGTCCCTGCTATATAATGCACCACTACTTTACAAGTAACAGAAGCTTCCATGGTAGTATGTTGCCCCTGTACACAACCATTTGCAAACTCGAGAGGTCTGTGAACATTGTAGGTATTTATATACACACACAGGAAATACAAATATTAGTTCCCCTTTCAGGGAGTATACAGTGGTAGCAAATATAATTGAATAAGTAGATATAATGCAGTCAGATTCACACACACATATAAGTGATACAGTATCAGGAGACATGATTGTGATGAGGAGTTGGAGTGGTGGATGTGAGGGAGATTGAGAAGTGTGTGTAAGGAGACAGTGATTCTATTGTTATCTTCCAGCTTAAACAAAGCCGGAGGCTGAGGAGAGTGCATTAAAAGCAGAGATGAGAAGCAAAGGCTGTTACATAAGTGTAGATATGCGCGTGCGCACACACACACACATATACGCGCACACACACACACACACACACACACACACACACACACACCAGATGACCTGCTATGCAGTAAGAGAAGACAAAAAGCCCTTAAGCTTAGGTTCTACATGTTTACACATACTCACATATTGACTCTCGACCTATTGCATTAACACCCTTTTGGATTGCAAATCACACCATAATCCTTTCATGGAAAAGAGAATATGATAGAAAATCTCTCCTGTTTTCACATACATGTCCTGCAACACTTCTACTTCAAGGAAAATATGTCAACAATGTTACTGCTGTGAGACCTTGTTCTTGCCAAGCAAATATCTTCAGTATTACAGTTTTTATCACTGGTTACGCTCTTCTCAATATTGTACTGTAAGTTCACCTTTTAAAAACTCTTTACACATTTTGCTTTAGAAACATGCAGCTTGGCGAAATGCACCAAGTCTACCAAAACACACACATGCATTCATTTGTTGCTCATAACAGAACAACCTAAAGGCATTAAGAATGTGGCATTACCAGATGCAAAATTGTATCTTTAATTGATCTTTTTCTTTACATACACCTACTCACAAAAGTGAGTCCACCCACTAATTGCAGCAAACATTTTAGTATAGCTTCTCAAAGGACAATAGTATAAAAATTAAACTTGGTTACATTTTAGAGTAGTCAGTGTGAATATACTGCTTGTATAACAGTATAGATTTACTGTCCTCTAAAAATAACTCAACATACAGCCATTATTGTCAGAATAGATGGCAACAAAAATGAGTACACCCTAAGTGATAACAGCTGTACATCTTTCACCATGCAAAGTCACATGTCCTATTCATCATGTTCATGTGTTTGCCAGAACATGCCATGTACTGTATGTCTCCAGACCCAAACCCTATTGAGCACCTGTGGGGCATTTTGGTGGCGAAACGTGTCTAACATCCAGCAGCTCCGTGATAAGAGAAAGAGGATCACATCCTCCCAGGATCCCAGGAGGATTAAGGCTGTGCTAAATACCAATGGTGCTCACACAAAATATTGACACTTTGGAGACAGTTTTGACATGTTCACTTAGAGTGTACTCATTTTTTTTGCCAGTTATTTAGACAATAAAGTCTGCATGTTGAGTTATTGTTAGAGGACAGTAAATCTGTACTGCTATACAAGCTGCACATGGACTAAAGTATATCCTATTTTCACTTATATAGTATTATCCCTTGAGAAATATGGGGGGTGTACTCACTTTTGTGAGATACTGTAAACCCAAGGCTCCAATACAAAAAAATGGCCTTTCATTTTTTGCTAATGCATTTGTAATGCAATTCCAAAATACCAATATAAAATGGAAACACACAGAATTTCCAGCACTATACTATAGAATACTCATTGATAAACATGCACATTATTGGTGTAATACAGTCCTCTGGCTGGGGCCGCAGGCTGTCAGTGTCACAAAAAACCTCTTTGAATGCTTAATCCATCCCTTGCAATCTTCCACATATTTTGGTGGAATAGCATATTGTATCATATAATTGCAAATATTGGCATATTTCTCCCCACTTGTCCCCAGTTCTTCAAAGGATATTGCTGCACACATTGGCTCACCTCTTACCAGGAACATCCACTGTAGCTCTTTTCCTAAATTCTTCCAGTGCTGACCAGGTTGAAACCAATTTCACTGATGAATGCAAACATGTGGAGTGTTCGTCTGGCCCCAGTTTCAATATCACTCTAAAACAGACCCACAACACAAAACAGTTAAAATACCATTACTATAGGTGATATTGATGTGTGTGCTGTGGCCATGGGCCTGGAGCCTTAAGGCACAAGGAGGGGTACACCCTGGACATGGTGCCAATCCATCAAAGGGCACATACACGCACACACTTTGGGCAATTTTGGAACACCAATTAGCCTAAACCGCACATTTTTGGGAGGAAACCAGAGTACCCTTAGGAAACCCACCAAGCAGGGGGAGAACATGCAAGCTCCATGGACACAGAGATGGGAATTAAACCTGGCTGAAAATCAAACTTGGACACTGGAGGTATTAACCTCCCAGTATTAACCACTTAGCCAACTGTCAGATACAGTATATAGCTCATTTTACTATATTTTGAACTCAGGTTTATAAACAACATAAACAATCAAAAACATCATAAACAATAATAAAATCTTAAAAAACAGGAGTGTAGGAAACTAGAATTTTGCTGGCGATTGAATTTTAAAAGATGTTGTCAGTACTGTAAATGCATTTTGTGTCAAAGCAATGAAAAATAGCCCACAGTTTAGTCCAAATTGAATGCTGTTGTGCTAGGTGAACATTTCAAAAAGTATTAAGATTTTATGCTCATTATAAAATATATCAGTTATGTCTTTTAACTATAGTACATACCACTTGCACAGTTTTTATTGTATGACCAATGTGTCTTACAGTTACTGATAACTTTATTGTGTATCCCTTATTAAGCACTATTTCCTGGTCATCTTCGGACATGACGGGCAGAAATCTCTGGAGTTGCGAACCGAAGAAGATACAGACTGTAATGAGTGGGTGGACGCCATTCAGCAAGCCAGGTACAGTAGCAAAATGAAGTAATTTATCTGATTTTTGTGAGAAGGAAGCACCTTCAGCTTATGTAAGGTGCAGTCCCTGAATACTATAGTACTTGAGAAATACTGAAGCTGTTTCAGGAAATGCTGAAATGTTCTCATTAAGTGACGTGTCATTTCTGTGGGTGCAGTTTTTCTGTAAAAAAAAAAGAGCTTAACTTTCAAGGCCCACAAAGTCAAAAGGAAGCTCTGTACAAGAGAAGCTCTTTGATCCATATACTGTAAATCCCTATGTTTTACCTATAAATGTACCATCTTTAGTTTGGACAATGGTTTACTCTCAGGGTCCCCATCAACACTAGCTAGATTTGAAGTTTACATCCTAAACTAATACAAAACCTTTGATTGCGAGCATAATTGGTTCCAGAAGCATGCTTGTATATCAAAGCACTCGTATATCAAAGCACTCATATATCAGAGTGAATTTAAAGAAGAAGAAATAATGGAAACTCCAATGATTTGTTCCACAGCCCAAAAATATTGCTTCTTTTCACAGTTCCCAGGAAAAATTCTTCTCAGAGGCCATTGTTGCAGTATAGTTACTAAAGAACAGTCACTTGGACACAAAATTTTAAAAAATGCTTTATGTGCGCACACACGTTGTCACAATGTTATAGTAAACACTGAGCATGAGCGACGATTCCACAATCCCACAGCGCGCGAGAGGGAAACCATTGGCTGAGTTGCGATCACGTGACCCTCGGCAGACAAAGCGTATATGTACCACAGTACTTGTATATCAAGACCTTTACTACAATTTAGTGAAAAATTTTGCTCATCTTGCAAAACACTTTCTGACCAAGTTACTCGCACTCCGAGGCTCAACTGCATACATAAATAAAAATATATATTTATGTAGGGTTACATATTAATCTAAATATAAAATAATATACATACAAATATAAAGAATAATTAATTTATAATATTCAATTGTAATGAAATGTTTTCCTTGAAGAAGTAGCATAATATGCTGTAGTTTCAATCACTGCTTTTATTTTATTCATCCGTTTGTCATTATCTTTCTATCAACATTTATTCTTCAGCTACTCTAATCTCATCATTGAGCGTGAAGTGCTTATGCAAAAGTACATCCACCTGGTCCAGATCATGGAGACAGAGAAGGTGGCTGCCAATCAACTTCGCACACAGCTTGAAGACCAGGATACAGAGATTGAAAGGCTCAAGGCTGAGGTAAAAATTAACTTCATTAAATGAACATACAGTATTTAGTGCAATTACCCCTGGCAGAATCAAGGAATGAGGTAGGATGTACATGCAAACATACTGTAGGAATAAACCTTAACCAAAATACTGGCAACAATTGGAAAAACAAATGCAAACAACCAGAAATAAACAAATAAAAATGTGAAGAAAATGCAATGCAATTAATCAGACCTGAAACAAGTACTCTGGAACTTAATCAACACACAGAGGACCGTAACTGAATTGAATTATCATCTAAAACAAAGAATACCTAGGAACTAAAATCTGTATCAACATGAACGCCATTAAAGAGAGTATGCCATTCTCAAGGGTGGAATGCATTGTAAGTGTGATGAGCAATAAGGAGATCACAGTATTTTTAAGGCTAGAGTGCATTTCCATGCATGACATTCTTGAAGTGAGGAGGCTGAGAAGACACAGTGAAAGCGAACCAGTAGCGTCAGCAGAACATCGTCAGCTGAGACAGAGTAGCACATGTAGAGCATGACTGCAGTAGAGAATGGAATGACTGTTTACGGCATCACTCAGGCATTGCATGGGGTCACCAGGCCATAACTCTTGGTCAACACAGAATTCTAAAAGAAAACAAAAAAGGGATCTTATCTTGGTGGGACTTGGTGAGGTAGGTCTCCCTGTTGACCTCCACCTTCAGCTGGGCCAGTTGGATAGGAATCAGTGTCCATCAGTGTACTATAGTTTCTGCAGCTCCAAATAGCAGGTTTTCTGCTCCTAGCAGGGCTCAGCAGATGTCCAGCTAAACTGCTTGATGCTGTAAAGAGTGCAGTTGTCACAGCCCCATACTGTTGTCCCTAGATTGAGCTGATAAAGTGAGGCTCCTTACCATAGACAACGGCATTTTCTTTAATGTTGGTCTTTCATGTGATCACATTTTCACATTGGATCATGAGTTGAGAGCCTGTCCAATCAAGTTTTCTCCCTTGCTCTGTGCTGCCAGCAGTCTTAAAGCGTCTTAGGTCTTAGAAATCCCCCAAAAGCATTTCTGTTAATGTGCTAGCTGAGATACTTCTCAAGGGTAAGTTTGACAAAATGTGTATGAATTAAAATGATTAGATAGTCCCTGATGAGCAAGCCGAGGGGGACGGTAGTAAGACAAAACTCAACAAAAACTTGAGAGCAACCAGACTCAACAGGAAGTTGAAGCCTGGAAGATTCATGTTAATGGCTGTGAAAATGAAAGTTGATGTCTTTAAGTTAATATGAAGTCCAGTTTGTTATTGGAGGTTCCGTAGACTTCAGGAAACTCCAGTCACAGGTACTCAGAGAACAACTGTCCGCATCAGCTGAGGCCAGGACCTCATGGTAAAGGGGAACTGTCCCCAATCACCACACGCATCCCAAGCAGACAACACGGGACATCCAGACGACATCTCCAACCAGAAGTGGGGCACCAGGACGGGTCAGAAATGTCCGCAGGTTCTGGATCACTGGCAGCTCAGGAGCGACAGAGAGAGAGAGAGAAGGAGAGATAAAGGAAGAGAGAGAGAAGAGGAGAGGAGAGAGTAGAAGAGAAGGAGAGATAACAGTTAGGTATGGCCACAGTCACACAATGTATAAGGTGAATATATATTTAGTGCAGAGTGCCAGCAGAGACAACTAACTATGACAGCATAACTAAAAGTGAGAACAAGAAGGAAACACAGACATGAGGGCTCCCTGAGATATAAAGCAACCAATCACTTCACCGTGAACAAACCTGAGTGATCAATGAGAGTGGGGAAGACAGCATCTAAACATACCAGTTCACCAGAATACTCTACGTCCATGAGTCCCGCAGATCTGCTTCTTTACCTAAGGCAAATCTATTTACAAAAAAGCTTGAATAAATAAATATGTTTTTAGCCTAGACTTAAACACTGAGACTGTGACTGGGTACTGAACATTAATTGGAAGGCTATTCCATAACTTTGGGGCTTGATAAGAAAAAGCTCTGTCTCCTGCTGTAGTTTTCCTAATATGCGGTACTGACAAATAGCCTGCATCCTTTGATCGAAGTAGGCATGGCGGATCGTGAGACACTATCAGTTTACTCAGAACACGAGTTCTGCGGCACAAGACCATTTAATGCTATATACATCAAAAGTAGTATTTTAAATTAAATTCCCAGCGGAATTTCACTGGGTTCCAATGTAGTGTGGATAAGATAGGGGTGATGTGCTCATATCTTCTCGTTCTAGTGAGGCCTCTCACTGATACCTTCACACTGATTCTCTTGTACATCCAGATTATCTCTCAAAATTATGAGCCTAAAGATTTATCCTGCTTTAGCATGCAATACATGCTACTAGTAGCAACATATTAGCCTCACAAACTAATAAAATAGTTCAACAAACAGTAACTTTAAAAACATGGCCCAGTATTGATCTGCTGTGCCCAAGTAAAACCTTATGTTCCAATTTTAAGTGTCTATATTTGGCAGTGGATTATGATAGATTGATAATAATGGAAAAGAATGTATTTTTTCTAATGCACAATGTCAAAGCAACACAGTTTATCCCAAAATACATGTTGAGGTGCACCTTGGTGTCTGGGTCTGTACACCGCAGTGTGCATCTTGTTGCCAGTGAAATGCAGCTCACAATGTATTGGCATGCAAAACAAGAATCATGACTAAGCTATGATAACAGAACGGGACTAGTAAGTTTTATAAATAATACTGATGATCTCATAGAAACTCTACTGGGGTTTTCACACCCAACAGTCTCTAGAGTTTGAATGAGTGAGTGTATACTTTATTTTAAATGGCTGACTCAATTCATAAGATCATAGTTTGTTTGAAATCTCTGGCCCAAAAATGTTTTCATTATTTTTCTATTAGTGTGAAATGCAGAAAAATGCAAACATACAGCAGTTTGAGCAGCAGCAGTAAAAGTGTGTAAAGAAGGGAAGTCTGTATAGCACATTAGCATACATGCATCAGAGATTTAAGAAAAAAAATGTTTGACTAGAGGCCTGTGGCCCAGAACGGCTTTTTATCTAGCAACATCCCTGGTTGTCACCTCGATTGATTTTATCTGCAAGATCTCACACAGGTTTTATGCCACATGCCCTTCCTGTCTCAATTCTTCTTTACAACATTGCTGAGGCTTTTGGCATTCTCTTATGCACAGATCTTTTGAGGTCCCACCATAGCACTTCAATTGAGTTCTGGACTTTGACTAACGTAAATTAACTGGTGTGCTTTGGATCATTGTCTTGTTGCATGCCAAAATTTTGACCAAGGTTTAACTATTGGACAGATGGTTTCACATTTGCTTCAAAATACTTTGGTATACAGAGGATTTCAGGATTGACAACAAGGTGCCCAGGTCCTGTGGCTGCAAAACAAGGCCCAATCATCACTTCTCCACTGCTGTGCTTGACAGTGGATATGAGGTTTTTCTGCTGAAATTCTCTTTGGTTTTTGCCAAACATAGCACATTTGGGCATTTAGGCCAAACAGCTCCACTTTGATCTCATCTGCCCATATGACATTGTTCCAAAAGCCTTGTGTTTTGATAACTTCAGTCATGCTTTCATGGATTTTTTTTAATACAGAAGAGGTTTTGTCCTGGCAACTCTTGAAAGCAAACCATAAACCATACTTGTTCAGTCTTCATCTAATTGTGCTATTGTGCTATTCTAGCCTGTAGGGGTTTTTCTTGTATTTCTCTCGGATAAATTTGCTCGGGCGTCCACTCCTGGGGAGACTACCAACTGTCTTGAATACTTTTAAATTGTGAAAAATATTTTTCACTGGACAGCCGTGGCCGAAACCGATGAGAATGACACAGATATTAATTTTCACAGCGTCTGCTGCTTCAGAGCTTTTAGATCTTTTTGTCAGATGTTACTTTGGTATACTTGCCTCATAGCAAGGTGCTGCAGCATGTCACCTTTTCTTCAGCTTTTTTTTACCCCCAGATGCCTCAAACAATCACAAAGGAGATTCACCAGAGAAAATTACTTACCAATCTCAGTAGTCCAATCCCTGTACCATTTGCAGTATATCAGTCTGTCACTGATATTTTTTTCTGGAGAGAAGTGGCCACCTTGCCGCCCTTTTTGAGACCAGGGCATCCTCCAAAATGGTCTTCGCCTCACTGTGCATGCAAATGCAGTCACCTGCCTGCTGCCCTTCCGGAGCAAGTTCTGCACTGGTGGGGCCCCGATTCCGCAGCTTGCTGGACTTTCTGAAGCAACAGTTGAACCTTTCTCAAGTTCTTGATGATCCGATAAAAGGTTGATTTAGGTGCAGTCTTACTAGCAACAGTATCATTTGTGAATTTTTTTTTGGGCAATGATGCCTGAATGTGTTTCCTTGCTGGTAACCATGGTTAACAGAGGAATAACAATGATTTCAAGCACCACCCTTAAATGGAAGGTTCAAGCTTCCATTCTGTTATTCTAACTCAGTCAGTATGACAACGTGATCTCCAGCCTTGTTCTCGTCAACATTCTCATTGCGTTAACATACACCTGAATGCTTCAGACCAGCAAACTGCCAAAACTTCAGCTTTTATAGAAGTCTGCACACCTGTTGTTTAATTAATCAAGGCTGATGAATACTTTTTCAATTATTTTTCTTTGGGGGGGGGGCTTAATTTTTGTTAAATAAAACAAGGTATGGTGAAAAAAAAGATATGAATTGGTTGTCTGAGATTGTATTTGCCTAATATTAATACCCGCTATGATCAGATGATTTTTATAACAAAAAAAAAAAAAAACCTGAATGAAAGAGGGGGCACTAACTTTTACACATGACTGTAAGTAATTGGGGACAAATTCCACAATCCTTATTTCATGCCAAAATGCATTCCTGAGATTCATATGAAGCTTCTGCAGTCCCACTGAGCCAAAGCGAGTTGGTATTGCTTAAAGTTAAACTTAAAAAAATACTTCACCGTAAATGGTGTAATCCATCTTGTAATCATATTATATTAATTTACAAGAATTTTAGAAGTATCTATTTTTATTTTTATAATTTATCAGTTTTTTTTTCAGTATACATTCAATAATTAATTTCTGTTGTGTGAAATTTCCACAGTAGCAGCAACAGGTATCCAGGGTGATTGCGTTACCAGGGTAATGCAACGAGGGAGTAATGTCTTGTTTAGTGGATGTTGCATTGAATTACAAATGGAGGAATAATGGCATTCCCTCTACTTGGAGCAGGGAGTAAGGAGAATAGATGAAACTCCACTGTGGAACAGAATGGAGCATATGCACTTAAAGAGCACAAGGAAATGAAATCTGTTAAATTAAGCCAACGAGTTTTGATTGTATTTGATCTTAGGTTGGGACCCTAAATAAATCTAAGGAAAAAATGTTACCTTGCCTTACCAATCAAGAAGAAGATGATCCTGATATAAAGAAAATAAAGAAGGTCAGTAGTTTGACTGCACTACAGATCCATTTATAATCATACATAATTTGTGAAAAGAATGTCAAAGACATAAAATCATTATGAATTTTGAGAGATAACTAAGTGTATACTATCTACAGATACAAAGCTTTATGCGTGGCTGGCTTTGTCGGAGAAAGTGGAAGATCATTGTTCAAGACTACATCTGCTCACCCCATGCTGAAAGCATGAGGAAGAGGAACCAGATTGTTTTCAACATGTTAGAAGCAGAGACCGAATATGTCCTCCAGCTGTCCATCCTGGTGAACTGCTTTCTGAGGCCACTGAGGATGGCTGCCAGCTCCAAAAAACCCCCAATTGGCCATGATGATGTCAGCAGCATTTTCCTCAATAGGTATATATTCCTTAATGTCATCACAGTAAAATATGCTAGTCTTATTTTATACTTTGTATAACTTAAAAATGTCCTTGCATTAGAAGACTAACTATTTTCATCTAACTATTTCCTTCCCAAGTGAAACTATAATGTTTCTACATGAGATATTTCACCAAGGTTTAAAAGCAAGAATCGCCAACTGGCCAAGATTGGTTTTAGGTAAGTACCATTCGCCATTTATGGATCTTTTTGCAGCTCAAGCACATATAATAAAATTTTTAATTAAAGCCTGAATTAGGAGTCCAAAAAAAATAAACCAAATTAAAAGTAATCATAAAATTAGATATTTAAAAACATAGTCATTTGTTTATTGATTTCAAACAAAAATGGTAATAATCATAGAATTTTATTGCAGCTCATTCAAATACACAATTCTTGTTTTTTTTTTTTTCTTAAGTAATAGTTCTACAGACATCCTGTTGACCTTTTTTGACTCTCAAGTTTTTCGTCTCTCACCTTCAAGTTCGGAATAATTTTGTTTGTTAAGCCAAACAGTGACCTATGAATCATTCAAGCATAAAAAACATTCTAACTAGGCATGAACCAGTAAGAAACAGGTGCCGATAAGGACAGATGATCAGGCTCGTGATTAGTATACTGGTGACGAGAGGGGAAATACTGATGTTGTTTCATAAACAACTACTTTTTCAATTGCATTTACAAGAAATGAAGGCTAGATCAAGACCTTTACACAGAACTGTGTCTGCTACAGCACTTATATAAGATATTCCATTACTTGCATTACTTCATGAACATGATTTAGGATTCACTACAATTTAAAATGGATCTATGTCAAAATCTTTTTTCACTTTTCAGCTGATCTTTTTGATATATTGTTGCCGATGTTAAACATCTATCAAGAATATGTACGGAACCACCAGTACAGTCTTCAGGTTCTAGCTAACTGTAAGCAGAACCGGGACTTTGACAAGTTACTGAAACAGTACGAGTCCAATGCTGCCTGTGAAGGCAGAATGCTGGAGACATTTCTGACCTACCCAATGTTTCAGGTACACATCTTTGAAGTGTATTGTTTGAAAGAGACAATTTCTGTTAAATGAAACCTAAGCTTTGATTTTTTTTTCTTTAACTTTTTAAACGTGTCTTTAAATGTGTTAAATATGAAATCTCACTGTCTTCCAGATTCCTCGATACATCATCACTTTGCATGAACTGCTTGCCCATACTCCCCATGAGCATGTAGAGCGCAAGAGTCTGGATTTTGCCAAGTCAAAACTGGAGGAGCTGTCCAAGTATGCAAAAATATATATTTTCTGACAGATAAACATGCTTAATAATAAGTAGGTAATCAGAGTTTTCCAAATTAGCTAATGAAATTAACCCTGGTTGATACCCTTCAGTTGTCATACTCTCATGTACCAAAAGCCAATACACAGAGGATGGAAAAAATGTGTTGCACAAGATGGTTTGGGTTATGCACGTCCCTTCGGTCTTAACTATTATTTTGAATGCTGATAATGGTAATTAGAATTATTAGGGATTTTGTAAATATTCAGGTAATATTCTGTACATTGTTGTAGCTGCACAGATTTTGGTTTAATTTTCAGAATGATGCATGATGAAGTGAGCGACACCGAGAACATCCGTAAGAATCTCGCCATTGAGCGTATGATTGTGGAGGGCTGTGACATCCTCTTGGACACCAGCCAGACCTTTGTACGGCAAGGTGAATCACATAGAGCTGTGTCCTCTTTTCCAAAGGTTCTCCTACTTTCGCTTCAGCGATTTCTTCACCTGGAAAATGCACACGATTGTTATTTAGGATAGATCGTATGCGTTTTCCTCATTTTCCTCAAAAAGCTGTCTTGCTCTTTCAGGCTCCCTGATCCAGGTCCCTTCAGTGGAAAGAGGTAAACTGAGCAAAGTCCGCCTAGGAACACTGTCCCTGCGCAAAGAGGGTGAGCGCCAATGTTTCCTCTTCACCAAACACCTCCTGATCTGCACCCGCACCTCAAGCGGCAAGCTGCATTTGCTCAAAGTGAGTTACCCCATTTTCCCCTAAAATGTCAGTTTTGTGCTATAAAAGTGCCAATAGTGTGCAGGAAGTGAAATGTATCAAATTTAAACATTTCCGTCAGAATTGGTTGATAAATATCTTATCTCCTTTATCCTTCAACAGAAATGTTGTAATCCTAAACATTTTTATGGAGCACTTTAATGAACAATATCCATACAGGTTACTCTGTTTTATCTATACAGTAAGTGCGCACTCCTGGTGAAGTTACTGTATTTTTAGGGTTAGCATGGAAATCCTGGTGTTAGGATTCCGTCTTTCTTACTACATCATGGAATGATGCCATGATTTGATGTCACGGTTAACATTTGTTTCTCACTTGAATATTTTATGTAGAAAAAAGTTCTGGTGTCATTTGTCTTGTTTTCGTTTTTCATGTCATAGAAACCCACAGTTTTAACAGGGGTCTGTATACTTTTTCTATCCATTGCATGTAGTTACAATACTGAGGACTGTAAGCTTAGACAAGTCTGTTTTGGGACATTATAAGGTTAGAAGTATGGCATGCTTTCTAGTAAAATGACAGAATTTGCCCTTTTTTTTTTCTCAGCAAGGAGGCACCCTGTCTCTGATAGAGTGTACCCTCATTGAAGAGCTAGATGCCAATGATGAAGACTGTAAGTACTGAGACAGCCTTTAAGTTTAAGTTGACCAAGTTTAAGCTGTTTCATTTTGTGTAGGTTTTCTTGGGTTTATTTGTCTTGTAGCAGACCTACAGTACACATTAGAGTTTACAAGTACAGTACTTGCCATGCTCAAATGAAAATATAGGTACAGTAGAAGTTGATCTTGATCTTGCTATTACAGCACACCCTGAAGGATTTTTTATTTTATGCCGCAGGAATTTGCAGATAATTGTTTAGTTATTATTGTACAATATATAATATACTTCAGCCATTTTTTTTTACAATTAATGTTGAAAATAGATTTTCCTGTGGTTAATGATACTCCTTCCAAAAGTGCTAAATAAATGTTTTTTAAATCTGTACCATATCAATGATTTTACTTTTTTCTTAGAAGACCAATTTCTTTTGTGTAGAGCATCTACCACACAAGCCCCTGTCAATTAGGTATTATAAGAAGTCCTTGAATTAGTGATTTGAGTTGCACCTGGCACTAATGTCAAAGTCGCCCTAACAGAAAATGAATCATGTTGTTGTATAATCATTATTTAAAAGTTATTTCCAACATGATTTTTGTACCATAAAAATAGAGTGTGAAACCTATATTTGCTCCTTGTGTTCCATTCAGTGGCTTCCTTGGCAGTACTGGATAGAAAAGGACTTCAATAGATGCCATAATTGCAGATTTCTTGTGTCCTTTTAGATACTGCGGCAGGTCAGGGCTTTAGTCATTTAGAATTTAAGCTACTGGTTGAGCCAGCTGATGGGCCGTCCTTCTCAGTAGTCCTGCTGGCCCCATCACGCCAGGAGAAAGCTGCCTGGACCAGCGATATCAGCCAGGTAAGGTCTCAGTGTGTGAAAAACAACATTAACGTTTGAATTAATTACAGTTTTTTTTTTGTTTTTAATATAATTATTAGGATTTGAAAGACAGCTGGTCTGGTGAATGTGCAAAAAAAAAAAAAAAAAAAAACGAACTACCAAGGTCATATACAAGAGGGATCTCTGGGGATGCTGTGTGTTTTTGTAGTGCAAATGAGGTTAAAGCTCTGGGGAACACAAGCTGCTTGTTTTGTTGTGGGCTTGAGGGTGTTTCCAGCTCCTCCCTTCAGCTGCAGTACTTCCTCTGGGCCCACAACGCTCTGTGGTTTTACTGCGTCCTCACCCATATTACACCACATACTGTATAGTATGTAGCTTTTTTAGCAAAAAGAAAATTATGAATAGATGTGGTTATTAGTAAATAACTGTGATGGATGAGTGTTACTAATTACAGTACTATACATTCCCTGATTACATTTTCATCTTAAAATTATGCTTTAATAGGTGCTCCTGGTTATTTTTAGTCCTTTTTAAACACTCTATAAAACCTAAACAAAAAAGGACGGCAAAGGAGGACTTGTGTAGTAGCAGGAATTTTGAGTTCTAACACACATGACATCTGTTAAGTTTCTTATCACCTATTTGAAGTCAACATTTGAAAGTGATTTTTTTAAATACAGTTTATGTGTAATCTTTATAGTACTTTTATTCAATTAGTCTTTTTCATTTTTGAAGAATAATTTGGTAACCCATGGGAAAAAAAACAACATAATCTACTCGAGTAGAATATATAGTTGTAAACTGAAGTATTTACAATAATAATTACTGCATGCTCTAGTAAATTGTAGCATTTACTGTAATAATTACTGCACACTATAGTTAATTGTAGCATTTACTATAGTAGTGTTACGCCCCGGTCTAGGTCGGGCCGTAACAGGAATGAAAAAGAAAAGAAAAGAAAGGAAAAAGGGGGTGAGACCAAAAGTGCGTTTGCTTAGTGTTTATTTACAAACAGTGAACAAGCAAATCCCCAAAAGGTGGCCGTGAGCCTCAGAAGCCGACAAGGCCAAAACAATAAACAAAATGCCCTCTACCTAGTACCAACGTGAAACAACTAACCTGCACCAAAACTAAAGAAAAAGAAATACAAAGTTCTTCCCTTACTCCCTTGCTAACCACAAACCAAGAGAAAACAGGGTGTAAACAAAATGGCGTCGACTCCCTACTAAGCCACCAATTACAAAACTATGTACAAATATATACAACACGTATTTACAATCGGGCAACCAGAACCAAACAAGGGCATACACAAAAACGTAGTCGGAAACGTAGCACGAGGTCATACACAATATAATTTTACAAATTATCAACAGAAAAACAGTAAGCAAAGACATGGTCTAAAGTATAGTTGTCTGAAGGCCTTGAGTAGGCCTCTGGGTTTCCTGGATACCCAATCATCTGGCAGGAGGCGGGACCAACAAAGGGCAGGCAGGGCAGCAACCAATAGATTGCAGGTACACTGAAGAGGTGGGGACCTGCAACAACAAGAGAAGAAATGCCCCCTCCCACCAGCAGAGACATAGCACACCTAACCAGACACAAAACAAATAAACTCAATATCGTAACAGTAGTTACCACACACTGTAGTAAACTTTACTATTTACTATATTGATTTCTATATGCTGTAGTCATCTGTACTATTTACTATAATAATTACTCCACACTGTAGTAAACTTTACTATTTACTATATTGATTTCTATATGCTGTAGTCATCTGTACTATTTACTATAATAATTACTCCACACTGTAGTAAACTTTACTATTTACTATATTGATTTCTATATGCTCTAGTAATCTGTACTATTTACTATAATCATTACTCCACACTGTAGTAAACTTTACTATTTACTATATTGATTTCTATATGCTGTAGTCATCTGTACTATTTACTATAATAATTACTCCACACTGTAGTAAACTTTACTATTTACTATATTGATTTCTATATGCTGTAGTCATCTGTACTATTTACTATAATAATTACTCCACACTGTAGTAAACTTTACTATTTACTATATTGATTTCTATATGCTGTAGTAATCTGTACTATTTACTTTAATAATTACTCCACACTGTAGTAAATTTTACCATTTACTTTAGTAATTACCGCATGTTGTAGTAAACAATAGTATTAACTATAGTAATTATAAAAGTTGTGGTAAAGTGTAATATTTACTATAATATAGTATTTTTTCTATAAATCTACTACAATAAAAACAGTATTTAATATAGTATTTTTCCTTATGGGACATGGGAAGTACAAATTTAAAAAGTTAAATATAAATCCTTTATCTTACTGTTTTGCATTGTTCTTACAGTGTATTGATAATATTCGCTGCAATGGCCTTATGACCAGTGTTTTTGAAGAGAACTCCAAGGTCACTGTGCCTCATATGCTCAAGTAAGTATTACAACATCAAGAAGAACGAATTCATTGCAATGAAATAACATTCTTTTCAGACAATGATAACATGGCTAGTGAATCAAGTTAAAGCAGTATACAAATGTTAAGAGATAGCTCTTATTAATTATTAGTAATAATGTGTTGGCATGACATACGAAGAATAAAACAAGACTGGACATTTGCTTTCTTTTCAATATCAGCCGATCCTGTTTTATTCCTCTTGAACCATAGCAGTTTGTATACTATATTCATTTCAGGCAATTTTTTAAATTAATGACACATCCAGGAAAAGTCACTTTATAATTTGAAGTTATATTTACCGTTGTTTAACATATGTGGCATAGCCTGGTGATATACAAGATTTTTAATTGTACATTATATACAATTTCATGGATGTTGAGTGCATAATATTTTTTATATCTAATTTGCATTTACAAGCAAAAACATACAATGATTAGCTATAACATTATAACAACTCGCCTAATATTGAGTAGCCACCAAAACACCTATGCACTGTCTGTTCTGACACCTTTCTATGAGAACTAGCATGAACCCTTTCAGCAGAACAGTCTTTCATAGTGCATCGCTGTTTTGTTAGCCAAAGGGGGACCTACTCAATATTAGGCGGGTGGTCATAATGTTATGACTTATCTGTGTAAGTGGTCTGAGCATCAATCCATGAGGAACTCCATGAACAATAGTATTCGCTTTTGATACATGGGCACCAAGGCTAATACCTTCACATATATATTACGTAAATTCAAGATATTCTGTCACATAGACCAACCAGAATTTTGCATATTTTCAGGATTATATTGTTCTCCATACAGTATATTCAAAATCTCCACATTATTGTTATTATTTATGAGTCAAAATATTGACGTAAAACACAAAAGTCGATATTCCCCTGCAGGTCAGACACACGGCTACACAATGACGATGTGGATATTTGCTTCAGCAAAACACTCAACTCTTGCAAGGTGCCACAGATCCGTTATGCCAGCGTTGACCGTCTGCTGGAGCGACTCACTGACCTGCGATTCCTCTCCATTGATTATCTTAACACGTTCCTGCACACATACCGCATCTTTACCACTGCAGCTGTGGTCATGGACAAGTTGAATGACATCTACAAGAGGCCTTTCACCTCCATTCCTGTAAGGTCAGGCCTTACTGTTTTTTGTTTGTTTGTTTGTTTGTTTGTTTGTTTGTTTGTTTGTTTGTTTGTTTGTAGGGTTTTTGTTGTTGTTGTTTATTTTTTGTTTGCATAAAATATATATTTAAATGTAAAGCATCTTAATTAGAAACTCGAGCACCCCCAGGCATGCAATGAAGCTTGGTGGTGGAGGTTGAATAATTGTACAGTGCATCTAAATTAATTTTAATATTTTCTTGCAATGAATATACAAGATAAATTAAATAAAGTTAATAATATATTTTTAAGCTTATATTCTAGACTCATTACACAAGAAGTGAAATATTTCAGGCCCCTTTTGTTTTAATTTAATGATTATGGCTTAAGGCTGATTTATGCTCATTAAGAAGGTCATCACTGAAAGGGCTGGCTGTTTAGAGAGAACTGTACTGAAGAATATTCATGGAAAGTTGAATGAAAGGTAAAAGGGTGGTAGGAAAAAGTATACAAGTGTCTGATTGCAGCCTTAAGAAAATTGTTAATCAAAGCCTATTAACGAATTTGGAAGCACTTCACATGGATTGGAGTGAGGTTGGAGTCAGTGCATCAAGACCCACCACACAGGAAATGGAAATTCAGGCTTCAGGAAATGGGCAAATACTGTTACATTCTTAGTATCAAGCCAGTGCTGAACCAGAGACAACAGCAGAAGCACCTTATCTGTGCTAAGGTGAAAAGGATCTGGGTGGTTACTCAGTTATCCAAAGCCCTCTTTTTAGATGGAAGTAAATTTTGCATTTTTTTTGGCAGTCATGGTCCCAGAGTCTGGAGGAGGAGAGACAAGCCACAGAATCCAGAATGCCTGAAGTCAAGTGTAAAATTTCCACAGTCGGTGATGATTTAGGGTTCCATGTCATCTGCTGGTGTTGGTCAACTGTGTTTTATCAAACCCAAAGCCAAGCAGTCATTTACCAGGAGATTGTAGGGCACTTCATGCTTCCATCTGCCGACAAGCTTCCATCTGCCGACAAGTAGATATCCTTTTCCAGCAGAATTTAGCACCTGCCCACAGTGCCAAAACTACCAGTAACTGGTTTTCAGACCATGATATTACTATACTTGATTGGCCGGCCAACTCATCTGACCTGAATCCCATAAAGACTATATGGAGTAATATCAAGACGAAGATGAGAAACTCCCAACCCAAGAATACAGAAGATATAGGTCTTTAGTAATACCTGAAACGTGCCACAGGCTGATCGTCCCCATCCCATGCCAATGATACAGAAATTCATGCTAAAGGAGCTCCGACCAAGTATTGTGTGCATAAATGGGCATTCCAGTATTGTAAATCTTTAGAATTAAGTATCCTATGATTAAGTAAATCCTAATATTTCAGGATACAGGACTTTTTTATTTTTATGAGATGTAAACCATAAAACAAAAATATGCTTTAAACATTTTACTTTACATACAATTTATTGGGATGCACTATATATAAAGCTTTGTAAACCCCATAAAAATCTGTTTGAGGTTTAGTGGTAGTGTGTACAGTGAATTGAGCTGTAACCCAAACCCTCTCCCTTCCTCCCTGCTCCACTATCACTGCCATTTACAGAATTCAGTACCACTCATCTGACCGCTTGTCCATCTCCTCCGTCTGTCCAGACTACAGCCTGAAGGTCACAAGGCTTGCCCTGGACCAGTCAAAGTAAATCTATCATACATTTTTGTTTCTCCCTCTTCCCCTGTCTCTCATCTCGTCCTCATTCTCTTATGTCTGCATCTTCTTGTGCATTATACCTAATAACATCAGTCCCTTAATTATAAACACATTTTGTGCTGTATATCTCTTACTTAATTAGTGCAACTCTAACTCTATTTGTTTTAAACTCCTAAGGGATTTTAGGGATTCCCAGGGGGGTCAACACAGTCATTTCAAATGCTGTTTTTGGAGTAAATGTTCCAGGCTTTTTACTTCAGCAAGATCAGTTTTGCTCTGCATTTATGAATCTCTCTGCTTTTCTCTCTCTCTCTCTCTCTCTCTCTCTCTCTCTCTCTCTCTCTCTCGTTCTCTTTTTCTACACCTCTGCACCTCATCTGGTCTCTCAGGTCGCTAGAGCTATTTTTTGCCACTAACCAGGGCCCATGGGGCAATGAGCTCCTGAACAACAAGTCCCCCCGACTGACACGCAAGTTCTCTACACCTCCTCCTCTCTCAATCCCTTCCCGGACATCTTCACCCATGCATTGCCGTAAACTCTCACTCAGCTCACCTGTGAGTGGGGGCAAAGCCATGGCTCTGGATCTCTCAGCCTCGTCTTTGGCAGTCAGTAGTCCCACATCTACCTACAGCCCCATGGTCCTTTCTCCACCTCCCAGCTGTACTAAGGCTCCACTGGACCTGAGCAAGGGCCCCACATCACCAGAGCTTGGCCCCATCACACCAGAGGAAGGTGGGGAACTCCCACATATTGATGCGTTCTGTGGCAAGCTGAGGAGAAGCGTTAGGCGGAGTAAGTCGTGAAAATGTGTATGTATCGGTGGGTATTTTTCCCACTTCCCGTTCAGAAACAAGAACTGACCCAAAAATGAATACATTACGCTTAGGGTTGATACTTTTATAGTTATATTGTACACCAAATTTTACTGGAATAGTCATTGTAAAAGTAACTTCATCTTCACACTGTGCATAAAAGAAGTACATGGATTAACATTGTCCTTATCCTCTTATGAATTGACCATTTGGTTCTCCAACCTGCACTGGCTTAGAAAAGATTAATGTGGGGGTCAAATCATTAACCCCTTAACCTCCAGTTTTAAATAATCCTAGTCTGCATAATATATGCATACCACTCTTCAGAATTTTAAAGAGATATCACGTGTACAGTATATAGTGTAGGCCACTTCACATTGTTGAAACTTACAATACAGTTGCTATGTAATCACTTCAAAAATTGCAAATGATAAAGTGGAACAATGAACACGGAGAGACCCTGTATGTATCTTTAAACACAGCTTTTTGCAGTTTAACATGGCGACAGGTCTGATGTTTCTCTTTGTCCTGGAAGGAAAACAATGTCTACTTAAATGTAGGTGTCTCTGATTCAGATCTGGGATCGCTGCATGAGTTTCCTTTCTTCATTTCAAACCTCAGGGATGGGAGACACTCAGGGCAGCAGTGGTATTACTGATTAGCTGTGTGATAATATGAGGAAGGTGGTGGTGGCCAAAAACAGGGCGAGAAAAAAATTAATTCAATGTTTAAATAACAATCTCAATTTATTTATGCTGTGAAATTGTTATACAACATTGAATATTTAATATGAAGTACTTTATCCTTTAAAAGCTGCTGGGTCCAGTTGGTGATGGCAGTTTGCTGGTGTCAGTCGCTTAATCCACGCCTTCCTGGTTGTTTCCTGAAGATCATGTACAGAAGAGTTCTGCTATCTTCATGACCACTGTCCAGCAGTTTTCTGTTGGGTATACAGTAGCTCCAGAGATGCCCCTGGCCATGGCTCCAGAAGCTGAATACCATTGTCACATAGCCTGTTTTTCACTAGTTTTTCAGCTAATTAGCACAAGGCTAGAACTAATTAGTGACATCATCTGTTTTATGCACAGGGAGAACTTTAATATTTGGCAGATGTTGTAATACTTTTGGCCACGTGATACAGCCATCTTGCCCGCTTGTGTTAAATGTGTATTAATTAGCTAGCTCTTACTAATACTGAAGAGTCAATTAAGTAAGTATGATTGATTATCTTGTGCCCTGACAGATTTCATAGAGTCTTTGTCATTTGACAAGTTCATCCCAGAGACACCTACCTCTGTTGAGTCAGGAGATTCATCTCTGTGCAGCTTGCCCTCTACCCCTTCCTCTACTCCGCGCCATCCCCGTTACAGACAGCCAGGAGGTGATTTAGGATTAATCTATTTTATTTTATATCTGATATGCATTATGCATTAGTAGTGATGTTTTCAATGCATTCCAGCACACAACTGTTCAGTACAGCACCAGTGCTAAAATAAACACCAGCACCACCCATGCTATTTCATGACAACCATCATCCCCTGCTATGATAGGTCAGTCCATGGAGAATTTGCGCTGTACAGTGTCCCCTGCCTCTGCCTTTGCCATCGCCACAGCGGCAGCTGGACACAGTGGTCCTCCAGGTCAGACAGTGCTTATGAGATATGACAACTCCATTACAAATCTCTCATTTGTGAATGTAACACATAACATGTGCCTAAGGGTGGCGGGTGTTGGTTTAAAAACATTTACAGTGTGTAGTGTTAAAGTTAGTGTTCTTTATTTTTATTTAAATAACTATTTTAATATTTTAAAGAGGATATTACACAATTAATCACATAAGAAATTGCAATATGGACCTGTGCAGTTATTTAATTTCAGGAGAGGGCAATTTATTACAGATATTTGTTTATTTATTTATTTATTTATTTTTGTTAACATTATTTCTGTTTTGTTTTTGCTTTTTTTAGTTGATAAAAAATATTGTCAATCATCCTCCTAATGAGATCACCTGTGCCATTACTTCCTATTACACTGGATAAATAAGTTTGAATGCAAAATGTAATGGTGAGATATCACATGTTTAAATGTGTCAAAATAATCACAATTTGATTTTGTTTATTAATCCATGCAGCCCTATCATATCTGTACAGGATTTCACTAATCCAGGTCATGAATGCCTAGTAGTAATCACGTAATTGCTTGAAATATCAGAAAATGTTAACTGGGATTAGCAGTAAAATGCGAAATGTGGCCAAAAGTATGTGGACGCCAGACCATCACATCGCTAGATCCTTCTTCCTCAAACTGTGGTGACAATGTTGGAAACAGACAATAGTATAATGTATCTTTGTCTATTTGACGCATTACAGATTTCCTTTACCGGGCCTAAGGGACCCAAACAAAAAGCAAAGAACTCGAGTGTCGCAGAGCCCTGACCTCATCATGACCGAAAACCTTTAAGATAAACTAGAATGCATCCTACATCTCAGACCTCCCTGACCTTGTTTTCACAAACTTTTGGCCATATGATGTATCTTCAGGATTATGCTCAGTCATAGTCTAATACTGAATACAGTCATAGTCTAATACTCGCTCTCACTAGGTTTCACCAGCCCAGAGAAGTCATATGATAAGGAATTTCTTATCCGCCGAGCCGCTACAAACAGGGTGCTCAATGTCCTGCGGCACTGGGTTTCCAAACACTCTCAGGTTAGTTCCATATTCTCCTGTATCACCTACAGTCTTGAGCCACATCTTATTTTTTCGTATTTCACTGTTTTTCCATATTTCCATTGGCATGGTGGCCCGCCAGACTTAGGGCAATTGGGATACACCCTGGATGGGGTGCCAATCCATCATAGGGGACACACATACACTCACACACTATGAACAATTTGGGAACACGAGTTAGTCTAATCTGCATGTCTTTGGAATGTGTGAGGAAACTGGAGTAACCCTGAGGTAACACACCAAGCACGGGGAGAACATGCAAACTCCATGCACACAGAGACCCGAGGTGAGAATCGAACCCAGATCCTGGCGACACTGCAAGGCAACTAACCATTAAGCCACTGTGCCGCCTGATAATAATCATTTGTCTCTGTCAGTGTCTCTCTCAGTGTCTCCTCTCTACAGTAATGTGATTTTTTTCTGACAGCCCTGGTAACCTTTTTTTTTATATATATATATATTAAAAAATTGTTAACTTCTTTTATTGTGAAGTAATCAGTTTAATTTAATCTATATAACTACACGAGTTTGCATGTTCTCCCCGTGCTTGATGGGTTTCCTCTGTGTAATCCGGTTTCCTCCCACAGTCCAAAGACATGCGAATTAGGCTAATTGCTGTTCTCAAATTGCCCGTAGTGTATGACTGAGTGTATGTGTATGTGCCCTGCGATGGATTGGCACCCTGTCCAGGGTGTTCCTTGCCTTGTGCCCTTTTCTTAGGCACCTCATTCTCACTTCAGGCCCCTGCGACCCTGAATACAGGATAAAGCGGTATAGACGATGAGTGAGTGAGTGAGTGAGTGAGTGAGTGAGTGAGTGAGAACTAAATGAAACAGTTAAATGCTTTATCGTCTATACCGCTTTATCATGTATTAAATATTCAAAATAATCAACAGTCTTGATCTTCAAGCCAGTGTTGCCATGATTATTTGGCCATGCTGTAATGTGTATACTGTAATAAACTGGCATCTCATCCAGGGTGTGTTCCTGCCTATTCAGGCTCCTTCACAACCCTGTGACCACATTACAGAGTTTATTGAAGATAAATGAATAAATGTAATGTTTATGTGTATGTGTGATGTACAGGACTTTGAAATGAACAGTGAACTGAAGGCGGACGTGATGACTCTGCTAGAGGAAGTGCTGAGGGATCCCGACCTGCTACCTCAGGAAAGAAAAGCCACAACCAACATGCTAAGGTTGTACCAGAAGTCTTATCGCCCTGACCACTGACATTACCCTTATACCGACTATACACTGTAAGAACGTATAGATTTTGTAGTCTACATGTCATGTTTACTGTTTTGGATTATAAAATCCAAAACAAATAATAAATCTAGAGTATTCATTCTACTGAGCCATTAATTTGTGCTAACTGTAGGATTTTTGCACTCCATCAAAACAGTTTTTCTTTTTTACTGTAACTTCTAAAGCACATCACACACAGAAATGAATTATTTACATTTTAAAGCTTTCTGTAAAGCTTTCATAAGATTTCTAGTGTGCCCAAGAATGAAGCTTGTGTGCTTTTCTTCGCT
>JAAGKR010000043.1:8578-181078 GCA_011419295.1 Clarias macrocephalus | reverse complement strand
GCATATTCGGTTGGGAGATGTCAGACCTGTCCCCTGTTTCTTGTTGCCATGTGTCTGTGGATAAAATCCCTACAGTAGCACATGCATGTTCACAGAGCTGTTGCTGCATTTTGTTGGTCTTGCCAAAAGTAGGACAACTTTCCCCTCTCAGGCAAGAGGTTTTGAAATTAATCGAATTATTAAATAGCAGTGTAAAAGATCATTTTTTTATATACATGTGAAATAAATATTGAATGTGGACATTTTTGGTTCATATACTAATTGCCCCTGTTCTTTCCAAGTATGTTTCATTGGGAAAACATGTTGGTTTCCAGGTAAACACGATGCTACCATGCTAGCTTTGAAACAATTGTAGTCTGTATAAAGGGCAAGTCCACTGTTGTTTTGGAAACACAGTGCCTACAGCTGGTAAACCCTAAAACTAGTGTCTACTATGAGATTACATATGTACTTAAGTAAACACACATTAGATTACATTACATTAGTGGAAGCTAAACTGCCCACCTAACTAGCTAGTGCTAACTACCTTCCTTAACATTAACCTACTTTTGTTTTGTTTGTTTTTTTTATCCCTCTTACAGAGACTAATTTCAAAATTTGGCAGTTGTAGTCCCAAATCAATCACTACAATGTACTGTATATGTATTTCAGTATGTTTTATATAGGTCTACACTACCTACATTTAAAATTTTCCATTTGCCATAGCTTATGTTGTTAGAAATGGGTTCGATTTATTTAAGTTATTTGCTTTGAAACAAAATTTTGGCAGACTTGTACTGTTTTCAGCCCAAAATGCCACCAGCAGAATTGCTTTTGACAACCTTCAGTGTTGTTAGAGTGTTAGCGCAGCATTGTGGTTGCCATGGCATGCACATGTTGGCAGTTAGCATATGAACAAAACATGCATGCATATATTTAGCATTGAGATTTCACATCTGGAGATAAATTTAACATTTGCAATTATATTTAACATTTAGATTCAACTCATATTTAACATTTGCATTTTCATGTTATAAGTTAAAGTTATTATTTTACATTTGTCAGTGCATAATTGTATCAAAATGAGACAAAACTTTTTAAAATATGACAAAGGAAACAATATTTACTGCGATTGATTGACACCCTGTCCAGGTTAAGCAGCGGTATAGACGATGAGTGAGTGAGTGAGTGAAAAAATATTTAGCTTTTTACATTTGACGCCCCATATATTCAAACACAGTTAATAAATGTCTAGGTGCTAGGTAGGTAGAATTTACTATAAGTGACTTTATGTAATTAACAGGATTGCCCATGTTAGCTAGCAACGTAACTAAATGCTTTCATTTTAATGGCTTAGTACATAATATTATATGTATATGTAGTAAACATGGGATGCGTTAAAATATGCACTCTTTGGCTAAAAAAGTCAATATTTGTATTTCAAAAAGAAAATGCTTAAGTTAATAAAGCATTATTAACTTATTATTAAAAATAATTACCTCATTGATTAATATTTGTCAGCTGGCAGCAATTTCTAACACTAAATGATTAGCTTCTCTTAATTTAAACAACCCTGGCAGAAGGCATACCCTGCATAGTCATGGAAAATATGTCACTGTGTGTCAGAAGAGTCAAAATTTTTGCCTGCATCAAGCAAAGAAAACAAATAAGGAGATTTCTGGGATTATTGGAATCATACAAACCTGGAAGGATAGGGCTGATATTGTAGTTTGATGAAAATATATATAACTGTGATTAGAGATCACTTAAACATTTGGAGAAGTTGTATTGTAATACATCAACATGTCATATTATACAACTGCAACTGTATGTATAATAGTGATTCCCCTCACAGGTTTTGAAATAGTTGTATTTATTAGGCATATAGGCCACTGTACAAGCCTATGGTATGAACTGGGAGTGCTTTAATTGGTCAGGTCAAGGCACAGCAACGTTATGTGGCACTAAATTGAAGTCAGCAAAGTAATGTACTGAATGGCCAGGTTATCCCATCAATATATTTTTTCATTCTTAATGACACGGGCATAGTCCAACTCAGACTCAAAATGTCAAGCTTCATCACTCTCAAATTGTGAAGGAGTGATCCTGGGAGCATGAGGAATCATTTTCACACATGAACTGCCACCACCCTAACCCCTTTGGGATGTGCTGGAGCAGACTTTATGGGGTGGTTAGATTCTCGAAAACACTCATCAATACAAGATCTTGCCCAGAAATTTAATGGAAATAAATGTTTTAATGGTTGCAAATACAAATATTGTACTGTATGCAACTTTTTTTTTGACCAGGCAGTGTATTTTCTATACACAAAGTATATTGGTATGGTAACTATTGGTAAAAAAAATTAGTCATCATTTATTGCCATAGTGGCTTAGTGGTTAACACTGTCGCCTTGCGTCTCCACGGTCTGGATTCGATTCCCGCCTCAAGTCTGTGTGCATGGTGCATGTTCTCCCCATGCTTAGTGGGTTTTCTCCTTGTATTCTAGTTTCCTCCCACAATACAGACATACAGATTAGGCTAATTTTAATTCCCAAACTGCCAGTAGAGTGTGATTGAGCATATAAGAATGAACGTATATGTGTGTACCCTGCCATGGATTGGCACTCTGTCCAGAGTGTACCCTGCCTCATGCCCTAAGTCTACTGGTATAAGCTCTAGGCCCACCACGATGTTGCATACAGGATAAAGCGGTATAGTTGATGAGTGAATGAGTGTTCTTTTATTGCATAAATACAAAAGGTCCACATCACCTTACACATCATTAATATTGTCAATTTGGTATCAGGAATATGCACAAATGCTCTAAACCTTATTTCAACACTGGACACTAAACAGAATTTTGAGACTTGAATCTTAAGCTTTACTGTAAGACAGACCCCAAACTATCCCTTTAATATATTGAGTGTGTGAGCAGTAATAAAATCTCTGGGTGTAATCTGCAGATTTCTCACATCATAAGGGAGATACGACAGTTTCAGCAGGCCTCCTACAGGATAGAGCATCAACCCAAGGTACTTTATCATCTAAGCATTACAGCAGTACACTGTATATTGGGGAGCAGATGCTAATTTTAAACACTACTTATCAAAGTAATTCAGCTATTTAAAATGTCAGCTTTTAAAAGATGTTTAAATAATTTATATTTGATCAATTGTATTAAATATGTTATGTTTTGTTTTACAGATTTTGTAGCTTAGAGAGACTTTGGCAAATGTTTTGTAATTCATCTTCCTTCCCTCTTCTGAACAGGTGACACAGTTCCTGCTTGACAAAATGCTCGTTATGGATGATGACACACTGTATGAACTGTCTCTAAGGCTTGAACCAAGAGTCCCACCTGGCAACTAAAGTCATCTTTTAGCCCTTCTGTAAGAGCTAAATGTGGGAATGTTGAGAGATCCTGATTATCCCTCCAGTTTGTTTAAGATCACACATGACATTTATACAGTTCAGGGCAAATGTTTTAATACACTTAGGCTGATGAAATTCATTTATATTTTTTGTTACCGTATATTTCTTTTGGTAAGTCAATTATGGCATTTAATTTCTTCATATCAGCGGTCATTTGAAAACAGTTCATTAGCAAAAGGGGTATTTCGGCTTTAAATTCCAGGAGATCAAAAGTATACATATATCAAGTTGAGCATCTTTTTAAACAGTATGTAAGATTCCACAAATATATAAGAACCTGAGTGGCCTACACAGGGCCCTGATCTCAATCTGGCTAAACAAGGAATTCATGCTTACTTTTCTACTTGACATCAGAGCATTTTTCATGATGGAGCTACATATTAAAAGGAGAGGGATGAACAAACTTTGGTCTGAAAGGTTCAACTAAACCATGAGACAGCAACAAAAGAACGGGTGAGAGGCATCAGGTACCAGAGTCACTTTGGATATGGGCATCTTCCAAATGCCATAATGTAAATATAATTTAATGTGAATTAAGAGAGTCCTGCATCACCATGATCTGAAGGAGAAAGGAGGAAGCCTCTCCTCCAAGACTGGCATAAAACAAGCCAGATTAGGTTTTTAGGCAAGATTCAGGCTGTTGGAGGAGTGTTCTTAGGTCACATGAAGTAAAAAAAATAAAATAAAAAATGCTAGTAAAAATGTCCTGCATGGCTATAATGATCAGCGATAGGTATTGGGGGAAAGGGTGAGGCTTATAATCTGAATTGAGCCTTTTCATTTTTCATCTCCATTGTGTAGTGTGGTGCTGAGAGCATCATCTTGTGGAATTGTGTATTCTACTTGTGTATTAGGGACTGGTGTCCTTTTTAAAAAAAAATACAGTAGATGGTGTCATGAGAAAAGAGGATTCTCTGAAAGGAATACTAAAGCAACACCTCAAAATCTCAAGTTACATTTGGTCACAGCTGAATTTATAGGGCACTGGCCCCAAATGTACTTTTTTATTTTATTTTAAAAGAAATTGTAAAGATGTAAAGAAAACAAAGTGAAAATATTGGAGTGGCTATCATAAAGACCTGACCGTAACCCAGTTCCCAATTTAAAAAAAAAAAAAAAAAGAAGAAGAAGTAGAAAAAATGTGTCTGAGAAAGGAGGACGTCAAACCTGACTGATTTACACTGGTTCTGGTCAAGAGGAATTTCAGGAAAGTGTAGTGAAGCGTGTGGAAGTCTATAAATTCAAGCCATTAACAATTTTAAAAAGAGTAGGAAAGTAAAAAAGACTAATAGAGTTTGTAACCCTTTGGTCTTAATTGTACATAAACACATCCATCTTATAATACTGTTCCTGTTATCACGTTTCTTATTATGTAATATTTATGGGACATTTAAAATACTACATGTAGAATATTTTCTAATATAATACTCAGGTCATACTGTGCCTTTCTACTGAATGCGAAATATCTGTGTAAAAAAATATATATTTAAAAAATTATACTCAAAGACAGACTGATTTGGACTTTCCTAAATTTTTAAATATTTGCACTGAAACAGAATATCATGGAGCCATGCTGAAACACAATGACTTTAATCAAATAAGGTACTGATGGTGTGACAGACTGAACACATTTAAACATTTTGTTCATTTCTTTTTCTTTTTAAATGGCTGTGAAGGTGTTCAATGTGGTCTATTGCATCAACAATGGCTCCACCTAGTGGTGAAGAGTGAAACATCATGCAATCTCAGGGATTAAGGCCGCACAGCACCTTGAGTTATTTGTGAAATTATATTAGCGATGATATAAATAGAAAATGAAATGCTGCTTTTATTGTGATTTATTTATGTTATATATTTTTTGATAGCAGATTGAATGTTCTCATATCACAAATGTCTGATTGATGTTTAATAAGGTATTAGTTTTGCATTATTAATAGTGTATATAAAAAGCATTTTACTCTGCAACTCAGAAATACTAAAGTCCCATGCATAAGGTCTTTTTATTTGATTATAATTCCTATCACATTTGTAGCATTTGCTATCTAAGACAAAATGAAAATAATTGATAAAATTTAAACGTCCAAGCAATACTAATAATGTCCCAGCATGCCAAAATATTGTTAAACTTTTTTTTATTTGTAAAGCTTTCATTTTTGTTTTTGTAATTGTAAATAATTTAACAGTTAACATATTCGTTTGAATTAACAAATGTAACTAATAACCATTTGTTTATTTAAAATGCTGCTGTGAAATTTAATCAGCTTGTTTTTTTGTTTTCATGCACAAAGCTCTGTGTGATTCATTTGGTCTATGTGTTGCTAGTTTAATATAGTCAGCTGCAAACAAATAAATCTATCTTCAAAAAGTAAGCATTGTACGTGGAATTAAAAATACACTGACTGACTACATTATTCGCCTGTCCCCCTGCCTCTTTCTGCTATTAATCAATCAGTCAATCATGTGAAGGCTAAGTTTACTCAGATGGTGCAGAAAACAAAAAGCAATCTGTGGGCAGCAAAGGCTCGATCAGAGCCACAAGTCTTTGGTACTCAAAGAACTAATGGTGGTGAAATGGATGTGCTACAACAGCAGAAGACCACTTAAATTTCACTCCTTTCAGCCAGGAACAGAAATCTGAGGCACAGGTTCACTGAAGAAGGACAACTGAAGATTGGAAAAACGTTCCCATGCAGGTGGGGGGGAGTCTGTGACCACAACTAGAACTCATTTTCCACTTGATGCTATTTGTGATTTAACCCCAAAACAGTTCGTTTTCTGTGGTTATTTTAACGAGGAATAAGTTGAGATATAAAGAAAACCTCCATGGTTTATTCTCCTCGCCTTTTGGCTACATAGTAGGGACAAGAATTAAAAACATGGTTGATGCTAATATCTTCATTATTAGTATATAGGCTGATGTTGGTCTTTTGGTCTTGGCACAGGTTTTACACCGGATGCCCTTCCTGATGCCACTCTCCCATTTTATCCGGGCTTGGGACTGGCACTGATCCAGTGGCTGGGGTTTGGGCATTGGCTGGGAATAGAACCTGGCCTTTCACATGGTAGACAAGAAACCTACCACTGTCTTTTTTTTTCTTTTTCATTTTTAAATGTTTTCCAGTGTGCGTGTACAACATAGAAATATAGTTGCAAGCAACGATGAGCGGGCCCAAGCACCTGCGCCATTGCCACCAGGGTGCACCATGCAACCTGTGTGTTTTTGAGCATATTAAGACCTCCAAAAAGCCATTATTGAGCTATCATTCAGTATGATTTCACTTGGGACGTTATTTGCCAATTTTTGCGATAAGAGATGCCCCTCATATTGAGCTTGCTAACAATTATCTTATTAGTATAAGGTTGTTGTTAAGGTTATTAAGGTTATTAGTCACTTTTTTAGGAAGTTATTAAGGAGTTATGAGTCACTTTTTACCATAAGTTCAAGGCCTTGACAGCTGATCCACAGACTGATGGATTCATTTAATTCAAGGAAGCGTTGGCTTGATTTTCATCTAAAACGCAAACAATTTATCTGAGGACACAAGCTAACACTGTGCAGCCCTAGTTGGTGCCATTGCAACAGCTCAGGGGAAATAAATCAGGGCATGAGCTCCCTTCCAGTTAATGATACCTCAAAGCATCCAAGGACTGTTTTGGAATAGATTAAACATTCTAAGGTGAAACATTGGAACGTGATATCATTTGTACTCTGGCAGTCCATCCCTGATGTAAGCTGAAAAACTCAACTGCCAATGTAGACTGCAACAGTGCAACTGCCACTACAGAAAGAGGCCAAAAATGGCCTCAAGTCCTTTTAAACATTTCTGATTCCAAAAAAAGTTAGACATAACCTGCTCAACTCAACCATACAATCAAACCATACACACATCACAAAAAAATCACACTGGCTGCAATAGAAAGATTACAAAACACCCAGTGCACCACAGCCTGCCATGTACTGAGCCCAGCAGGCAAAGAGGCCAAGGCTACCAAGCCAGCCTCCACACTTCCCCCATCAAAATCTGTTTACTGCCCATGGGATGTGCCAGACAACATGTCCAATCTACGTATACCTCGCACCACAACCCACAGCACATAAAGGATCCGTGCCACACAACGAGGGGCCAGAGGTGCCCCGGTAGCTTTAATGTTAATAGTTTTAATACTATTAAAACTGATCTGTGTATGAGCAGAGATATCAATCCAGTTTTCTTCTCTTTGGCTTCGCTCTAGAAACCAAAGTGTTTGGAAGGTGAGTGCAAGTTGCATAAGAGCTCTTGCAATGTTAGAATGTATGCAGAAGCTCTGGGTAAAAAAATACATCAATCATGTTTACCCTAATTCAGTATGCCTCAGCTATTGCAGTTTAAAAATATTACATAGACTAGAACCTTCTGAAACGTCCATCTGTTGATTCCATCTATGACTAATGTGGTTACATGCCAGCTGCCATAGGTCAAGCTTTAGAGTTGACCAGATATTGGTCATTCATTGCTCAACTTTGTTCCGTTACTGTTTGACATACCGGAGTTATGTCCAGTCATTATGTATAGCTCGCTGACAGGTGGTATGGTCAGATGTACTATATGTATAACTTAAGTGTTTGAGTTCATCTAAAGGACAGAAAAATAAAATAGTATCTATGATATCAAATGATAAAGTCGTCTCGATTGCACTTAATAATCTGTGACTTTACATAAGTAACCAGGTTGAAGCTGGACAAAATGCCTCACACACAGCTTCCGTGTCACTCTGACCCTGAACAAGCTAAGAGCATTTGGAAGCTAATGTTTAAACCTGATCTCCCCCAACTTACAATTTTTGTAATATACATTTTCTTCTTCTTTCTCTTTTGCCTTTTCCCTTTCAGTGATTGCTACATCCTATCCTTCTAACCCTATTCTCTGCATCCTTTTCTTTCACACCAACTAACTTAATGTCCTCCTTCAATACATCCATAAATCTCCTCGTTGGCCTTCCTCTAGACCTCCTGCCTGGAAGTTTCCAACCTCAGCATCCATATATATTTAAAATCTCTCCTCTGAACATGTCGAAACCACCTCAGCCTGGCCTCTCTGACTTTATCTCCAAAACATCTAACGTGGGTTGTTCAGCAACATGGGTTGTCGCTTACAATTTTTTCTTTTAAAATTCTTTCTTTATTTTCAACAGTTTATCATTCATTTTAAGATGTTGCCAGATGTTAACCTTAAATACAACATGATGATTTTTATCCCAAAGTGTTTCTATTATTATTATTATTATTATTATTATTATTATTATTTAACAAATTATAACGTATATTCTCCTGGTTCCAAGCATGGATAAAATGGGAAGGTTGCATCAGGAAGGCATCTAGTGTAAAAACCTGGGCCAAGCTGTTGTCTGGATCGGATGGTCCGCTGTGGCGACCCCTCGGCGGGAGCAGCTGAAACGCATCCAACGCTATCTTCTCCTCTTGAGTCTGTTTATTGTAATTACAGCCTCTGTCCCTGGACAGATTATCTACTGGGCCTAACTTCCAGGCCGATAGCTGCTTAGTGAAATACACCACATAATGCTAATCCTTGTTCCATAACCAGGGTTACCATTTTGCCTAGGACCTTAGACTCAAACCGTGTGTTTGAATGGATGTAATATGTGTAACAAAAACAACAACAACAAAAAAGTCACTGGCCACTTCATTAGGTACACCTAAATAGTACTCTGTCAGACCCAACTTGGCATTCAGAACTTCCTTACTTCTTTGTGGCATAGATTCCACAAGGTGCTTGAAATATTGCCAAGATAAGATTTGTATTGTCAGTAGTATTGCACAGTAGCTGAGTGAACTGCTAGTGTCTTATGATCCGCCATGCCTGTTGGTCAAAGAGTGCAGGCTGCTTGTCAGTACCTCATATTATGAAAACTACAGAAGAGGGCAGAGCTTTTTCTTACAAAGCCCTAAAGTGGTGTAATAGCCTTCCAATTAAAAGTTGGGACTCAGACACAATGTCAGTGTTTAAGTCCAGGATGGTATGATTTAGCCAAGATTGTGAAAAGATTAGTCATAAATATAGGAGCATAGGGAAGTCATGGGCATAGAGTTTTATGGTGAACTGGTATGTTAAGTTGCTGTCTTCCCCACTCTCACTGATCACTCAGGTTTGTTCACAGTGAAGTGACGAGTTGCTTAACTTCCCAGGAATCCCTCATGTTTGGCTTAACGTCTGGCTCTCCCTTTAAGTTATGCTGTCATAGTTAGTTCCCTGCTTGTACCCTGCACCAAATATACGTTCTGTTAGCATACCTAACTGTTTTCTGTGTGTGTGTGTGTGTGTGTGTGTGTGTGTGTGTGTGTGTGTGTGTGTGTGTGTGTGTGTGTGTGTGTGTGTGTGTGTGTGTGTGTGTGTGTGTGTGTGTCAAGCTACACATGACACTCCTGAGCTGCCACTGAACCAGTCCTCCACTTTCCCTCAGACCTGCGTGTGGTGACTTGGCATGGTTCCACTTGACCATAAAGACAGCATTTTACTCAGCTGATGACTGCAGTTGCTCAGTAGTTTAAGATTGAAATTCCCATTAACAGTTTTGTACTCGAGTCTCCACCAACAAAAGTGGACTTCATATTAACTTAACCACCTCTCCTGTTATACTGAACTTCCAGCCTCCTAACATACAGTATGACTACAGATCAATCCCTGCTATCTGAGATCAACCAAATGAGGATGGTTCCTCTCAAGGTTTCGTCCTACTGACATCTCAGCTTAACCTGGTCATTATAGTTTATACACAATTCTCTTCACACATTACAAACCCATTCTCATAATTTTTTCATTCTTAAAGTTCACAAATATGGGACCAGCCTTGGTAATGATAGCCTTCGAGTAATGGTCATGAAAAAGAAATGCAGCATAGAATAAGTAATCTTACACCTCAGCAACATATATGTGCATCTCATAATTTATTTCTACCTTGTAAGTACGGTATATGAACAATGTAACTTGTTTAAGGTCACATTATTTACCTTGTTGATGAGAACTGTCAAGATATGGGATGTATTGTCACTACTGTACATGATGCAGAAAAACTAGTTCATGCATTTGTCACATCTAGGTAGGATTACTGTAATTTCTTACTATCTGGAAGTCCACTATTATTACTTGCACTAAAGCACTAAATGGTTGCAGAGTAGGTGAGTGAACTGCTAGTGTCTTATGATCTGCCATGCCCACTGTTGTTCAAAGAGTGAAGGCTGCTTCTCAGTACCTCGTACTAACCTATCTATAACTGACAGAAAGGCTAAAGTAACTCAGATAACCACTACATATGATTTCAATCACCAAAACTGGAAGGTTGAAGACTGGAAAAGGCTGGTCTGATGAATCAAAATTTCTGGTGGGGCACAGATATAATAGGGCAAGAATTTGGTGCCAATAGCATGAATCAGTGGACACAACTTGTCTGGTGTGAACATTCCACATTGGTGGAAGTGGTGTAATATTGTGAGAAATAGTTTTTTAGAAACACCGACTTTTAATACCAAAAAATTCACTCAAATCCAACAGCCCAATTCCTTCATGGTCACAATTTACCAATCATCTAGCATCACTAAGCAAAAGTAATTTCAAAACGGCTTCATCAGAATGTTACTGAGTTCAGTTTCCTTCCATGGGCTTTCCAGTCTGAATGTAATAGAACTTGGTAAAACAAGAGATTTGCAGCATTAAATTGAGATCAACAGGCACTGCATGATGCAATCATGTCAGTATGGATCATGATCACAAAAGAATGTGTACAATGTCTTGTAAAATCCTTGACTGGTCCTACCCACTATAAATATAGCATTCTTAAAACACTGTTAAGTACATGAGTGGTTTGACCTTAAACCATTAGAATTTAGGAGCACAAGGCCAGTGCAGCTTTTTTTTTATATATGACCAGACTTTCCATGGCTCTACCTCATGTAAATTGAAAAATGGCATGCAAATTGTACTGTCAATGCATTGCTCATTCAAATACTAACACTACACAAGTACAAGTTATCTGAAAAAGATGGCTGAGGTCTTTTTAATTCAGAAAACTAGATCCACCTTCTTATTCTGACTACATGAGAAGATGGGTTGGGTTTATTGTGTTGTCACCCACCATGTATAAATAAATTAATTCCACTTGGTGATAAGAATACATCAGACTTACCATATCCTGCTGAATTAATATAGCTTGCAAATAATTAACTAAAACAAATTATTCTGGTCCCAGTTGTGTGTTAATCTGGCATTATTTAGGTACAATTAAAGGTAAAATAAGCAATTTTGAAAGTTATAGTATTAAACCATATTCTATTACTGTAAAAGCATTCTTACAATCAGACACAAATGGTGTTTTTTTTTCCTTTTTTATAACATCATAAACATTATACTGGAACAGTGAATAAGCTGAAGTTTTGAATATTGGATGAATTACAGAGGTTATGAAGAACATAACATTTCGTTCCACAGAACACAGTGCAACCAAAGCAAAAACAATAAGAATAAAAAGAAATATAAAAGAAATGTATGCCACACACCTTTAGAATTCTGATACATTAAGTGTCGCCTACCATGGTTTTTAGCCCGAACAAAGACAATTTTGTGGAGGAGAAAGTCCGAAAAGACATAACAGAATGAAATTCACTGTAGTAATCTGCTCTGGGAAAGGAAAAAAAAACAGTCACGGTTCATTGCACAGCAGGTTTTATGACCAGTACACAGCTCTGTGCAAATTAAGAACAAATTAAAAGGAACAGCATTTACCCCCACCCTCCTCACCCAAAACTTGCCATTTTGTCCAAGTTTCCATTTACACTTGTATTTGGATCTCATTTGCTTTATACACTATAGAAAAACCAGCCATCCAGTTGGCACCCAGAGGGCATGTAGAACTGAGTCATAAAAGTCCTGTAGCGAGGTTGAAATGCTTTTGGGATGCTCTGCTCCAAGTTCGGAGTGGATGCTGTGAGCTTGGGTGGGAGGGTGACAGGTAGAGGCAGAGGTTTAAAGATCTGGAGAGGTGGGCAAAGGAGAGGAGTGAGAGTCACACTCATCTTATTAGTCCACCGGCCGCTTTTCACCATGTTTCTTTGTAAACTCTTCTGCGTTCTTAAAGAATTTTTTACGGTCTTTCGAGTATTCCTCTGCTAGATCGGCCCTCAGTGGGTGCTCTGGCTGAGGGTCATTGACAAGGGCGATGAGAGACTGGATTACTAATTTGTGGGAGGAGAAAAACAGAAAAAAATGTTGGATAAGAAAGGACAACAGAGACCTCAATAGAACGGCTGATTATTTATATTATATTACTCAAGCCTACATTGCTTCTTCATGTTCATAGCCCTTACCTTGATCGGTTTTGGTTGCAGGTTTCCAGTTTTCAGCACTTATGACTGGCAAGCACACCTGACCTTTCTCATCTATGTTTGGGTGGTAAATCTTTGTTTTGAAGGTGATCTTGGGTGGCTTAAAGGGATACTCAGCAGGGAAGATGATTTCAATCCGGAATGCACCTTTATCGTAGGGAGGGTTGTCCTGAAATTAACAAACACCCATTTTAATTATTTCTACCTAATCTGTGTACAAGTGAAAACACTTAATTTAGTATCCGTTTTTTATGTTTTAATGCACCACCTAACATTGACAAACATGTTAATGCTCAATTAACTCAAATTAACTCAATGCCTGACCAAATCGTGATCACTGCATAAAACAAAGGCCTACAATTTTTTTGAAAAATCCATCTGAACAGACTCTGTTGGATTACAGGTATTTTTAGGAGTTTTTGCCCTTGGGTTGGATTTAAATGCAGGCCAGTATTTTGCACTATAACAAAAGCATTATTCAAATAACACTGCAAGACCCACCCACAAGTTCACCTTGCCCTCTGTGAGCAACCTCCAGTCCAAGGCCAGAGTCTTAAAACTAGTTTGAATTAGTTAGTATTTCTGCTGTTGGGGCATTTCCACTAACATATTCAAACCCAAACAAATGTTCATATTCAAACCCAAACAACTTCTGGCATTACTGAATTGCAGCATCACAAAGCTTAACACATTGCCTGTTTACTGCAGATTTCTTTCTGATTTTAAAAGTGGTATAAAATAAATTTAGTCAAATAAATATATTACAATCTGAATTAAAGTTTTAGCACGAATTCCCAACCCACATGACAATTTGCAATGGATTCTAAATTTACTGCAATATAACTGCAGTAAAATAATTAATGTATAACATACATCAATTAAAAATAATTGCATAAGTTGTATACATTAATAAAATAATATTCTTAATAGATATTCAGTGAAATATCACTATACAATGAAAATACATACTTACAGGAACAATAAGCCCTTGCCAAGTCAAAATGTTTGACTCGTCAACTTGGATGTTGCGGAAATTTTTCATTCCAGACTTGCGGATTTCATCAAGTTCCTATGAAACAAATTGCAGAGATCCGAGAAATGTTTTTAACAAGAGAGGTCACTTTGTACACCTGATACTAGGCTCTGAGCTTTACATCACGTTAGATTATACTGTACCAACTCAAACAAGACTAATAAAAAGACTTGGCCAATCAATATATTTTTTAATGGGAGATGATGATGAGTTAAACAACTTCATACAGCTATATTTTCATTTTCAGCTTAAAACTGGAACTCATGAGAACAGAATACTTCACGAGAACTTAATTGCTGTGTGAATCACCAGCTTCGTCATAATGCTTAGATTACAGTCTACTACAAATTAACAAATGTGGGAATAAATTAGGGACTGATATCACGTTAATGAAATTAACAATAATAGAAATAAATCTCGAGATTTTCTGCGACGAGAGTCTCGCATACTGTGAAATGTAAGTGCTCAAAGTCAAAGCTACACCCATTCGACACCTCGGTGACTTCCTGCTTCTGTCCAACTAACACTTTTGCTATTATAAATCCGTGTTACTGAAAGGTATAACGACACTGTAAAACTAGGAGAAAGCCAGTCGCCTATACCAGCTAAGGTTCCATAATTATAACGTTAACTAGCTGGTTATGATTTTGTCCAGCAGTAACATGACTAAATTGACAACCCATCAGCAATCTCACAGCTAGCTAATTTGCTCCTAGGCCATCTGAGTCCTCGGCTAGCTAACTTGATCTCTTTTAACCCAACAGTTTCCTCAAAACCTTTTCAGACAGGTGACACCAGCCAGATAATCCCTTTATTTACCTTTAATTCAACTACAGTTAAACCACGACGCTTACGAGAAATATAGGACACTTTAGCGCAAAGTACATTCGGTTCTTTTTGCCGGCGGCCTTAGCAAGCGAACATGTTCATTCGCTTTTTCACTAGCAAGCGGGCTAACAGGCTAACTACATAACCAGGCTGTCGGCTAACGTTAAATGCGAGGAAACTGGCTAGCTTATTAGCTTCCCCATCATCATATTTCTTAGACATAAGACAGAAGTTACAGGAATATTCCACTTTGAATTTACACCGGCTTCTAATAAGCACGACATATAAGCGACTAGGCGGAAAGTGGAATAAATCTTATTTAACAACAATAATTAGGGATTACTCAGGGTATTTACCTTATGCAGCCTCCTGCTTGCCGCCATCTTGGATTTGCTGACTAACTACCCAGAGTGCACCGCGACAGATATAACTATTCTTCTGGAAACCCCCCCTTAGCACATACAGTGTGTCATCAGAAATGCAAATGTGAAGAAACAATGCGAAGTTACAGAGCAGTAAATTGTTAAGAAATTAAAATAGATGTCTATCTTTTACTGTTACTCTAACTACATTTATGTTTTTTCTGTGTTTGTTTTTTTTTCTGTATGGTTCATGTTTTTAGTAAAACCCTATATAATTAAATGTCACTGTGAGTCATCAAAATAGTTCTGTGTAGAGTCATCATTTAAATTCCCTCCTTAAAACAGAAAGTGTTGCGCTAAAAGAAAAAGCCCATTTAAAACACCAGCAAATAAATCTTGCACAATATTTGATACAGGAAAGCATTCTGTAAGGAGAAGTTTATGTAAAAAATTATAGATAAACTCTCCAATTTAAGAGCTTTAGCCAGTATGTTTTCCTTCACAGGATATTCTTCATGAAAGAATTGTGTGCACTTTCTGATATCTCTGTAACATGACAAGCTGCATATGTCTTATCTTGTTAACTTAAAGAAAGCCAAGTAGAAGAAGAGACTGTTGAGGAAACGACAGCTTATTGTAGCTGTAACGTGAGTGATAACAGGAGCTCGTCTCACAGGAAGTGTAATTAAAATAGTTGGTTCACCACTATCCTTCCAGATTTTAGTAATGCGTTTTTCAGTTCTTAACCAAATTTTTGTAATTTCATTAATCTCCTTAGTTGTTTTCTGTTCTTGATGCAGGCCAATACTCTTCTGAAACAGCATGGAAAGACCACAGGATATAACTTCTGACATGGTTGTTTAAGAAATGAGGAGCTACTCACTGAATCAGTTATGGTTAAAGAACTAGTTGCCTGTATTATATTATATAAACTATATTAAGCATTGCAGTAATCATCCAATGGAAGGCCCTTAACTATTTGGTATTTAAATCCAGATGGTGATTTTTTATTTTAGCTTTTTTATTTTATTTATATCTTTTATTGTGTGTGTGTGTGTGTGTGTGTGTGTGTGTGTGTGTGTGTGTGTGTGTGTGTGTGTGTGTGTGTGTGTGTGTGTGTGTGTGTGTGTGTGTGTGTGCGCGCGCATGCATGCGTGTGCGCCTCTAGGGTCCTGGTTCGATTCCCGCCTTGGGTGTGTGAATGAATGCTTGAGTGAGTGTATGTGTGTGGTGTGGTACCAGGCCCCTGTCTACAGGATGAAGGTAACAGGGAGAGAGAAGCTGTTCAGTGTTTACATGAAGATGGATGGATGGAACAAAATACGAATAAAAAACCTGTTAGAATCTGCCAAAAACTTGAGACTGGGGCAAAGGTTCACCTTCCAGCAGGACAATGACCCTAAACATACAGTCAGAGCTACAATGGAATGGATGTTTTAGATCAAAGCATATTCATGTGTTAGAATTGCCCAGTCAGAGTCCAGACCTAAATCCAATTAAGAATCTGTGGCAAGACTTGAATTTTTGGAAAGAAGAAAGGGCAAAAATATCACTCTCTAGATGTGCAAAGCTTGTAGAGACATACGGCAAAAGATTGTAGCAAAGCAAAGGTGTACATTAGTGCATTTGTTCAATGTTATCCATTCTATAGCAAGAGTTAACTTTAAAATAAATTTCCTGTACTCCCTTAGTACATTTTAATGAGGTTTTCCAATATTAGGCTCATCATTTAAATGCATATAATGCAATAATTCAATTGAGTAGTCTATGTATTAGAGCCATAAACATTGTTTTTAATTGTCATTAGATTCAAGCTGATACTATTTAAACTGAGATTTAAATTAGACCAGTTAAATTCCAGTGAACTGTTAAATCTCTTTATTACTTTTTGAGAGAAAGAATGTAGAAGGCAGAAGCAAGTGAGGAAATTGTTGTTTTATAGCTACTTTAACAGTAACAGATTATATATAGCATATTTTGATTTAAAGAATTTTGGTTATTGTAAGTTTCTGTAATGATGTCAGTGAAATATGAATGTTACAATAATTAGTTCTAGATTCTATAAACCATTTAAATGTACAGCATTATTATTATTATTATTATTATTATTATATAGACAGGTTTTTAAAAGAGAGAGAGAGAGAGAGAGAGAGAGAGAGAGAGAGAGAGAGAGAGACGTTATAAGGGGGGAAAAAATGTTAATGTCTCTCAATATCCTCTGGGTGGCGCAGGAGTACACAGCATGACGTCCTGTCTCAACACCTCAAGTCAAGTCCTAGGATTATTAGAACAACAAGGTGGGAAGGTGAACACTGATATCCTTGAAATACTTTCAGATCTGCTGAAAACCTGAACTGGCACAAACACATGATTCTGCTTAGAAACTGCATGATAATTACCTAAAAAGTTGGATCAAGTGTGTTAAAACACTGGGAAACCCTTAAATTACTGTATGTATTACATTGTGCACTCCAGGACAGAGGAAACATTGTTGAACGGACACCATCAAAAGACATGTAAATCTCTCACTCTTTTTCTCTCTCTTATTATGCATACACTCTATGAGTGATAAAATAAATATCAAAATAAACTTTGGCACATATTCTACTGGACCACTACTGGATGAATGCAGGTAATTCCTCAAAAATATTCCATTGATTTGATCATGAAAGATGATAACTGTTATGTTTTATCAAAATTTTTATGGCTGTAAAACCATAGTGTTTACATTTTCATCTTATTCACACTCATAAACAATGTGTAGATTCATATATCAGGAAGCATTTTTTAACTCTCTCATTGACCATTAATCCGGAACATTTATCTTTATTGTTCAATCCGCTGCTTACTGGTTGAATGCTCTACGCTGTATTACACAGCATCTCTGTGTGTACAGTATAAAAGTTGTTTGTTGTAAAGCAAAGGTGCCTTCAAAAAAAACAAAATTAAATGTTGCTACATTACAAACATAAAAACACATGAGGAGCGTTAAATAGTAATAAAGTTATTTTTGTGTGTGTCAACTGAGTAGAATGAGGCACAGTTTTTTTTTTGTTTGTTTGTTTGTTTTTTTAGAAAATTAGCTGGAAAATTATGGAGCAAATTAGAGATTGTGCTACAGTTCTTAGGAAAATTTCTGTTGCTATTATTTCTTCCTTTATTTTATTCACACAAAACCAAGCAGACCTTATTATGGTTTATTGTTTGCAAAATGTAAAATGTTATGTGTGTGGTTCAGCAGACAATGAGCCCAAGGCCACCAACTCGGTCACAAAATTCCCCAGATCCTAATTGGATTGAGCACCCATGGGATGCACCCGACAAAGAAGTCTGTATCATGAAGGGCCCAACAAACAACCCACAGCACCCAAAGGATCCACGCTGCCAATGTCAGACATCTCACCCCAAAGGCCCTGCGGCACCACGGGGCCAGGGGTGGCACGAGGGGATTTGTACGATTGTGGTTTTAATGTTAATGGGTTTTAATGATATGTGCATGGTAATGGTTTTATTGTTTTATAGACCAGTATGCTAAAGGGTGTATAATTCCTAATAATTAGTGAGAATGTGTATATATATATATATATATATATGACAGTGGGTAGTAGCGCCTGGTGAGGGTGAATGGATCATACAACAAACAACTGAATATAAGCAACCGCCTCGGGCACTGAAGCGAATTGGTGGCTCCCTCTCTTCTCCCCCTCTGCCTTTCTCACCCCCTCTTTTCCTGGCTTTTATTCAAATTTGGGTCAGGGGTGAGGATTCTTCACGTCACAAGCCTGCAAGATGGCGCTCGCAGAGCTGTGAGATGAGAGAGCAGGATGGCTGTGTGAAGAGCTTCGGTCGCTGTATTCAGGTAAACTCTTCTTTAGCTTTCTCTCTCCTTTCGGCGGCAGGGCACAACAACTCGAATGCGTTTTTTTCCCCTTAAGAATGCGGGTTTTAAAATAAAATAATATTGCCGAAACTAAAGCACGGTGTGTGTGTGCACGCGAGAGAGAGAGACTGTGTATGTATGTATGTATGTATGTGTGTGTGTGTGCGCGCGCGTGCGCCCACAGGGGCTTTTCTTGTTTAGTGCTTTACACCAGGACAAGCTTGGCAAGCTAGTGGCAATGTCCTTTATTTACTGGATTTATTTGCTTTTAGGTAAAAATCGCTTTCTTCATCATTAGTGTAGAAGTAGTAATAATAATTATCATAATAATAATGTGATACGTCGCTCTGTTTGAAGCAGTTTTATAATGTCAGTATGTTTCTGGACTGTGTGACAAATAGCGAGTTGTGGTTTTACGTATTTATTTAGTTTTAATCTTGTTTGCTTTTTGTAGTCCAAGTGTGTGTGTGTGTGTGTGTGTGTGAGAGAGAGAGAGATAGTGTGTGTGAATCCTAGATAAATGCTTGTTTTGCGGTAAAGGGGAAGCTGCGCGTGCGTTTTGCGTGTACTACTACATATGTCTGTGTAGTTTGGGATTGTGCACGCGCAGCAGCAGCAGCCTTCTGTTTCTGTTCAACAGTTAAACTAAACGTATATATTTTTAAAATAAAATCCTACCAATATGTGCAATAGCATATTTTGATATACTCGAGGAAAACCCGACGTTTGCGTTTTCTCTGTTCCTATTAGCTAAGCCGTTGTGAACAGGAGATTATGCTAAGCGACGAGCTCTGGCGTTTACGGCAACTTTATTCTCCTGGTTCTCTCGCCTTTTTTTTTTTTTCGTACTAAACGTGATTGGATTTCTTAAGTGAACCTTTCATCTCGTCTATTTTAACGACTTTGGGGGGAGGGGGGTTGTTTTACAGTGGCCTTTTCGGCACAGAAGGTAGAAGTGTGCATGACAGTTTCCCTGAATGAGAGCAATCCCAAGGGCTTTTTCTCCCACCCCTGCACTCACATTAATGTATAAGGTTTTTCCTGCCCAGGAGGTGCACACATTGTGTTTGTGTCATTGAGTAAAAATTGGAACGATAAATGTTTCAGTTCAACGCTTATAGAAATTTGGATGATAGACATTTCTCTGTAAATGAATGTTTTTTATTTATTTATTTTTTTTTATGTATAACACAACATGTACTGTGTTGCTTTAAGGCAGTGCCATATGTCTGAAATCCTTCCCAGCATGCTTGGCATGTTTGTTTATTGTAACATTTCAACAGTTTATTTATTTATTTTGCAGAATGGTTAACTATTCCATTAACACATTATATTTTTGGTAATTAGCTGTCCCAGGGTCGCCTCACACAACCTGCGCAATATCTCACAGTTTAATTTTTAGTCATTATTTTAGTAAGTCTAGCCGCAGCCAGTTTTTAAAGTGGAGAGAGAATCTTTGACTCGTTTGATGCATTTTAACCATTTCTAGCTAAACTCTTGCACACAGTTTAAAATGATGAAAAGATGAACACAGCCTTTTATTTTTCATCAGCTCAAATCTTTTTTTTTTCTTTCTTTTTAATTAGTCGACTTCAATCTTTTGTTCCGAGTCCTAGTTGAGGCTGTGATCAAAGTCATCATTCAGACTCGCACCTGAAAACTGTGTTTGTGACAACCTCGAGATTGAACATTTTGTAGGCTGCTTTTTGTATACCTGAGCGGAATTTACTGAACCTTCATGGTTAGGTTTGACAAAAACAAGGTTTGTCTCTGATAGGAAATGAAAATGGGTTTGGGCAGTGAAACGAAGATGTCTTGCATTCTTGAGATAACATGCTCCTGGTTCTAACCGGCATTTTGATTAAATTAGTGTTTATGGAATGAGTAAAGACTGATGTCTTTTTAAATGCTTAGCAGATTGTGTTTTTCTTTCTTTCTTTTTCTTTTTATCTCTCTGATATTTCAGAAATCATAAATAGGAGCTTTTGAGCTAAGGTAGCAGTTTGGGTCAAGGGAAGGAACCCTGTAGCCTCTTGCGTGTGTGTAAGAATATCTGTAATATTATAGACAGTTTTGAAAAAAAAATACCCATTTACCTTGACCTAGTAAACATATAAACTGTATTTATATGTTCTAGCCAGCGCAATGTTTCAAAACCTGTTTAATCCTTGCATAGGTCTGTTTTTATTGAACACAATAAAAACAGACCACAGGGAGTTTGTGGCTTTGGATTTGTTTATGTGGCAAATCACAACCCACATTAGACTTCGCTTCTTTTTGTTGTTGCACTTTTTTTTTCTCCTACAAGCAATCTCTCTGATTAGCCCAGTTGTTTCATCTCTGTCCTGGTGCAGGTCTGTTCATGGATAGGAATGTCTACAGAGCAGTAAAAAGAGTCAGGAGCAGCTTATCAATCTGTGTGGAGAAGATAAATTCTTACAGAAGGCTTTGTATGTTTCTAAAAACAGTGTTTCAATCAGGATATGTTTAAATAACTTTTGGGAAACAAAATTTCTGGTCTGATGTTCTGTCTTTAGGTATTTAATGTCTATATTGCCATATATTGATATTCTTCTTGCCAAATTCTTGCCTGGTCAAGGAAAGGGCAATAAATTGTCATGTCGGAGTAAATATGTTGGTTGCGATTCCAGACAGCTTTGTGTTTTTATAGGATCTGCACAAATGGGGAAAAAAAATTAAGTTCTCAATGGCTTGTGGAATCCGATGAATTTTGAATTTTTTTTTTTTCCCCAAGGCTGCTAATGTTTGTTGCCACACAAGGTTACATTGTATGTCTGATCTGTTCCTCTGCACTTTGGCTTTTTCTCCAGGTAGCAATCTTGTTGATTAGGCCAGTTGTTTCATCTTGGTGCCGGTGCAGGTCTGTTCATGGACAGGAATGTCTACAGAGCAATAAAGAGGGTCAGCAGCACCTTATCAACTCGTGTACGCAATTCAGATAAATTCTTTTCTCTCATTGCCTTTACTGTTGTTATTTTCCTGCCGGTGGTTAGGCAGACCTGAGATATTTTTGTTGTCACTTTGGTAATCCTTAAAGTGTGCTTTTATACTTCAGGGCTGAAAACTATCTTTTGAGTGATGGTCTCACTCTGAGTAGAATTCGGGTTGGCTTTGATGTTGGAGGAAGACTAATTGCAAAAGCCCCCCAGATAAGCTGTTAACCAAAGTTGTTTTTGTTTGTTTTTTCGCCCTGCAAAATAATGTGCAGTAATCCACTGTGATCTAGCCAAAGTGGGGTGTTAAATCAATATATTACATGTTGAATTTTTGGGAAGATTCCCAAGTTATATTGCCATATGGAAAAGTCACACTGGCTGACATCTGAGATACCGGGTGTGTCAGACTGGAGGCCCAAAGGCTGATTGTGAATTATATGTACCCTTTTCTAACCCAAAAGATAGACTCCATGAAGTCCTAGATAAGGAGCTGATGCATTGAATCGGTTGTGTTAAATGAAGTCGAAGGCTAAACTCTACAGAGTGCGGTGGTTTTCTGGAACTAAAATCAGATATTTCCGATTTCTAGAAACCAGTGGAGATATTGTTAAAAGGAAGAGCTTGGTTCACATGATCTACTTAAATAAGGTCGGTTGCCTAACCATAACAAGGATGTACTTGTTATCCTTGTAGCTTCTTTTACCCATAAATATTTTTCTCCACAGCTTTTCATTGACTTCCTCTGTTGGCTGCAAAAATTCTACAATATAAAACAAGTTTTTTTTTTTTTTTTTTTTTTTCCCAAGACTCTGACTACATCCTGATTGAATGTATGGCATTCACTGCTGTGAAAGACAAGCTCATGGTTGACGTTTGTCAAATAGATCAAAAATAGTTAAGCTGTCTGTGAAGCCTCTTTATATTCTTATTTACAAAAAAGGTTAAATGTAATGCCTCCCACAGTACAAAACTTTGTTTAGAATTTATACACTACGTATGCTATATTACTTCGTCTTAATTCATTACGTTCTAGGTGAAAAGTATTAGTATGTATGTATGCACACCTAGATTATAACAATTGTAAGATCTATAATAGTAGATATAAATGCCCCTATAAATACGCTTGTAGTTTGCAGTTTGCTTACTGTCTGAATACTTTTAGAAGTATTGATCAAGTATTGTGATTATTCTATAGATTACACAACCAATACCAGCACTTGTTGCTAAATGACTTAACCTTTATCTTGTAAATTGCAAAGATTCTGTTACAAGTCAGGGCCTGCTTATCCAGTGGAGGGACTGTTGGCTTACCTGTTCCCACCACACCCTAAGTATCTCCTCTGGCTCGAGTTTCATGTTGTCCTTCATGCAAGCCAGCCAGAAACATCCACTGGTCTCCATTCCCCAACCCCCATCTTTCAACAAAGAAACTGACCCTGGAGGCTGGCATTAAAGAGTGGTGGCAGGAACGTTAAGAAGGCTAAGTCAAGAAAAATGTTACTATTGGCTGCATCGCCTTACCTGCTTTGTGCTTGGACTGGTGTGTTTGTATTTGTTTTTGTATCCGGGAAAAGTGCAAAAATAAGATTGTCTACACCTACAAAGACTGGAACTATAGTGAAACACAGGTTTCTGCTTGAAAGTCTGTTATGGTTGTGAAATAGTAATTTTTCCTCTGCAACATGTCGAGCTAATTAACATTGGATTTAGTTTAGGCCACAATATATTGTTACCTGTCAGAAAATTACTGTACATCTTAAATGGATTGAACAGCATTTTGTTTCATTCTTGTTTTTGATCTTCTTGTGTATCTTTACAGGTTTCTAGGTGCAGGAAAAAAAGCTGGAAATGGAACTGCCAAATCATGCCAAACAATTGCTGCTGCAGCTGAACCAACAAAGAGCCAAAGGTTATCTGTGTGATGTGATTATAGTTGTAGAAAATGCCCTCTTCCGGGCACACAAGAACATTCTGGCAGCCAGTAGTATCTACTTTAAGTCCCTCATCCTTCATGACAACTTAATTAACCTCGACACAGATATGGTCAATCCGTCAATTTTTCGGCAAGTACTGGACTTTATTTACACCGGCAAGCTTTTGTCCTCAGATCAGGTCAGTGACCACAATTTTAATGCCCTCCTAACGGCAGCAAGCTACCTCCAACTCCATGACCTAGCTGCTCTCTGCAGAAAAAAGCTGAAACGCAACGGTAGATCTCTCCACAACAAACCCACAACTCCTACCAATGGAAGAACTTCTAGGAACCAAAGGCTGTCCTCAACACCTGTCACACCAAACCAAATTTCAGGGTTTAAAGACAGTGAAAAAATAAAGAGACATGATGAGCTCCTTAAAGATGAGTTGTCAGAGGATGAGGTTTTTGTCAGGAATGCTCAGTGTGTAAACCCAGCCAACTCTCTCAGTCCCTCTACTAGTAAGAATGGGAGCAATGGCCCCATAACAAGCAGTGGTGGCCTTTTGGAGCTTGGCCTGGACCTATCAAAGAAAAGCCCTTCAGGAAGCACAGTTACTGAAGAAGTAAGTCCAAGCAGTATCCCACAAGAATCACCTCAGTCTGCCTCAGAATCCACAGCCAACAGTGCCTCATTCGATGATCTCCCTACTAACCCACAGAGCCTCACTGCTGGAGAGCCTATGGAAACTGGTGAAGCAGAGGAATGTGATGAGAACCAGCATTTCCCAGACGCTGAGCAACAAAAAAGCACCCGCCAGATATCAAGGTCCAGACGACAAGCCAAGGGCGAGGGTCACAAAGGTGAAGATATGGAAAGGTCCACTTTGCCCAACGGAGTTGCCAAGAGGCTGAATGTGGCTGGAGAAAGGCTTACAGGTGGAGGAAATGTCAACTCGGATCTGTCCTACCAGTGTAAGGATGAGGAAGAAGGAATGGAGAATGGCCAGGAGCAGAGTGAAGAGAGTGGCCACAGTGAGAATGAAGGTGGACGCAATAGTGCCAACTATGTCTATCGGCAGGAAGGTTTTGAGCCTGCCCTTGGTGACAACCTTTATGTCTGTATTCCCTGTGGTAAAGGTTTCCCTAGCTCGGAGGAGCTAAATGCCCATGTGGAGACCCATACTGAGGAAGAGCTTTACATCAAAGAGGAGGAGGACGATACCTATCCAAAGGAAGACGAGGCTGAAGCTGAGGACTTGTCATCACAGACGGTCCAAGTGCACGGAGTAGAAGCGCGACGCTTTTGCTGTACAGTGTGCAATAAAAGCTACAAAGATCCTGCAACGCTGCGGCAGCACGAGAAGACGCACTGGCTCACTCGGCCTTTTCCCTGCAACATCTGCGGGAAGATGTTTACGCAGCGCGGCACCATGACGCGACACATGCGCAGCCACCTTGGTCTGAAACCGTTTGCCTGTGAGGAGTGTGGCATGCGATTCACACGCCAATACCGACTCACAGAGCACATGCGGGTACACTCTGGGGAAAAGCCCTATGAATGTCAGCTTTGTGGGGGCAAGTTCACCCAACAGCGTAACCTCATCAGCCACCTTCGAATGCATACCTCCCCATCATAAGCCAAAGACATTGAATGGAATACCTTGAGCGCAAAAAGATTTCGTTACAGTGCACACCTGTATTCTGTAAAGATGATGGCTATGAGTGGGTGATCTGACGGAGCGGTCGCTCTCCGTTTGAGTGACAGGAGTAGTATTTCTATATATTAATGGCCCAACAGTTAAAAGACAATTTTTTTTTTGTTCCAAAAATTTGTATGATTCTGTGGCTTTTTATGACCCCCCCCCCCCCCCCCCCCTTCAATGCTGCGAATGTATGCCTTGAGCAATGATGCTGTTTAAAAATTATTTGGGCTCTCCGGATCGCTTTAGACCAGCCTATGCATTGGTTTCATTATTTGTTTCACTTGTCTCCAAGTATACAATTTGATTTTCTTTGGTCCTTAAAAGCAAGGGCAGGAAATGGTCCACAGTGTGTGTAAAACGCTGTCTGTAATTGATTAACTAATTGCTAACCTTTTTTTTTAGTTTAAAGAGATTGAAATATGACTAAGAGCCGTTAGAAATGTTTATAGTGTTATATAAAAGCTTTGTGCATTTGACCAAACGAATTCACAAGCTTTAGTACCATATGCCCATTGCCTATTTCTAGCCATGAAGGAGAACAGGGTTCATAAAAGCGTTCATACAATAGCACACATTTTCAATTTAAATCAGTTTAGATTTTGATTGTTACATAAAACTGACATGCTGGAGCTTGTTTGCTGTCCCTGATCATGGTCCATTCAGTAGTTGCAAAAAGTGGTGTGAAAAATAGGAATTATTGGATGTACCCTTTGTGGCTCCTTCTGTGCCTGACATGGGCAAATGGGGGGGTATAGAGGAGTGATTCCGGGTGTTCTTTTAAGCGCTAATGTTTACTCATATAATATATATCTATATAGGGGTTTACTCTTGAGACAAAAAGCCAAAAGTAATGGTACTTGTTTTAGATAACTTATTGTTATGCTTCAGTGAATGTTTAAACTGGAAGTTCTTTTGCTATTTCTTTGGGGTGGGGCGATTTCAGGTGACTTTTGGTTGGGTTTGTTTTATTGAATTTTGAATGTCAATTTTGTTGGTACTGTTATTCAGTTTTGTTTGTTAAGGTTTTTGCATCACTAAAAATCCTTTATTTGTAGTCTTGTCACATTGCTACCTCTTAATTCTTAAGAACAGTCGTTCATTGGTAGAAAAAGTGGGGGTCTGGATGTAGCTTGCCCCCACAAGGTTGTATAAAGTTTGGTAAGGTTTTCAGAATGGTCCTAACCTGCCCATCTCTCAACAAAGGTTTGACGTTTGTGTTTTTTTTTTTTTATATATATATTTAACATAGTAGAACTAGAACTTAGCTTGTTGGATGCATGTATTTAAGTTTTATGTTAAAGAAATCCAAAGAGAAAACTAGTACTGAGGAAAATAATGGCTTATGAACAAAACTTTTTTTTCTGTAGAATGTCACTACCAAAGTTTTTAGATTAAATACAGAAAATAACATTTCAGGAGAAAAAAAATATTAAACTTTTTTTTTTTTTTTTACTTTTAGTTCTCAGTAAAGATGAATGATGTTAGTTTATACTGGACATTGTACACAAAACCAATGAACAACTTTTGTAAAACTTCTGCTGATTGGTGGGCTGGCAGTTTTTCAATTTTGAAGTTTACATTAGTTTCTCAAGTTGGTTTGTCATTGCTTTTGTCTTCAGACAAACTTTATTGAAGGACTTCAGAAGGACTAATTTATTTTAGTTCAGACCAAAAAAAAAAAGAAAAAAGGAAGAAGTAAGACAAACCGAGTAGAGTTATGTCTGTGTTACATGACCACCATTTTGGAGAAGTTCATTCAATGAGGAATCAATACACTGGATTGTCTCTACAGTCAACAGAAATGCTCTTGGGCTTTTTTGTGGCTCATACAGGAACTGATGTTGAGTATTGTATAAATCCTTTGCATAGTTCTGAGAAAGACGAGTTATTCCAAAACCCTAGTCGTCGTCCTGGGTTACTGACTTGGGGATCACTGTTACATTATCTGCTCAGACACTATTTCTGGTAGGAGATATTCATATTTCACTGCTGTCATTTTTACACCCTCTATTTGCATAATTTTTTTTTACAGCCAGTTCCAGTGCATCACATTCCATGTGTAACTTTTACCCTTGTCAATGCAAATTTTAATGGCATTCCTTTAGTTTGGTTTTATTTGTTCTGGTTCTTAGTCCAAAGCCTAGTGCAAGTGCTTACTAATGATCATCTGATGCAGCTATTGTCATGTACTTTAGAACAATGTACACTGCCTTCCTTTTTCCTGGAATTTTGTCTGAATTCATCTTACCCAGAGACTTAAATCAATATAGAGTGCTGTGCAAAAGTCTTCAGCCACACATAATTTCTTCATATTTTGATTCCAAAGAGCCAGGTTTTCTTATTTTAAATGTAGTCCTGAGGGATAATTCTCTAGGCTTCCTGAAGGATCCCCCCCCCCCCCCTCCAAGTCCAGTCCCTGTAACTAACCAGTTTTAGAAAAATGTTTTCGTTAAGCCACACAGTGACCTCTGAATCATTTAAGCATTAGTAAAATGCAACTTACAGCATGAAGCAGTGAGAAACAGGTGCAGATGATGATGGATGATCAGGCCGGTGATTAGTATACAGGGCTTAGAACCGATGAGGGGGGAAATGAGGTTGCTGCTGAGGTTGTTACATAAACAAGCAAATATTAAACTGTATCTTTAGACACTTTGCAGCCTGTCGCAGTAAAACATTTGTTCCCATTTGTTTAATCAACATAAATAAATTCTATTTAATATGAAGAAATAAGTGGTGGCTCAAGACGTTTGCATGGTCCTGTACATCATGTAACTCCCTAAGTTCTTACACTGTAGACACTTAAGTTTTGACACTTAATATTTTCCTCTTTCTTCCGAGGATTAAGCAGTTAAGGAGATACTGGGCAGCATTAAATTCTCAGGCCATTAGTTAGTCTGCGGTCCTGCCCATCTGCTCATATCTGGCATTTTGAGAGCTACTCTTGGTCCAGAATCAAAATTATTTGAATGGTTGCTTCATTAAGGGAAATGTTGGTTTCCTTAAAGAGACAAACTTTGTCATGTTAATTAAGCAGGTTTGGCATCCACTCTGGTGTTGAAGTACTCGTATCTGCTCAGGGAGACTTTACTGTGTCCTCCTTGTCACTTTCATAGACCACACAGGATTCCAGGAGAAAAAAAAAGCTGCCATTTGATCTCTTGTGTACATATCAGCACTTAACTCCTAGCGCGATGTGTTGCGTGGCTGAAGTGTTCAGAGCTATAGCTGAAAGAGCATGAAAAGGATGGCAAAGTTTCAAACTGTGACAATAATGTTTCTACTTCAGACTTCAGGGATAGTTCTACATATTTTGGAAATGTGGAGCTTTCGACTACATTTGTAAGACTGTGTCAATTTCTGTATTTTAAATGGTGAAAAAAAAAACACTAGTTTCCTACAAAATAGATTTTAAGATTTCCCATTTCAAATGACGCTTTCGAAGAAAAAAAGGGAAAAAATGGAAAGAAAAGAAAAAGTAAAAATTCAGAGATGTACATGAAAGTTTTACTTTTAAGTTTCAGAGTGTTTTAGAACTTAAAAAAATATTAAGCATAAAGTGTATAAACAAATAAGATGAAGCTCGTACCCAAAATTTCAGACTCTTTTCTAAACCAAAGCACATACCGAATGATTGACGGCTTGTCTGATGGAATGATTCTTGTGTATATCTTGCTGTTTACATAAACACTTACAGTCTCCGACCTCAGGAGAGGAGAGGCCAGTTTGAGCAAGCTTCTTTATAGTGGTGTCCTAAAGTCAAAGAAATCCAAAACGCCACCACCACCCACAATCCAGAAATGGATATAAAGTGTGGTATGGAAAAGAGATGGTATGTGTGCCCCAAATGTATTGTCAAAAACAAGTTTTTACTATTATTCTGCTGCTTTCAAATGTCTACACTGGTATGAATAGAAGCTACACAAACATGACTTCCCTAAGACCATGTAGAATTTTTTATTTTTTTTTTGGTGAGGGATATGGGGTTGGAGAGACACCGGGCTTTCGTTATCTCTTGTTGAATCTGCTGTTAATTTTCTAATGATTGTTGTTTGTTTTTCTGAGCCATTTGCTGAAAAAAAATGTAAAAGAAGCAGCTTCCATGTGACTGGCCTCTCCTCTGAATCACATTGGTGCAAACACTTATTGACAGTGTTCAATATATATATTTTTTAATCAAAGGTCTATTGTCAGTGATGAATGTATTTATTTTTGATCCTGTTTTCACGTTTGTTAAAGATTTCACTTTGTGCGGGACGAGGTGTTTTCAGGGTCTTAATTTTATTGCTTAAAAAGACGACGAAACAAATCCCACATGGATGTAGGCATGAGGAATGTATGTGGTCCCATGAAGTGTTCCTGTTCTTAGCTGGATTGGCTCCATCCTGATCCTTCTCTCACTCAAAGCATGCATGTTCTCTGGATCATGTGTTCTTTTTTTTTTTTTGTCCCCCCTGTATTAAAGACTTGAAGGCTGTTTTTTTTTTTTTGTATTTTTTTCCATATCTGTTTGCTTCCATCTGTTGATACAATATGGGACTTTTATTACTTGTGTAAACCAGCACTCTTGTGTTGTTTGTCTTCTTTATTGAAAGCAATGGTGTTGTCATGCTATCATGGTTCAAGGCTCCTAGTGGATTATTTCTTGGAAGGTTGTCAAAGGAGTGTCCAATTTGCTTATGACCAACAAAGCCAAAGCTTCTTCTTCTTTTTTTTTTTTTAAACATCGAACTCTCTCCTGCTCACCTTCACCCCCAAGTTTGTCAGTAATCAAGCGACATGCAGACGTGTCGTGTGGTTAAGAGATGGAATATAAGCTTTATAAAATGCACTTTGCGATTTGACAGCAAAGGTCCCTTAAGAATGACCTTTTTAAAGAATCGAGAGAACTTTCTCAGTTATCTTAATGATCACTCGGTCAATATTTTGAGACTGAAGACGATTGATCTTTCATTTGCTGCTATGATTTGTAGCCTGTTGCAGCAGCGCTACGTATTTCCTGTGTAGTATTGTCAAGTCTCACACTGCTAAATGTTAACCAACCACTTGAACCTCAATTTACCAAACCAACCCCCCTAAGTAAACCAAAGCCAGCTTTACAAGCCTCTGTGTTTTTCACTTATTTTCTTCTTGAGGCCATATTGCACCTAATACCTAATACTGTGTTCTTGCTGCCAGTATGACTGTTCAGTCAGCCTTTTTTTCCACTGTGGTTTATCCCATCTCTGTCCATTCCAGTGTCTTTGTCTCTTTGACTTTATAGACATTATTCTGAATATCTATGTCTGTTGTCTGGATTTGTTTACCTCAGAATGGTACGTTTCAGTTGCAAATATTTGTTCAATTACTGTCATTTATTACAGTGTTTTTATTTTTATTTTTAAAGCCTTGAACATGGCTCGCGGACAACACCATGGTTTCACGTTTCAGTTCCTCAGAGATCTTGTATTCAGGGCCGAGCTACATGAAGCTTGCAGCTCGAATTGTGTTATGCGAACACAATATGATGTACAGAGGTGATCTCATCTCCTTGCGGTCTTAATGTACAGCTTTGAGAAGTCATTTTAGAATCATTAAAACTTTGATCAAAATACCATACTCTTGCCAGTTTTCTTTCTTGATATATGTTTGTGGCTCTGGTCTTTTTTTTTTTTTTTCCTTTTTTTTTTTTCTCCAGGTGATCCCCGGTTTTCCCTGTCCAGGCCTGAATCATAAGTTTTGTCCCAACGGCTCAGAGGTCGTTATGCTGTAGCGTGTGCCTCGAACTGGCAGTTTGGGGGTTCACTGGTGATTGATGACGAACGGGTGAAAGGGAAGCCGCCCCAAACCAGTCATGGCACAAACCTCCGTCTGCCATCTGGGAGCCCCTTTCCAAGCATCACCAATGAAGGGGGCCAACACTTCACTGCTCTCCACAGCTAAATTCTTACCATGCGCCATTTTCCTCCATCCTTTGCAGCCCATTTAGGCCAGCCCTCTTCCTTTGTCTCCCCTCTCGAGCTTGCCAGTGTGTGTCAAGAGGCCAGCGAGCACCTCCCTACCCCAGGGGAATAGAGGGTTGGCATTTTTATGGCCCTTGTGTGCCTGATTCCATAGGGCCATTTAGCTCCGCCTCGAGTGGTGTCACATGCCAAATGACCCTGAATAGGGTCAGTTTCAGGCACAATGACTAGTATGTTGATGCTGCATCCCCCTCCCCACTTTCCTTCCATCTGCTAAGTATAGATTAACTATAGTCACATCTGCGAGGGGGGCCAAATCACATGCAGATCTTGCACGAAGCTGCTGAAGGCATGAAAGGCAATTCAGTTGTCAGATGCCCTCGATGACGACGATTTTTGTTGCATCTGCTGCCGAATGCAAATGTGCCCTTCACATCTGAAAACAACCAAGCTTACCAGGTGCTACAGCTGACAGCTTTGCTCACATTTGAATCCACCCCCCCCCCCCCTAAAAAAGTGTGATTTTTGAAACTTTTGGACACAATTCTAGGCTTGCATTTTTTTTTTTTTTTTTTTTTTTTTAAACAAGCATCATTTCACCAGGTGTCTGCTACATCAGTACAGCAGCTGCCTCTCGAACACTGGATTAATTCAAAAAAGAGGTGGGGGGGGTGTGGGGGGCTAACATGCGAGTCTGTCCAGCAGCCTTGAATCTATTCTATTCTTTTCTTTCATCCCTTCTGCGCTGGGCTGAATGTAACGGTCCAGTCTGCCCATGCTGACTGCCACAGCCTAAAAGAAATGGCACTACAGGTGGCTGGCACAAGGAGGGTGCACATTTAGCATATTGAGCCTTTCACATGGAACAGTACAGCAGCTCTGTCACAGAAAGTGAGAGAGAGAGAGAAAGGGGCCTGTACTCCTCCCTCCTCCATTTGCCCTGTGCCATGGCACTATAGAAAAGCAAGCTTTGGGACTAGGCATAATGGGCTTCTTTTCTGGAGCTGAAGGGACTAGACCACAAAAGACCAGGCAAAAAAAAAAGATTCAAAGTAGAATCTGACATCTGTTTTGTTTAGTATTTTTTTCACCCCCTCACCCTGTCTTTTTTTTATTTATTTTTTTACTGCCAAACATTTCTGGATGACACTGCCAGACAAAAAAGAGAATAATTTTCAGTGCATAAATGTTGAGCTGAGCTAATAATAGTTGTTTTTGGTTTGTTTTTTTTAAATCAAAGGCCGTCAACTGTATTTGATTAACCATAATAGGTCACTGAAACCAAGATGCTGGGTGTATGCAGATTTAGCGTGGGTTGAACAAGCAAAAAACGACCTCAACACCCACATGCATAAATACACCATTGCTGCATCCAAATTCAGTACCCCCTTTAAGCCCATTCATCACTGTCAGCTTGTATTAGCCCCATGTGTGTGTGAGAGAGAGCAGGGTATGCTATAAAACCTATGCCACTCCATGGCTTTGGTTTTTCCCTTTTCCCTTTTCTAAAGCTGCTAACATCGTAGCTTTTAACAATACTGGCAACACTATCCAAAACTTGCTCTGATCACCTCTTATATCAAATTAGCCATGAAAAGATTAGAAGCAGGCACTTCAATTGCATTTGATTTGCATAATTATTTAACTATTCTGCTTTGCAAATGGATTTACAACCAAACCTACTAATGAGGATTTTGATGACCCATCTCTAGTTAAAACGATTAGCACGCTATAGGCTTTCATGTGAATGGTTTGGTATATCCAGCTAATAAAACATGAACAGTATCTTAGTAATGAAACCCATGATTAAGCTTTAAATTTATTATATTTATTCATTCACTTGAGTTCTTACAAATTATAGCTTATTTGACTATTATTAACACTCACTAGCTAAAAAAACCAAGACTGTAAACCTTTTGCAGTTACATGACAACCATGACGTCAGTCATAATATAGGATATGTTTGCGGTATATTTCTGGGCCAAAATAGAAGATTACTCGTTGCTTTGTCAAACAGATAGAGTAACCTAGCAACTGATAGCTTTTGTTCTCCTGATTTCTTTCATTTAAAAGAGAAACAAGTGTGTGAAAATTTATGAAGAAGGTAATAATGATGTTAATGTGCAGAAGTTTGATTTATCAGAACATGATTAGTTCAGACGGTGTACAAATGGGTAAGTCCTCCTGGATCTGGTGGCGTTTGCTAGCGATAGCGTTAACTCATTCAATGCTTCTCTTTACAATAACGACAATGCTAGGGTTTATGCTGTGTTTTAAATGATATGCAGGAAATGTTTTTTTTTCCCCAGATTTTCTCCCTAATTTAGTCGTGTCCAATTCCTCCCCGTCACTAGGGGGCTCCCACATTAAGGCTACTACTACCACTCAGCCAGGAGGGCCGAAGACTATCACGTGTTTCCTCCGAACCACTTGACGTCAGCCGGCCGCATCTTTTTGAACTGCTCGCTCATGCACCATTGGGGGCGGTGTAACACACTCGGAGGACAGCGCTATCCACTCCTTCCGCTTGCGTGACGCTCACTGACGTGATTGGCTGTAGAGCCGTGATTAATGTAGGAGCACTACGTACCTCTCATCCCTCCCCTCTGAGAGAGCTCGGCCAATCAGCTCTCTCTAGACCTCCGGCTGCGAGAGGTTACAGCATCACCCGGGAATCGAACTGGCGATCTCCGGATGATAGGGCGAGCGCTTTTACCACTGCGCCACTCGGATGCAATATGCAGGAAATGTTGACTAATACTGACATTTCAAACTTTTCAATTGATAGCTAATCACTGTTCTGTCCCAAATAGTGTAAAAATGTAAAGCTAGTGCGCTATGGAGGGTGTAGAATCCCTTGATCAGGTGTTTGAGAGGGACTTGGCATTGTGTTTAGAAGCTAGTTAGCTTTGTATGGCGTTTACCATAAAACACAACCTGGATGGTTAGTGGTGACAAAGTATTGTTTAGCATGACATTATCAGATGTGTTTCCTCCTGGAAGTGCTTTCGAGACTGGTTTTGAATGTAGAGTTTGGCACTGGTACCTGGTAAGTAACGTCTCTTTTGCCATACCGAAGTGGGCAGGACAATGCCCCGCAGCCATCTTGAGGTCAGGTGCAAAAAGTCTATAAATAATGTTACCAGTGAAAAATTTAAGAATAAAAGTCTCCCCATGCCTCCAATAAATTTCCCAAATTAATACGATATACAGTGAAAAAATGGCAGCGCAGTTACTCACAGATACACTATCACCTTGAATGATTAGAGTTGAAGGTTCGAATCTCAGCTGTGCTGTGCTTGGAGTTTTAGTGTTCTCCTCTGCTTGCTGGGTTTCCTCCAACAGTCAGTGGTAGATCAGTGATTAAGACAGTGGTTCAGAAGGTCTGAGGTTCAAACCCCACAACCACCAAGTTGCTACTCTTGGACTCTTGAGCAAGGCACTTAACCCTCAGCTGTTCCTGCTGTATAAAAGCATGCCAACTGCTGTAGATAGATAGATAGATACAATCCAAAGACACGTGGTGTAGTCTGATTGAGGGTGACTCATTCATTGTGTCCTCTACCTTGTGCCCAAAGTTCCCTGGGATAGGCTCTAGATTCCAACCCCCCTCCCCCCAGGTGATCCGACACAGGATAGGAGGACTAGAGAATGGATGGCTTGGATGGTATATGAAATTAAATCTCTACTAAGTGCCCTTGCTATTTATTTATTTCTTGTAAAATCCTTCTATAAATCAGCTGCAGAAGAGCACATTTTAACTTCTTCATAGCTGTAGTGTCACTATCGTGTGCCGCAGGGGTAAGATAATATTAACTAGTTCCCACTTCATTAATGTGTTCGCTAGCACAATTGGATCGATAGCAATGTGAGTAGGGTGATATTTTTAGAAAGCGTTTGCCACAAGCTAACAAAATAGATTTCTTTTAACAAACTGGAGAGACAAGGTGGTGTTAGCTATGTTGCCCACTTTTGTGTGCCTTGGAGGGTCAAATTCTGGTTGAGTGTTGTGGGGGGTCTGTCTGCAGCCTGCAGGTTTGGGCACGTCTTTGAACCTAAATCCAGCCTTAAATGCCTCAGAGATCCGGTCTAGCTACTAGCTATTTAGAATTACAGAAGTAGGTACAGAAGTATAAAAAATGATTAACTGTAAATGTAGGTAGGAGAAATATTAAAGCTAGATAGCATGGCAACATTAAGAAAAAAACATTTTAAGGGGAAAATGGTAGCTTTGTTATGCTATAGGGGATTTTGCTGGCAAAGTGTCACTGCAAGTCAATACAAAGTTCTTCTGACTTACCAACCTGATGGGATTTCCCCCTACTGTATGAAAATCCAGGATACAGGTTGAATAGTTTAACGAGTATGAAAATAATGCAAATCACACGCCATGGCCAATACGGTCACCGGATCTCAAACCAGTTAAACACCTAAGGGAGAGGATGTGTTATGTAGCATGCTCGATTATCATAACACTAATTGATGAAACATCTCTTGGAGAAACTCTCCAGTACAGGTCCAGTATAGTTGCCCAAGGGTTTACTCAGTAGTGCTGCATAAACATAGCTGGCCCCATGATAAGCTGAGGACTGTGTGCTTGGGGAGGGGATGTTTTCTGAAAATTGCTTGCCGTGAATGAATGGGCATGTTGGGAGGGTGGGGGAGACAGTGGCAATACCAATTACTGCTGCACACACACACACACACACACACATGCACTCGGAACGCTCCCCCCCCCCCCCCTCCTCTTTCGTACCAAGGGAGCCAGTTACCATGGCAATGCTGTATTTGGCCTAATGTATGGATGGCCCTGGAATTCCAAGAGACTGGGTTTCTGGAGAACGAACTGATACTCTCGTACTCTGTTCCCTTATTCTTACAATTCTGAGACTGAACAATTGTTGTGTATGTGTGAGAAAGAGAGGGTTCAAGGACACAGCGAATGAGAGGGAAAGAACAAAACACATAAGGTGATATTCGGCGACACCGCCTGCTGGAGGTAAATTAATGAGTTCTCATGTATTTCTACATGGAGGCCCTACAGAAGTGGAAGCTCTCAATGGATCACCGGTGGTTTTGTGCCACACTACAACCTATTAATTAAATATTAATAAAAGCAAGACTGAGCACGGCCAAGCATCCCTCTCTGACCAAACAGACTGCCAGATAAGGCAGATCATAAGAATATGATAGATATGATCTTGCATTCTTCTTTTTAATTTCATCATGATAATGCTGTACACAAAAGCACATATAGTGCCTTGCAGAAGTATTCATACCCCTTGAACTTGTCCACATTTTGTCACGTTACAACCTCAAACAAAAATGTATTTTGTTGGAATTTCATGTGACAGACCAACAGAAAGTGGCAGGTAATTGTGAAGTGGAACGAAAATGATGAATGGTTTCAAAATAAAAAATATATATATATCTGAAAAGTGTGGCATACAGGTGCATCTCAATAAATTAGAATATCATCGAAATGTTAATTTATTTCAAGTCAAATAAGTAATTCAATTAAAAAAGTAAAACATATATCATATAGAGTAATTACACATAGACTGATATATTTCAAATGTTTATTTCTTTTGATTATTATAGCCTAATAACAACCCAAATTTTTAATATTGTGAAAAAGTTCAAAATTGGAAACTCTAATTGGAAAGTCTAATCAGGTAATAAACTCAAAACACCTGCAGAACCTTTAAATGTTCACTTAGTCTCGTTCAATAGGCTACACAATCATGGGAAAGACTGCTTACTTGACAGTTATCCAGAAGATGATCATTGACACCCTACACATGGAGGGTAAGGCACAAAAGGTCATTGCTAAAGAAGCTGGCTGCTCACAGAGTTCTGTATCCAAGCACGTAAATGAAAAGTTGAATGGAAGGAAACGATGTGGTAGAAAATGGTACACAAGCAACAGGGGTAACCGCAGCCTCGAGAGGATTGTGAAACAAAGCCCATTTGAGAATTTGGGGGAAAATTAATAAGGAGTGGTCTGCAGCTGGAGTTAGTGCTTCAAGAGCCACCACACACAGATACCTGGGCTAAGGACAAAAAGGATTGGACTGTTGCTCAGTGGGCCAGAGGCCTCAGGAAGAACAACATCTCCCAGAGACTGCTGGTGTCTTTTTATCGATGCTCCATTGAGACTGACATACTGCATATGTGTGTGGTACAGCAGCTGCACTGTGGCCCAGAGAACGGCATTGCAAAGGGTCATTACAACTGCCCAGAAGACCATCCCGCTGCCTTAAACTAGCCAATAAAATTGTAAAGGACAATTCACACCCGGGACATCAACTGTTTGATCTACTGCCGTCGGACAGACGGTATACAGCATTACAAACTAGAACCAGTAGATATAAAAACAGTTTTTATCCTATTGCAATAAATCTACTTAATGCTGCTATAAAAAAAGGTTCAAACAATGTGTAATAAGATTTAATTATTATGCATTTTTCTGCAATAAAGGAATGTATGCTTTGTGTGTGTTTTTTTTTTTTTTTGCATTGAGGGATAAAAGTAAATTTTGCATTTCATTTGGAAATCAAGGTCCCAGAGTCTGAAGGAAGATAAGAGAGGCACAGAATCCAAGTTCCTTGGGGTCCAGGGTTAAGCTTGGACAGTCACTGGTGGTTTGGGGAGCCACCATCTGCTGGTGTTGGTCCGCTGTGTTTTATCAGGTCCACAGAAGTGCAGCCATCTATCAGGAAGATTTAGAGCACTTCATGCTTCCCTCTGCTGCCCAGCTTATGGAGACGCTGATTTCATTTTCCAGCAGGACTTGGCACGTGCCCACACTGCCAAAAGTATCCTAGTTTAAGAGCCGTGGTAATCCTGTGCTTGATTGGTCAGCAAACTCGTCTGACAAACATGGGGGTATTGGGACGGGGTATTGTGAAGAGGAAGATGTGAGACACCAGCCCCAACAACGCAGAAGAGCTGAAGGCCTCTATCAGAGCAACCTGGGCTTCCATAACACCTCAGTAGTGCCACAGACTGATCACCTCCATGCCGCCATTCTAGTTGATCATTTGAAATCAGAAGTGGCTTATATGAAAGGCAAAGGCCTCTAGATTACGCTTATTTTACCAAAATAAAATCTTATCATGCCGTTTTTTTTTTTTTATCTATTTAGCTAGGAGAGAAATGTCAGACTTTGCTTATACAAAAGTCTTGTCACATCTTTAAAGAATTCAACCAATCACAGATTAGAGTGTCACCTGTGACAAATACTGTAATTAACACATTCCCAGGTGTGTAGAAGAAGAACCCCAGCACACCCAACCTTCACTTGAAATGCATCCTGACCTGACAGCATGCCAAAGACTCAACCACAGACCCGATCATCAAGAACCTGAAGACTCCTGCAGACATATTTAATGTTTCTAAACGTCAAGAGGGGAGGATAATAAAAAACTTTGCCAATTTGCCAAGGCCCACAGCTTGCAGGAAGGATGGACTGTGGAAAAGTGTCAGAAGGTTGATTTTTCTGATGAATCATCTATTGAACTGCATCCCAATCGCTGCAAATACTGCAGAAGACCTATTGGAACCCACATGGTTTGGGGTTACATTCAGTATGGGGGCGTGCGAGAGATCTGCAGAGTGGATGGCAAAATCAACAGCCTGAGGTATCAAGACATTCTTGCTGCCCATTACATTCCTAACCACAGGAGAGGGCAAATTGTTCAGCAGGATGACGCTCCTTCTCATACTTCAGCCTCCACATCAAAGTTCCTGAAAGCAAAGAAGGTCAAGGTGCTCCAAGATTGGCCAGCTCAGTCACCAGACATCAACATTATTGAGCATGTATTGAAGATGAACTCTGGGAGTTCTACAAGAATGCTTTCATTGCCATTCCAGATGAAGATGAAGTTATTTGAGTCATTGCTGAGACGTATGGATGGAGTCCTCCAAGCTCATGGGAGTCATACACAATATTAATTCTTTTTCCACTGCACCATGCCTTTATGTACTGTTACGTGACAAGACTTTTGTCGGTCCTTCTGATCTTCCTGTCCTAATTAAATAATTAAAAATCACGGCATGATGAGATTTTATTTTGGTAAAAAAAGTATAATCTAGAGGTCTTTGCCTGTCATATAAGCCACTTCTGATTCCAAATGATCAACAAGAAGTCAGGTTATTATTTGTTGTTCCTACAACTTGGATAGGCGACAAGACTTTTGTCAGAGTGTGTATTTTTGAATTGAATTACTGAAATAAATCAACTTTTCGATGATATTCTGATTTATTGCGATGCACGTGTGTGTGAGATATATACTGTACAAACATGCATACACACGTTCACACACGTTCTTAGTTTAGATCAGAAATGTTAATGCACTGAAAAGAAATTGAATAATAAGTAAAAAGCAAACTCTCCAAAAAAAAAATCCAAACACTTTTTTTTTTTAAAACCATTTGTATTATTTGACATAAAAGCATTTTACATTTAAACAGAAACACATCATTCTACATCAGGGGTACTTGAAATGCCAAGCGATCAGCAAATTTTCTACATCCATGCAGCTTGCGTAAAGCCAACTAGGATTTTGACTGTAGAGCACTAGACTATTGAGCTCACCACAAAAGAGCTTACCATGGCAGCTCCACTTTTCCAACCAGCATGTAACGATATGCCAGTAAAATAGGCGTCGTTGCACAGCTGTATAAATAAAATACACCAAAAGGAACAAAACTCGACTTGACAGATACAGAAGGTGGTGAACAATAATCTATTAATGCACTAATGAGAACATTAAGGCTTACAATAAAATTAAGTTCTAGGTCATCTTTCAGCCATTGAAAACATTCCCTTCTAAAATAAAGTTCTAGGTCATCGTTCAGCCATCTCATTCAGCTCTTAGACTTTATATATTCTCTCTCTCACGCACACAAAACACATGAAATACAATTTTCACCTTTACCTCCATATACTACAATAGTTCTCTGGATAATGTTTTTTTTTTTTTTTTAAAACAAAATCATTTAACTGATGATCCTTTAAATATTGCCACAAGCGTAAGAGCTGAATTGTGAAGTCGGATTTTTTAGCATGACCAAAAAGACACTTCAAGTACATGCAAGAACACTCCAAATATATGCATGTCTCTAAGATAACACCAGTGGTTTGATCTGATTAATAGTTAAACATCCAGTGCACAATCCTGTTTCAAAATGTGACACGTTAAACATACAGGTAAACATACGGCGCAATTTTAGGAGCACGCAAGAAATTCCAGTACTTATGGGTCAAGGGGACGAAGATGACTTCTCTGGTAGTATACAAGACATACCAAGTCCTGCACATTAGAACACTGTAAACATTCAAAGTGGAATGTTAACATAAGGGCTAGAAGTGCATGACAGTGTAAAGCTTAAAGGGAAAGTAAATAATATAAAAAAATAAAATAAAAAAAAACGAATCATTGCACATGCAGCATTTTGTACAGCAGATGACTAAAGCAGTCCTGGGGAAAACAACCCAACTATAATCACCACTCTGCCTTAACCTTCACTGTGACTGGGCTGAGAAATAAGGTAAAGTGCTCGTCCTAATTTATGGACATTTGGTTTGATATGATCAGTGATGTTAAAGGAAGGGGACAACAAAGAGGTGTAGATAGTAAAAGAGTAAAGGAGGATGAAGTGTAGTGAAATCAATATGGGATCTGGTTTTGGTAATACTGTAGCATGTCGTAAGTTTTGCTCCTGCAACACAGAGAAGTACTTCATTAGTGGAACTATAACATGGTTATTCACTAGGTGTAATCAAATAAAGTATTTAAAATAAAGTTTTAAATACAAACAAATTGGTGTGATACCAATTTGTTTGTATTTAAACAAAGTTAAACAAAGTTACGAGTTACTACAACGACTGATGCTACTACTACTACAAATGGAATGACTTCAACTACAGTGACCTACTGATTATAACTATTATGACTAGTAGTAAACTCCAACAACTACTATGACTAACACTATTACGACTACTACAATAACTATTACTCCAACTACTACGACAACTGTTAATAAGACTACTCCTACTACTACTACTATAACTACTATGGCTACAACTACTGCTATGACTACAACTTTGACCATTACTAAGAAAAAGAAGGAGAAGAAGCAGCTTGTACCTGCTACTGAGAAAGCAACGCTCAATGACTTTAATCATAAATGCAGCAGCTTCTTTTTCGCTCATGTTGGGGTTGAACCTCTGCCTGTAATACAAAAAAAAACAAACATATTTTTTACAACATTTATTTAGAAGTAAGTTGGACCAATGTTAAAAACACTGACTTATTGCAGTCTATGCTCAAAACTCATCCACACATCATTCTATAATCTCATCAGGATTTTATAGATTTGTACCCAAGACCTGCTACTTGAATCAGGTCTCATCCATTAACTCTTATTCACAATATTCACATAGTGAAAATCCTTTCCAGGCATTCCTGCATGAGGATATGCCATGGAACCCATCTTTGTCAGCTTGCAGTTTGGCACCAAAAAATATAATACAGTACACAAAAACTGCCAAGTAATACACCTAATCTGGTGCATATCATTTTGCAAACCTTTGTGAGCACTAGTTATGCATGGGATTGCATTCTATATTGCATGACTTGAGGGCAAATGTGAAAATGCCCAAAGTACTTTTTGCATTTACTCTCGTAGACCTGTATGATTTGTAATGATTTATAATTCCACAACTGAGTACATTCTGAAGAGGATGGGTCTCTTTTTAGAGTATCAATGTTTCTTCTTCAGGTCACCTCTGATTAGAGCTCTAAATCTACATCTGGATTTCTGTAAAGCTGCTTTGTGATGATGTCTGCTGTTCAAATGAAACACAACATACTTGAGTAGTTTTATGGTCTGCCCTCTGAAGCATGGCAGGCCAGTATCCAGCATCAAGGTCACCAACGACACCACAGCATCCATATATGGTCTTGATTATCCAGAAAGAGAGAGAGAAAGAGTGGTTAGAACACAAACATGAAAACTTTGCCCTGCACATAGATTTCTCTCACCCTTGCAAAAATCATGCTGAACTCTAACCCTGTATCCTGGCCTTACACCTTATCCATCGTCATCAAATATTTACAAGACTCAGGTCTCACCTTACAGCCAGATATCCACGCACACACATCTCCATGAACCACTTAAATGGAGTGGCCTCCATCTTTCCCCCCATGATCATCACCATCTCATCGGTCAGCTTGATGTCTGGCTCCCAGCCTAAATTCCCACCTGGAGAGCTCTCGAACATGAATCCGAAATCTACAGCCACCAAAAAGAAACAAGACTTGGTTCTATTTTGCAACACATGAGGGGCTGCTGTTATAGGGAAAAAAAAAAAAATCAATGATCATGTGGTGTGATGAAATCACCTTCATGAAGCTAATTATTTTTCCTAGAACAGCATGTTGCTCCATATATAAATGTTCCATCCCTTTATGGCACTGATCAGCCATAATATCATGACCACTTGTCTAATATTGAGTAGGTGCAGACCTGCAGTGATCTATGGAAGGAAAACCGGTGAACCGGCAAAAGGGTCATGGGCGGCCAAGGCTCACTGATTTGTGTGAGGAGCAAAGACTGGCTGTGTAGTCCAATCCAATAGAAGAGCTACTGTAGCATAACTTAATGAAAAGGTTAAAGCTGGTTTTCATAGAAAGGTGTCAGAACACATGCTGCACCTCTGTTCTGTTGGAAAAAGGTGGGGGGGGGGGTGTACTTAATATTAGGGGGGGTGGTCATAATGTTTTTGGCTGACTGGTGTAGTTCTCATGCTATTTTGAAATTAATGAGACAAAAATAAATGCTGCTTGTTATCAAGAAACTGCATCCTTGGACATGAAGAAGCAGATTTACCTTTGATTGTTAAGAAGTGCTAACACTAGAGACATCCTTCACAAAATTTAAATACCTCTGTTTACAGAATGACTCGTGTTAAATGACTCTGTTTTTCTTTGTTAAATAACATTTTAACTTGTTATGTGGGGTTATACAAGTCCTTTAATAATGAGGAATTAACAGAAACCAGTTATTTGCCTGGCAACAGACACTACTGGCACAGCTGCAGTTACTCAGCACAAAATTACTCAGCACTGTCTGATGAATCAGTGCTTTTACTTTGAACTAAATAAAAAATATACAAATGTTAAAGATTTTTAGAGAGAATTTGAGGCACATAATTCCATATAAAACCAAGCATTAAATACAATTACAAGGGGGTCCAACAAGACTGAAATCACAAAAATAGGTTTTTAAACCAAACAAACTAAGAAAATAAAATTTCAATATACTTTATATTTAATACTCTATTACACTATACTCTAATACACTACTTTAGTTTATGTTAAAAATATCAGCAAATATGAGCATTTTGTTAAACATGTTAAATGCTTTGTACAAAATTGTTTTACATAATTTTCACACACACACACTACGCGCGCACACACACACACACTACGCGCGCACACACACACACACTACGCGCGCACACACACACACACTACGCGCGCACACACACACACACTACGCGCGCACACACACACACACACTACGCGCGCACACACACACACACACACTACGCGCGCACACACATTTTTCATAAATAAGCCCCCCTTTATTTCTTTCAAAAATATTGTGAAATTTAAATTCATAATCATTTTGGCGATTCTACTTTCAACTAAAGTTGGCAGAAATAGAATTTGCAATAGAAAAATAATGTATGCAAAATATATATGAAATATAGAACTGTCTAATGTCCATGTTTTTGTTCTATTATGTGACAATAATCATGTTTCAATAATTCTCTACTTTAAATACGATGGTATTTTGGTATTATTATTTATTACGTAGAAACTTGCATATTATGGTGTATTATTATATGTTCTTATATTCTTCCCTTTTGTCAGTTCCCTTGTTTTTGACCTGAAAAACAAGGAAACAGACAGACAACTGCTGTTGTTTTTGACCTAGTTTTTCTTGATGAGTTAGAAATCTGAGTCAAACACACCAATGTGAATCAGGTGGCCTTTGCTGTCCAGCATGATGTTGCCATTGTGCCGGTCTTTGATCTGCAGCAGGAAGAGGAGCAGGCTGTAGGCAGCCATGCTGCGGATGAAATTATACCGCGCCTGGTGGACATAAGAGTGCAGGCAATGCATTAGGACACCTGGCTGTCTATTTAAGGGAACAGAGATTAGACAGGATAACATGCAATTTAACTACTATTATATTATTATTATAGTTATAAAATCATTGAAAAAATATTCCTCTCCCAAATGCTTTAAATAAAATCTGTTCATATAGCTGAGCAGAGAATTACAAGAATAGGCTTTCTGGCAGGCCTAAGTTCACGCAAACACATTACCTACAAAGCTACAACTCGAGATAATACTGTACACACACAGCACTCCATGACTCTATAGTATACAGCTGTGAATAAGTAATGACTCATAATCACATTATCCACTATGACCCAGAAAAATAAGTGTTCTGTTTTGAGCCTGGTTCCTCTCAAGGGTCCTTCCTCATGTCGTCTCAAAGTGAAAGGTCACTTGCCACCACTGCCTCTGGCTTGCTCGTTTGTTACAAATGTAAATCTATATCCATGTTCATGTAAAGCTGCTTTGTGACAATGTCCATTGTTAAAAGTGCTATATAAATAAATAGAAATTAATCTACACATTAAATTAACGTGCTTAACAGTTTAATAGTAGTGATACACAGAGAATCTTTTGCGTGACAATCCGCATGTATAAACGTATTCAAAGGTATGTGTGATGTCGTTTGTTGATGCCATTTTTGCGTGAAGAGACAGTAAGGCTTGGTTCACATTACAAGCCACATGGTTCAATTCAGATTTTTTGATCAAATCGGGTTTGCATGTCATGACGGTTCACAATGACTTTTATCTTACTCTATGTGCACCTGTCTGCCTGGTGAAACGGCACATAGGCGCACATCGATACACGTTTGCTCACGTTATCCAGGTTAAAACGCTTCATATTTCACGTGACCACTCATTAATTTCAAACAATGGATGTAATTTAAGCAAAAATCTGCTTGGAGTTTTGCTCTTGAGAACAGCAAGCAGTCAGTTAGGTGCATTTGTTGAGATCCAGATGAAGGAAAAAAAAGGCAGACGGCTATATCTAGCACTGCTATGAAATCCCCAGACTGAGGTCAGCAAATCACATAAATCCCGAGCTGACCGCTCTCATTCGAGTCACATGACAAAGTGGAGTGGACTCATTGATTATTTTTCTACTACTGCAGGTTAACAGTGACTTATTTCTTATGTTTCTTACATTTAATAAATTATTAATAAAGGAAACAATAAATAGGGTACCTTCTGGAAAGCCAGAGTAGATTCGTCACCGTACTTGTTTCTAAAGTAGTCGTACATGCCGAAGTCGGTCTGCCTGCCCAGCTGATCACGAGATTTACAGTCCGGGATACACTCAATTACACCACACTAGAAAAAACAATCATGGCTTTTTACACACTCGCAGATATATGCTGCTTTATTCATTTTTACTCTTGAGCAGGGATTATTGTAAGTACATGAAATCAGATATGCTTTAAAAGTCAACAATAAACTAAGCAAAACTCACAGAAAATAGCTAAACATCCTAACAGCGAGTAGTGTGTGTAATGCAGTGAAACTCACACCAGGTGCTGTTGCAACAACCCTGTATGGAAACACAAAGAGGTCGAGCCCCACTAGCTCGAATATGTTCTTAAAGAGTCCAATGATCTGCAGCGCCAGCATGTCCTATCACAAGAGAAAAGAATTGTCATCAAAATTGAGTGAGTTTCCAAAGAGCTGTGGCCATGAAATATTTGGAAGATGACTAACCTGTCTGCAGTCATCTCCTACTTTAAAGATGGCCGCTTGCCAGCAGACCTTCTGGGCGGCTTCAGCATTTCCTTCGCCTTCATCGATGGAATCACTGAGGCATCGCAGACCTGGAATAAACATGGTTCATGGTAGACTTATAAATGTACATATACTGTACAGACAGAGGTGACTAAGACTAAATACTTGGTCTTAGTCATCTCTGCCTGTACAGTGCTCTTACTCACTCATCATCTGTACGCTTTATCCTGAATAAAATTACAGGGGCCTGGAGCTTATCCCAGGAGACTTGGGGCACAAGATGGGGTACTCTCCGGACAGGGTGCCAATACATTGCAGGACACACAGACACACACAGACACACACAGACACACACAGACACACACAGACACACACAGACACACACAGACACACACAGACACACACAGACACACACAGACACACACACGCCTAATCTGCATGTCTTTGAAATGTGGGAGGAAACCTGTGGGAAACCCACAAAGCACGGGGAAAACATGCAAACTCCATGCATACAGAGGCGAGGAATCGAACCCAAGTGGGAAACGAAGGAGGTACAAAGCGACAGTGCTAACCACTAAGACGCTATGCCACCATCTGTAAATATTAAATATGTACTTAAGATTTAATAGCTGATATCTAGTACAAAGAATTCTGAGTTGTGATTCTTACAAGCACATTGTGTCTTTACCTTTCCATGTAGGGAACCTGTTCTACACACACTACTATATTCCCAATAAAATGTCCAAATGTTTTGTTGAAAGGTTTTCTCCAGACCTGGCTGAGGAACATGTAACTATGTTTAAAGACTGTTTTTGTTGTATTCCAAGGTTATGTCAGACCTGCACAGAACAGTAATGATACAGAGACAGAAAAAGAGGGAAAGTGGAATACAAAACACACCTTCTTTCTCAAGCTCACTCACTCCACATCGCTTGACTTTGAACTTTGCCAGATAAGGGGCTTTGGCAGCACTGCAAAATACATGACAATGAAAAAAACAGAAATGTCCTTACACATGAAATTCCTGGCAGCCTGGGAAAACCTGTCACATGGTGACATTTTAACATTTTCTTCTTATTATAGTTCTGAAAACTACAATTCTGCGTAAAATTGATACAATGCTTCTCTTCTGCATCTAAATCAAAAATCGACAGAACCACAAAGTGAAATGATCCAGGTTAAGTCCCTTTCACTGAGAGACGGATGTAACTAAAAAAGGACCTGATCAAAGCCTGACATTCTTGATCTGAGAAAATCACATTGGTAATAAATATTTTACTGTGACAGGCAGCAAAGTGACTAATGATACAATTTAAAAACTGATTGTTTATATAAAAACCTCAGGAGCAACCTCATTTCCTTTCTCGTCTGTTCCAACCACTCATCAGTATAATCAATCACCGGCCTGATCATCTGTCATCATCTGCACCGGTTTCTCACCGGTTCATGCCTTAAGTTATATCTTGTTTTATGCTTGAATGTTTCATAGGTCATTGTGTGTCTGACCTGGACTGAAAAATAAGAGTCGTAACTTAAGGGGGCACAAAAAAAAACAAAAAAAAAAAAAAAAAGATGAAGAGGAAGCCTGAAGATTTATTCAAGACTGCGTTAAAAATACAAGAAATGGGGGCTCCCTTAACTGAGGGATGTTAACCTTAAATTCTGCCACATTAGCACTGTTGTAAGGCCATTAAAGGGCCATAATATAAACAAGTCATGATATAATATTATTATATATACTATTAACTAACATAAATAACTGACATTGAAAATAGAATAAAACACTTCTAGGAAGGAGGAGGCCAAGAAATATATAACTTTATATAATTGTAGACTGTGCATCTTGGCACTTTCATGGATGTGGATTCTGGTACTATCAAAATGTTTTTTTTCAGCCACAGTAACAGGTTTTCCCAGTCCACCATATGAATACTGAGCGCCAAGATTAGCTGTGCTATTACGCCAATTATTTATCTCATGTGTTTTAGTTTCCGAGACCACACCTCTGCATGGGAGTTCCTGACTCGTAGTCAATATCCAGAACAATGGCTTCAGGATTGCTTGGTAAGTAGCAGCCTGCAAGAGTGAACACAACACAAAGTAGGTCATATAGAAAAAATTATTAAAACAGACAACAGAGTAAATTAAACATGTTTGGAAATTACGACTCGCCTGGTTGAACTCTGATATCAGACAAAGCTTTGAGGCAAGCTCTTTTCCTCTCCTCGCCTTTAGGAACCGGCCTGACGAGAAAGAAGCAGCTCATTGTGAATCCCAGAACAGCAGGCAAGTTACTTTATTACTAACTGGTATGGGGGAACGTACTTAATAATAGCAGAGACATTGGTGATCTTGTTGAAGAAGTCGAACTCGCGCAAGTAGAAGTCTTTAGCCGGGCCGGATAGAGAGCCTATGATCTCCTCCATCATCTGTTCCAACAGCTCGCCGATGTCCGCTGTGCATCAAAACATGATCGTTAACACCTACATTGTCTTACAATAAAACAAATATACTTACTCCGAGCTTGGAAACAGGAATGTCCTACAGGAATTATTTCACCTCAAAGTTCGTTGTTAATAACGGTGAAGAAAAAAAAACAGATCAGATCAGTTGAGATTCTGCGCGAAGTTAGGTGCCATATTGTCCCTTTTTTCTTTATCAAGTTCAAGTCACTTTCATACGTACAGGAGTCCCACAAGAAATTTCGTAGAAGAAAATGGTCATTCAGTGACCTAGAAAAGGTGTTACATCATAGGCGTATGGATTTGAGGTGAGTTTTGACAAGAACAAGGAGTTCTTGATTAGTGTACGGCAAGAAATATCCGCTGATCTTCTGGTTTTGTCAACAGCTAGAACGAGCAGCAGTCATACGAGAACGAGAAGAGGCAAGGCATTCTTGATCAGAGGCCCACAACTACAGCAAGACCGTCACAATAAGACATGAGAGAATGACAGAAGTGCCGAGGAGGGTATTTAAAGCAGAGAATTTCTTAATTTTATGTAGTTTTTGCAAATGCTCTCCTTGATCTTGACCAACTCTCTCCTATATTACACAGACCACTCGTCAACACTCCCAAGAGGCAAGAAGGAAAGCATTCTCTCTGAACTTCAAAACTTCTCCTCAATTATTCCTTTAACTCCTGAATCTCGCCGTCACTGTCCAGAGTGTGCGAAATCGCCAAGAATCAGGAGAGGCTGCGCAACTTGAAGAGAGTCTATGAGTGGCAAGAGACAATTGTTCAGATTTGTTTTTCATGACAATTCCACAGAAAGAATTGATCAGCCAATCCGTCTTCCCTATACTAATTCTGTTTCACTCCCATTCTAAATGTGCTGTTTCAGTGTCTGTAGCTATAAACACACAAGCTAGTCTTCCACCACACCTCTTAGTGGAGGAACATTTCCCTAACCATTCAGAACACAGAGAATCGGACTTTCCCAGGAAAAACAGCAGACTCCTGTTTACCACCGTGAAGGTGGAAAAGGGGTTATGCAAACTGCCCTCACCTTTTTTTTCCTTGCATGGAATGCCAATGTCATGGCAGGGCAGGAAGTTTGAATGGAAATTTTCAGGAACATTTATAGATAAAAAACAAAAAGCATAAAAGTGAGGGGATAGGTTTTTCTCTCATATTCTGTATGTGTACATAGATACTGAAGACACAAGTCAATGTGCAAAAATTTCTTAAAAAGTGAATTTTCCATAATAGGTGCCCATAAAAAAATTTATTAACTCAAACAACTAATACACCAGAGAAATGGTATGTATGATTGTAATGTTATTAATGAATGGCTGCTGCTTTATTAAGTAGGTGCTACCTATAATCTAATGTAACGTAATGTCATTATTGTGATGGTTTGGGGCTCATTTTCTATTATTTAAATTACACTATATTTACTCACGATCTTTCTGGTGACCCTCTTCATCCAGATAGATGTTGGTCTTCATGTTCCAGATAAACTGATGTGCAAGCAACTGAGATTTCTGTGCAGCCCACAGTATGTATTCACGCACATACCCCATCTGTCATAAAGGAGTGAGGAGGACGCATAATGAGACATGAGAAATCAGCGTCTGGTATGTCATATGGAAAACTATGCAACAAGCAAACGCTTCCTACCTTGTCATACCGGAGAGCTTGCACGATTTGTGGAATGTAAAATAGAATCGCATCCTTACGAAGAGAAAAAATATATACATGGAGGTTAACTGACATCCTGAGACATAATTTAATAACATAATATATTATTACAATTTATACGTTAATTTATAAAAAAGAATTATGCCCTGACGATATTAGATTTTAGCTTGAACATGCTAAAAGCATAAATGATACAACATAGTGGTTGAAGTGATACTTTATGCCCAAAAGTATGTAGACACATGAACTTGTATATGGGTCACACTGGTTCCTTAAAGCTGTAAGAACACAAATGTATAGACTCTCTTTGCATGCTATAACACTGATGCATCCCCTCACCCTGACCTCAACACCTTTGGGAAGAATTAAAGCTCGAACGTGCTTTTTGTCGCTGAAGGAGCACAAATCCCAACAGCCATGCTCCAAAATTTAGTCGAAAGCCTTTGCAGAAGAGTAGAGTGCAGTAAAAGTGGTAACCAACTCTGTATCAATGAGTCATGGACTCAAATAATTTACAAAGGGCACAAATGATGCTGAAGGTCAGGTGTCCACATACTTTTGGTCATTACAGTATAATGTGTTTAACTGCATGATGTATTTGCTTTAATTCAGGACTGAAATTCCTACAAACAGTTTTGTACCTGAGTCTACAATAAGGAAATAGACGACCATATTAAACACACCTCCTGTTATACTGAACTTCCAGGCTCCTAACACACAGTATGACTACAGATCAAGTCCTGCTATCTGATATCACCCAAATGAGGCTGGGTTCTCTGTTGAGTCCGGTTCCTCTCAAGGTTTGTTCCTATTGACATTTAGGAAGTTTTTCTGACTATCGTTAAAAGGCCTATACAAATAAAAAATAAGCTAAGAGCTGAGTGTATGAAAAAAAAGAAGTACAATACATTCATACAAATATCTGATACTTTTGACGTTTTTTTTTCCCTTCCTGCACCAGGTCAAACCAGGAGATCAATCGCATGCAGTCCTGATGGCATGTGAAACTGGACTTCTATCAGCTCACAAGTCTGGAGCTTGTAAATTCACAAGTCAAAGTTCATGTAGATAAAGTGTGCTACTGAAAGCAGTTCCTTCATGTCCCGTGTACTGCGCATGATCACCAGAACTGCTTTAGCTTTGATTATTAAGAAATATACAGCAATTTGGATTATAATGATTTGTTAAGATGTACAGCATTACTGTTAATAGACTAACATTTTGCCTCTGAATTCACGTTAGTGCATAACATGACATTTTTCAGAAATTGTTCCAGCAGATATATTCCCCTTTTCAAGCAAATAAAGTCACTTTCTGTCTATAAACCACAATCCATTACACAGGGAACTTCAGGGTGATCTAAGACATGCCATCGCATCTTATTACAGGAAAGGCATGTTTCTGCTCACCACTTCTATTAGTCTGCTTAAATGTAATTCGATAAACAGTGGCATGGTATGAAAATTATAATAATTTCCTCTTTTTAGAAGAAAAGAATTCTGGACATGGCAGAAATGGAACGTACTGGAGGGAAAGAACGCAGCACTTTAACTCCATACTGGGCGGTAAGGGGATGAGGTGGATACATGCTAGAGAAGTAAGACAGGCCAGTCGGGGGGTCAGCAGGGGCCCAACACAGGATGTGGCTCAGTTCGGGCGAGTCGGCGTCAATGGTGTGCCATGTGACCAGAAACTGTTGATTAAAAAAGAAAGAGTTAGCAGTCACATACTGATATTTATATTTCTGCCGATGACTTCAAGTAAAAGATCCCGCCCTCCTCACCTTCACTGCCTCCGGGACGTCGCTGACTGCGCCAGGGTCCAGCCGAACCAGCCGAGTCACTTCAGCCACAATGGCATCTGTGTTTTTGAACCTACAAAACAGGCCATAAAAGGTCAACAGCAACATAATAGTATTACAAAACTGGATGACGATACATATGCGAAAAACAGGTCGAACATGTTTTAGCAAAAAAAAAAAAAAATCTAAAATGATCAAAAACCCGGCTTTACTGATACACTGACAACACAATCCACCTTGTATTTTATAAAACATTTACCTGAGCAAATAAATCATGCCAAAGTGTTTATATGTTAGTAAATATTCTTTGTCATCTTTTTCAATCACTTAAAAGATACTTTCTTGATTTATACCCTATTTTAATTATGACAAGGTCATTACCAGTTGCTACCATAGACTGTAGAAAAAGGAACTCGACAAGCCCTCTGTGAGGGCAGAAGTGCGGTTTTAAAGTTTAACTTGGGAGCACTTGTTGTCACCATCTTGCCAGGAGCTGACTGCCTAAAACCCTGTTAATCCATAATTGGGCATATGGGAAGAGCAAACAAGTGTCTGTTGGCTGGAACATGCCTACTTATCCAGCAAACCATCCCTACAGTTTGTATAAATCCCTAATTTATACTGTATTGTGTAAAAGTCACTGTGTTATCTATAGCGCAATTTCTTTGTATGTTTCCAAGATGTTTACACAGAAGTGTTAATAAAATATTGTGTGAATCCCCGGAGCCTACATTAGTTTTTTTAGTCATTCCTACCCTACAGGTCAACTTAGGTCTCGTCTCAGGTCAACTCCTGCATTTCTTGTGGCAAGTCAATCCATGATTCCAGTTAGCTGTGTAGCTAATGTGGTGCATAGAAGACAGTTAGCATTTGCTGGCACTCAAATTGGCCACACCCCTAATTATGCATAATTGTATGGCTTAATGTAATTTTAACATAAAATAAACATCATAAAAAGTCACCCCATACAGCTGTCATAAATGAGAAGTCTAACATATGGACCAAAACCATTTTTGTACCAGGCATTTTATCATATGGGTCTGTGGGGATTGACTCGCTTTTGGAGCCAGCTCCTACTGGTCATTAGAAGAACTACATGTTCTGGCACTTCTGCATTAGCTTCATTGTTTCAGAACCGGGGTCATCCCATGAATGCTACTCAATAACTAGTGCTTAACTACAGAATGATAGGTGTTAACTGTAAAGTGTGAATACTGTGTGATTACAGGTTAACTTGTGCATACATGACTTCACAGTAATGAGATCTCTTTCACCTACGGCATGCTCTTGGACAGTGGCATCAACTCATTAATGTTAAATAGATTATGAAGAGCTGACACTTCTCTTGTTCCATTTGGGAACTTCTGTCTTACTCTTGTCTTATTGCTTCTATATTTCCTACTTGTTCACCTTTTGTTACATTTTTATTTTCCTGTCTTCCTATTATGACAATGAGCTAACTCTACCACATGACAGCTACCAAGCAAGGAACAGTGAAAGCCAACATGTGAGAAGACACTTGAGGTCAACCGCTGTATCTTTTCGATCTGCTGCTCATGTAACGTCACAGGGTTTTCACTAACATACGTCTTTTTGATACTCGGGGCCCATTTAATTACTTATCTTAAATAATTATTTCTTAGTAACTATACTAAAACTAATGGATTCATTAAATGTAGTTATGAGAGTAAGAAATCGAAGTGTGGGCTTTGAAGGGTTTAATGGCTTCAAATATTAGCTGTTATATGCAGATATAAATCTTATTTTGTACAGGTTTCACACATGTATAATACACAACTTGCATGCATATGTACCTGGCTGGGAGATGCAAAGCAAGGTAGGGAGAGATACTCCAGGCCAGGTTGACGTTGTCCTTCCACTGTTTCTCACTCAGACTGATGTATTTGGACCTCCAATTAGCAATGCTGGTCTCTACAGACTGGTCTGTAAAGATGGCGAGCTCCTGGGCAGACAGTGGGTTGTACCACGTGGTCAGACGCTCAATCTCACTTGCCTGAATGGAAAATGATGGGGGGGGGAGAGAGTTAGAGGTACACTAGGTTAAAGGATAAAGTGATTCAAACGGCTAAAGTTTGATGGCTAAAGCTAACATTGTAAGCAAATGCTAACAATTAACTTTCTGTGTCAGCTTTCTCCAAATTGGCAAAGTGAAACGTAAAAATCAAAATGGGTTAAAATGGCGTAAAAAAATAAGGGCTTACCAGTAATGCCAGTAGTAGTGTCCTGCGCTTCATGTAGTACTTGTGCAGCTGAGTGCCTCTGTTACTCTTCTTTGATATTCCTACGGCAAATAAAGGAAGAAAGGAAAAATCGCTCACAACAGTGGAAAAATAACAGCATTAAAGCTAATTAAATAGCAGAATTAAAGTGGTCTTACAATCTAAAGTTTTTTCTGCTAAATAGTATAAATATAGTTCCAAGACGCGATGAGCGGGCCCAAGCACCCTGTGTCATCACCACCCGAGTGCACCACACAACCAAAAAGCCATCGCCGCCGGGGTGCACAGCAAAATATGCACACTTCACACACTATATAGAGCTAAACTGCTCACAACAGTGGAAAAATAACAGCATTAAAGCTAATTAAATAGCAGAATTACAGCAGTCTTGCGTTACAGTGTTTAGTTGTTACAGCTAAAAAGTATAATTATGAACACAGAAACAAATGACTGTTGCTGTTTTCAACAATAAAGTACCCAGAGACAGTTATATACAAGTTAATCTCAACCATTTCATAAATTAACCTTGAGTAGAGTTGGGCTGTTTAAAATGTAATGCTCACAAATTAATCCTGGTTTGACTTGAACACCACACCACTAATATCGACAGGTATATATACATTTAAGTCTCATTTGAGCTTCATATGCATACAAGTAAGTAAATAAAGGCCCACTCAAAGCAAGGATTTATTTTTGCTGAGTCTTATAAATGCCTGCTTCATGTAATAAATGCTTGTCTCCCAGGAACTCCTTTAATGTCAAAAACATGTGGAAAACACTTTAAGCGAGCTCAGGCCTATACGGGCGATGAAGCAATAACTCACAACCGAGTTCATGCCATGTGGAAGTGGTGTTCATGAATGATTATTTTGCAGTTCCCACAGACAGATGCGTCTACTCCGCAAGCTTGTGACAAGTTATCTGTTGATTTTCAGGAATCAGGTGTTGCTAAATGTTCACAAAATGATTGTCATTCGTGGATGTTTGGCCCTCTTTGAAACATTTGTACGATTCAAATGTTTTACTAAACGGATCATCACCATTGACCAAGACAGCAAGTGATTGTGATGTATCAAGAGACACCCTATCCAGGGTAATGTCAGCATACCATCAAGAAGGACGAACCACATCCAACAGGAATAACTGTGGACGCAAGAGGAAGCTGTCTGAAAGGGATGTCCGGGTGCTAACCCGTATTGTATCCAAAAAACATAAAACCACAGCTGCTCAACTCACTGCAGAATAAAAAAAATACACCTCAACTCTCCTGTTTCCACCAAAACTGTTCATCGGGATCTACACAGGGTCAATGTACATGGCCGGGCTGCTATAGCCAAACCTTTGGTTACTCGTGCCAGTGCCAAACGTCGTTTTCAATGGTGCCAGCAGCGAGAATCTTGGGCTGTGGACAATGTGAAAGATGTATTGGTTTCTGATGAGTCCACCTTCACTGTCTTTACCACATCAGGGAGAGTTACAGTGTGGCGAAGCCCCAAAGAAGTGTACCACCCAGACTGTTGTATGCCCAGTGTGAAGCATGGGGGTGGATCAGTGATGGTTTGGGCTGCAATATCATGGCATTCCCTAGGCCCAATACTTGTGCTAGATGGGCGTGTCACTGCCAAGCACTACCGAACCATCCTGGAGGACCATGTGCACCCAATGGTTCAAACATTGTACTGTATCCTGAAGGCGATGCCGTGTATCAGGATGATAATGCACCAATACACACAGCAAGACTGGTGACAGAGTGGTTTGATGAACATGAAAGTGAAGTTGAACATCTCCAGTGACCTGCACAGTCACCAGATCTAAATATTATAGAGCCACTATTATTGGGTGTTTTGGAGGAGCGAGTTAGGAAACGTTTTCTGCAAGAAGAATGGCTCTAAATCCCTCTAGCCACTGTGCAGGACTTGTATCCGTCATTCCCAAGACGAATTGATGCTATATTGGCTGCAAAAGGAAGCCCTACACACCATACAACTGAATTATTGTGGTCTAAAACTAGGCGTTTCAGTTTCACTGTACAACCCCTGTACATAGCAGTCATACCTGATTTCTTTGAAGTGGTAGACATTCCACTGGACAGTGGGTAGGTGTTGATCCAGCCCTGGGCACTCTGTTGGCGTGTGCCCACTGACATGTCCATGGTGTTCCTGGGGTCAGCAGCAGTCATCACTGACAGGCTGTTCAGTGACGGGTCCTGATTGTCTGCCAAAGTCAAGCAAAACATTTCTCAATAGGCACACAATGATTTTCACTGTTTATTCCCATTTTATCATCATTGCCAATCTTATCGCTTAATTTGACTAAGGACGTAACATTTTACAGGCTGTTGTAATTCCAGCACATTCAGTCTACTTTCTACTATTTTGCATCGATAATTAGTGACACCTGCACTACAAATTACAAACAAACCATTTCTGCTTTCTCATGGTGCATTTTTGTGTCACTGGCACAACACACGGATGGAGGGAACTATAAGAGGGCGGATGGAGTCTAAATTAGTCCTCTATCACTACTAATGACCATGCATTCTACATGAGCGTGCTTATGCGTGGATGAGGGACTGCTTTCTACAATGGTTAGCAAAAGAGGCATTTTGTGGGGGGGAGGGGGATGGGGACGGCGCCATTACTCAAAACAAATTAATAAATCGGCGGCCGCAGTGACAAAGTCGTGCATTTTCAAGCGCAGGCTTCAAATTTGCGTGGTGGCAAATTGGAACTGCGATGGCATGCTCCCGAGGCAGTGCAAGTCAGCACAGGTGGAGCAAGGCAGGCTTACTTAAGATCGATATCGGAGAAGTGCTGGAAACGATTAGCGATCCGAAAATCCCGGCGGATAGAGAGCTTTGGGGGGGATTGGCGCCAGGCTCACCAGGTGGCACGAGCTGGCTAGCGGCCAGGTACTTCTTGTCCGAGAGGATGCTGGCATAGAACTTGATCATGACACTGATATCCTCCCGTAGTCGCTTGTCCCCCTGAGTGGGGAATTTGGGTGCCACACTAAAAAAATTAAAGAAAGAATCAGAATCAGAAAGAATCGGCTTTTCTTTAATGTACACATGGTTAAATACAATGGTGTTCAAAGTCAATAGCCTTTATTTCTCCATATAATCCCTGCTACACTAATGCACGTATCCCAGCACCTAGTGCTTGGATTCCATGAAGGTAGAAAGTTTTTTCAATACACCAGACACATGAACAGATAGCCTGTAGTCATGTATGAAACACTGGCCTTCCAGGAACTCCTTTTAATGGCCCAAATGTGTGGAAATGGCTTGGAGCAATTGTTCTGCAAAAACAGAACAGTTCTGGTGATCAAACCAGGTCAAATGTTATACCTTGATGGAATCCAAGCACTAGTGAAGCACTGGAATGAGTGCATTAGTGTAGCAGGAGATTATATAGTAATATAAAGGTGTTTTTACTTTCTAACTGTGTTCTGTTATTCTAAACAATCAAAAGTTTGACTTGAACAACCAGCATAGTTTAGGATCCATATTTTTAAACAGTACAGTATTTGTTTTTGTTATTAGCGACTAAATCCTACATTTTTTACGCAGGAAGTACCTGAAATAATCAAAGGCAGTGGAGTAGATCTTCTCTCTAAGCACATTGCGGATAGTGGCGTTGCTAACCACATCAGAATGAAGCAGTGAGAGACCAAGCGTCAGCAACCTGCAGGCAAAACAGTGTTACACTGACTCATGTTACAAATCTTCCTTTCTGTGCAATATGAAACAGGGATTGTGACTGTAGTGGAAAAAAAAAAGCAGACTGTAAACCTGAAGCGAGGTCCGAGAGCCTCCACATGCCGGTTCAGGCTGCTTTTCGAGCCTCCAACAGTGAGAGAGAGCGACCTCTGCAGCAAGCTGCCAAAAATCTCCACCTGGTCTGCACTGCAGTACTTTGCAATTTCAAAGCGCTGGACAAGGAACTGGAGGGCCAAAAAAAAAACCTGATTCAGACCATATACATCACTACAGTAAATAGAATGTGTAAAATGTATATCTTTCTTTATCGTTACAAAATAATAAAACAATAAATTATGTGATAAAATGCTGAGTCACTGAAAATAAACAGTCCTAAAGAAACAGAAAAAAAAGACACCCCCCCCCCCCAAAAAAAAACATAACCTCATAGCAATTATCTAAAAGAAAACTAATCAATAATCAATAAGCATGATTATCTCAATAGTTCCTAAATAACCTCAATCCAGATGTAATGGGGGATGACATTGGGGGCACAGGGCTTGAGCTGACTCTCCTCAGACGCTGCCAGTGGATCAGCTTCTACCTCTGCCTCAGAGAACAGCCCCATCTTCTGCTCCACGGTCATCTGCCAGGCGCCTGCCATCTCACGCATAAACTGCAAACAAAGAATGAAGATTCTGATTGAAATTTTACAGCAGCCTCTTTTTTTTCTTTTTACACAAATGAAAACATTCCTACTAACTTTTTACGTATTTTTCTTTCAATTAAAATGAGAAAAAGGTAGGAAACTTCCTTTACCGGGACTTCAACAACAGTCCTAGCTGCTAGAAGCCATTCCCAGCAGGCTATAGCTGTCTCCATGCCATTCTCAGTAAACATCTTCAGTGGGGACCAGCACAGGTTATGCAGAAGATGCGGGTCGCAGTCTAAAGCACATAAGTATTCATTCTTTAACACTTCAGGTTACTCTGTCTATTTTAACACAAACTTATAACCAGTCGAAAACATTACTCCATATTTGATATAATATGAGCAGTGTTCTTGTCAAACTGGGACTTTTGATCATGCAAAATGAAAACTCCCTTTATTTCCCTACATGGTCTCTGCTGTACTAATGCACTAAATCCAGCGCTTCACTAGTGCTTAGATAGCATCAAGGTAAAAAGTTCTCTCAGTACGCCAGAGCCATGATTGGACTGTTAGACTGAGTTTTTTTTTTTAATGTGCAAGAGAATGATTGTATGCACATTCCCCACAAATGCATCTTCCCCATGTCAGCAACAAGTTACTGTATGTCTTATTTTCAAATGTCAGGTGTTCCACTAGTTGAAAGTTCACAGGGACGACTACAACCTCAGTCACGAACATACAGCACTATTTTAAACATTTGAAATGGTTAAATGTTTTACCGCGGCTAAGAGTCTCATCACTGTATTGTCTTCTGTAAATGTCAATTGGTTTTACGTCTTCAGTTATTAGAAATCCTGGTTTGACACGAACAACCTTCATTAAAAAATATATTAATAATAATAAATAAACTAAATAAAATATATTTCCCAGAGCAAGATGTGCACACAGTCGTACCTTTGGACGTGATGAGGAGCGCTGCCATTTTGAACATAGCTTCAGTAAACTCTTCAGGCTGCTGCCTCTCCAGTGCCTCATTCAGCTGCTGGATCATCATCTTATTGAGGTCTGAGGTGCTGCGTGTCGCCTCTAAAAAGTGGATCATCCCTGCTACCTGCATTACACACACAGAGATTCTACCACTGCACAATTAAAGATAGCTGTATAAATCTCAAGAAGTGAATGAGGCAGAACACAAACCTCTCCCGCATAGCGATTCCTCAGGTTCAGTGAGGCCATGAAGTTGGAGTAATCTTTCTTAACACATGCTGGCCTTTCTGTGAGCTGATTGGTCTGGAGGCAGATTATATTTATTTGATTTTAATTTAAATGTTATTAAATGCAATTAGGATCATCATGTTAAGGTTTTATCATACTGAAGCACCTAGCCACTATATATATTCAGTACATATGTATATTTATACAGTACCACAGTGATGCTGATAAATTTTTAACAATAGAAGATCTAATAATAGTGGGGGCTGTATTTTAAATAACAGGTTATAATTGGACACTAACCAACTACAGCGTGTAGCGTACCCTGCATCGGGCCACATCACAACACCCATTTAGTGATCACTTTCCCCCTAGCTGCGTGCCTCCATATGTGTGTGTGTATTAGCATTAAAAAAAAAAAAAAAAAAACACACACTAATTTAAAGCAGCTTATTTTGAGAATAATCAAGTTATATAGTGCTTTTGGAATTTGGTCATTTTTTCTGATTAATGTATTGTATTTAACATAACTGTATTTGCATTAATGCAGAACCAGCATCTTACAGTATGTGCAAGTGAACATGTGAACTCTGGTCTCACCCCTAAAGCTGTACTCTGCCGGTTGTAGCCTGCAAAGTGTAGGATGCTCTCGGTAGCCATTGCAAGGCCTGTGTGCTGAGACAGACCTGACACCCAGTTCTGGTGCTTGTTCAGGTACTCCTACAGTAAACACATACACATTAGAACTGGTAACCACCTTCTGCTTGTAACTCACATTCTACTGGTCTCAATTCCATTCATGGTTGTCTCAGCTGTCTTTCTCTTGACCTGTGTTTTTCACCTAGAAACTCACCTGAAGATGAGATTTAGTGACAGAGGGTGCCCACTTCATTGCTTCCTTCAGAATTTCACCACAGCGTGCAGCAAAGTCTTTTACAATGCTCTGCATTAAGACAAAAATAAATATTTTTAAATGTTTCTAACTGTGATCACAATTTTACACTTCTTCATATCACTTATATTATACAGTAGTATCGCTTAGATAAAGAGTTAAATATGTAAGATTTAATACGATGTAATATATTGTATTAATTACATGGGGCGCTCAAGTCAAACCTGGACTTTTCTTGTGAAAAAAAACTGTTTGATATTTACAGAAGACTCCAAGCACAGCCATAAATCCCTGAATGAGAATCCTGGCCAAGGTGGCATGGAACCCACTGCAGTCGTTCCTGTGAACGCTCACAGAATGAAACGCCTGATGCTTGAATAATAATTAACAAACACCATTTGCACTCCAAATCATTTAAACAATAAAGGTGTTCCTGGGAGGCCAGCGTTCTGGTAGGCAGTCTGATCATGGCTTCTGAGTACAGAGAATACTTTCTGCCTTGATGGTATCCAAGCACAAGTAAAACCTTAGAATATGTGCCTTAGTGTGAACCTGACCTTGACCTGAACACCCTTCGAAAATGATAATTTCGTCATTGACATGTTTTCTGTTATATATTTACTTCTTTGCATAATTTTAATTACATTTAAATTTGTTACCAACTGAATAGTTAAATGGAATAAAAGGTTGTTTTTCTTAGCCATTATCATCCTGTCACAGTATTATTTTAATCAGTGAATCACATAGCGCTCTTTTAGTGAAGAAAAGTACTTAATTAAATCAGTAAGCAAGTCTGTTGTTTTGGATTTCTACCTCTCTGGCTTCATGCGTGTCAGGAACAGTGATGCGATAAGGTGTATCTGGAATGTCATAATATGGTTGATCTTTGTGAATGTCCTGAGGAAAAAAAAAAAAAAAAAAAAGTGAAACAGTATGTATTTGTGAAACAGAGAGAATGCTGTTGACTAGAGTTGGTGTGTAAACTCACAGCACTTAGTGAAAGGGATAGCGTCTGTAAAATGTCCAGCATCGTTTTCAGCACACGGCCGCTCCACAACAAGTGAGGGAAGCTAGAATAAAAACATCAGAAATAGCATATATGAAAATCAACATATTCACCTTCAGGCTAGTTATCAAGAATATCTCTTAAAATTGGTAAAATAGTGGAATTGGCTATATTAAGCTGGTTGCAAAATCCCAGGTCCTCTGATCACAGGGTCACATGTCCACCCAGACCTTTATGACACATAATGAGAGCACGACAAAGGGTCCTATGTTCTCAGAGCAGTCTGTTCCCCAAGGTTTCTTCCTATAGTCCTCTCTGGACATTTTTCCTTGCCACCATTGTCCTCGGTTTGCTCACCAGGGATAATTATAGTCTATACTTTTTTCCTGTATATGATCTAATTTATTTTTAGATATATTTTTTATTGTGTAAAGCTGCTTTGTGACAATGACCACAGTGTTAAAAGCAGTACACAAATAAACCTGAATTTAATTGAATTCTAGGGTCTTCTATTCACTGGCATTCACTTGACAGTTTTGTCAAAAAGTTTTGAAGCTTGGTTCTAATAAAATAAACTGCATTACGTTCAGGAAATATTTAATCTTGAAATGGGTCAGATTTGAATATGATAATATGTGTTAACAGAAAATGAAGTAGGGAACATAAGATCCTGGGTACATGGGTGCATCCCGACAGTATAGGTTAGCCTAGCTCATTTCCAAGCGTAGATTTGTTTTATGATCAGTTGTGAAAATACATATCTTCAGATAACCTTGGAATATAAAACCTGAACAAGGTGAAAGCTGGGAGTATTAGGATCGAGTTTGTCATTTTCTGTCTTTGCCAAAAAGCATGCTTAACATTGATTATGAAAATCAGCTCTTCAGGTTCAGACATTGCTAAGATACGAATGCAGGGTCTCCTGATTACTAGTCCGGTACTTCAGTGAACCAAGTCACAGCACAAAAGTACTTTAAAAAAATTACAAGAGTTGACGCTTTTATGAAAAACTGAACTTTTTTGTCCCCACTCTGGTAGTGCTGCTTTATGACTAAAAGTCCTTGCAGCTGTATTTTTTTTAATGACTTGCTTCCCCCTGGATCACATGTAAAACATACAGTTGCTTTGATGTCAAAGCAAGAACAAAAGCTGCCTTGAATTGTTTCTCAGTTGCAATAAGAATAAAAGTGCATGCTAATAAACATGTTTAATATACAATTAAGATGTATTTCGTGCAAGGTATTAAACACTAAACACTATAACTGTGTTTAGATGGATATGAGCTAGCTAGGAAGGAAAAGCCTTTGTGGAGTTCTTCCAATAAGCCACTGCATGCTTACGTTTCAGCAAGGCCTGAGAGGTATTTGTCAGCCACACGCCTGATCCGTTTGTGGATGTGATTAAAGTTGACCAGGAGAAACTGAGCATGCCGCTCCAACTCCTCTTCATGAGCCTTCGTCTTGGGCTGATGCGAGAAATAAAAAATGTGAGAACTTGTTTTAAATACAGCTACAATCTAAAATCTAAAAGAAAAAAAGAATTTCAGGGCCTACCTTGTCTGCCATCATTTGAAGGAAGACATCAAAGACCTTGTCACCAACTGCAATCACACACTGCATCATCCCTGAGAAAGAACAGGAACATGAAAAAAGCCTAATGAACAATGACAGATTCAAACAAGGTAGTTACATGCATGAGTATTAACCATTTAAGTCTTGGTTTTACCTGACTTGTCTTTCTGGATGGCTCGATCTTCAAAATAACGGAACATGACCTGGAAACGGTCTGAATCCAGAGAGCGCAGCATTCTGCAATTTGGAAAAATATATATATTAATGTCAAAGCAAGGTCCTAAACCATAATGTCATTGCTAACACACTGTAATGAGAAAATGTTGTGGCTACAAGTTTGATTTAATATTAAAATGTAAATAATGTACAGTGTAACTTTGGCATACGAATGCCCTCCCTTACAAATTTTCAACCAAGAATTGAAATTTTGCAAGAAATTGGCATCGACATACAAAGCGTTTTCGGCATATGAACATCGACCAAGCTGAGCATACGTCCAGGAGATGTTCAAGACTTGTTGCATCAGTGGAAAGCCAAGCAGAGCAGGTTACAAATTTTACTTTGGAAATTTCAATGGAAATTTGAAAAAGAAATCAGCTAAAAAGGCAGCCGGTGCCGAGAGGAATCATAAATTAAGTTGTGGTTTAATTACTATTTACTTACTTACTATTTTACTTAATTTACATGTCTTTTCTAAATGTTTTCTTTTTTTATATGCAAAATATAATGATAATGTTTTAAATTAATAATATTGGTAATATTTTTGGTTGACTGGAATGGATTATCTGCATTTACATTATTTCTAATGGGACAAATACTAATTTTCACCTTAACAACTTTGAACAAATTAAATGACTACACCAAGTGTCCACTATTTACCTATACCAAAGATATTTGTTATATCAACCTGCAATTTGCTATAAGCTGTAATAATGAAATTTTTTCACATCCTTCAGAGCATTTAATGTATTTATATACAGTCGTGGGCAAAAGTTTTGAGAATGACAAATATTAGTTTTAATAATAATATAATAATACATTTTATTTATAAGCGCCTTTCAAACACTCAAGGACACTGTACAAAAGTTACATAAAGGCACGTAGAAACAAGACAAAACAAAAACAAAATATACCAGCAACAAAACAAAAAAGAGAAACTGTGCAAGAGAGAGGGCAGGAAGGATTTAAGGTGGGTAAGCAAGATTAAACAGGTAAGATTTGAGTTTGGATTTAAAGAGAGACAGTGAATCAATGTTGCGGATTTCTGGCGGTAAAGAGTTCCAGAGCCGGGGAGCAGAGTAACAGAAAGCCCTCTGTCCCATGGTGGAGAGACGAGCAGAAGGCACAGAGAGATGGAGAGAAGAAGCAGATCTGAGAGAGCGAGAGGGAACATGAATATGAAGAAGATCAGATACGTAAGAGGGAGCAAGATTGTGGAGAGCTTTGAAAGTAAGAAGAAGGATCTTAGCAGTAGTAAGAGAGGAGTGAATGATAGCGGAAATAAGAGGAATCAGAGAGGTTAAACAGGCCTTAACTAGAACAGTGGGAAGAGGATCCAGAGAACAAGTAGAGGACTTAGATTTATGGATGAGATCTATAATATCTGAAATACTGGGAAGCTGAAAAGCAGAGAAAGGTTAGAGAATAGGATAGAGTTCAGAAGTTGTAGTTGGGGAAGATAGTGAACCTAGATGTAGATGGATTTTATGTATTTTCTCATTGAAGAAGGACATCAGAGAGTTGCAAAAGGCAGGAGAGTACAGATGAAAAGGTAAAGAACATTGGGGACTAAACACAGAGTTGAACACAGAGTTGAAAACCGAGAATAATTTTTTTTTTTCACAAAGTTTGCTGCTAAACTGCTTTTAGATCTTTGTTTCAGTTGTTTCTGTGATGTACTGAAATATAATTACAAGCACTTCATAAGTTTCAAAGGCTTTTATCGACAATTACATGACATGCAAAGAGTCGGTATTTGCAGTGTTGACCCTTCTTTTTCAGGACCTCTGCAATTCGACTGAGCTGCTCTCAATCAACTTCTGGGCCAAATCCTGACTGATAGCAACCCATTCTTTCATAATCACTTCTTGGAGTTTGTCAGAATTAGTGGGTTTTTGTTTGTCCACCCGCCTTGAGGATTGACCACAAGTTCTCAATGGGATTAAGATCTGGAGAGTTTCCAGGCCATGGGCCCAAAATTTCAACGTTTTGGTCCCCGAGCCACTTAGTTATCACTTTTGCCTTATGGCACGGTGCTCCATCGTGCTGGAAAATGCATTGTTCTTCACCAAACTGTTGTTGGATTGTTGGAAGAAGTTGCTGTTGGAGGGTGTTTTGGTACCATTCTTTATTCATGGCTGTGTTTTTGGGCAAAACTGTGAGTGAGCTCACTCCCTTGGATGAGAAGCAACCCCACACATGAATGGTCTCAGGATGCTTTACTTTTGGCATGACACAGGACTGATGGCAGCACTCACCTTTTCTTCTCCGGACAAACCTTTTTCCAGATGCCCCAAACAATCGTAAAGAGGCTTCATCCGAGAATATGACTTTGCCCCAGTCCTCAGCAGTCCATTCGCCATACTTTTTGCAGAAGATCAATCTGTCCCTGATGTTTTTTTTTGGAGAGTAGTGGCTTCTTTGCTGCCCTTCTTGACACCAGGCCATCTTCCAAAAGTCTTCGCCTCACTGTGCGTGCAGATGCGCTCACACCTGCCTGCTGCCATTCCTAAGCAAGCACTGCACTGGTGGCCCTCCGATCCTGCAGCTGAATCCTCTTTAGGAGATGATCCTGGTGCTTGCTGGACTTTCTTGGATGCCCTGAAGCCTTCTTAACAAGAATTGAACCTCTTTCCTTGAAGTTCTTGATTGTTGATTTAGGTGCAATCTTAGTAGCCACAATATCCTTGCCCGTGAAGCCATTTTTATGCAACGCAATGATGGCTGCACGCGTTTCTTTGCAGGTCACCATGGTAATGAAAGAACAATGATTTCAAGCATCACCCTCCTTTTAACATGTCAAGTCTGCCATTCTAACCCAATCAGCCTGACATAATGATCTCCAGCCTTGTGCTCGTCAACATTCTCACCTGAGTTAACAAGACGATTACTGAAATTATCTCAGCAGGTCCTTTAATGACAGCAATGAAATGCAGTGGAAAGTTTTTTTTTTTTTCGGGATTAAGTTAATTTTCATGGCAAAGAAGGACTATGCAATTCATCTGATCACTCTTCATAACATGCTGGAGTATATGCAAATTGCTATTATAAAAACTTAAGCAGCAACTTTTCCAATTTCCAATATTTATGTAATTCTTAAAACTTTTGGCCACAACTGTATGTTTCCAATTTGTTTATTTATAAAAAAAAATAATAATAAACGAATCTCTACTCATTGTTAAATCGCTTTGGTACTAAAGGAACTAAATACTTCATGTAGTGATGTTTTAGGAAAACAATCAACACTGGGCAGGTATCAACAGTACCTTTGCAACTCAGCATCCAGTCTGACAATTTTTCTATAAGAGCACACACCATCATGTTTTATTCCCTATGCATTATACACACATATTGCTGAAATACCTCATATATTCCAGTCGGTAGACTGAAAGCAGGTAGGTAGACATGGCAAAGTCCAGCTTATTGATAAGGGCGGCTACTTCAGGTGGAGGATCCAGTAAGTTAATGATGGTGCTGCGCAAATCGTTCAACTCAGCCTACAAAAAAAAAAAAACATGTGAGCGCATGTTACTTAAATTCAGATCTGTATAAGACTTTGCAGCAGTTTCCTAGCATTTCTGTTTAGATATGCATACCATCTTTGGGTTAGGGCACATATTACAAAACGACTTCAGAATAAAGTTCTGAAACATTCAACAACGGAGCTGAAGGAAACCTACTGGAGTGACTGTATCATTCTTCAGAGCCGAGTTATACTGCAGTTCCGAGCGCAGAGGCTCTCCACTAGGAAATGTCAGCAATGGGGATTTTGTAGCAATTTCACACACACCCTCATACCATTCCTCTGGCCATAAACCTGGACAAGACATTACAAAACGTATGCAGAGAAAACAGTGTGAATACCACTCTCGTGTAGTAATAGACATGCTGTTTGTACTCTAGGATAACACAGCCATACACGCACCTGATCCCTCCACTGCAAAGCCCATGACGACTGAATAAAGCCAAAAGTCTCTGAAAAGCTTCTGGAGTCTGGGCTTAGCCTCCTTTATCGGTGGTAAACGTCTGGTGAGCTAAAAATTAAAAAGAAGTTGATTTATTGTAAAGATTAAAAAAAGCTCTGTGATATACTGCACAGCATGCAACATGTAAATCATTACATCATTATAAACATATGGCTTTTGCAGTCATTTTGGATATGGTGTTAATCTCATACCACGGCAATGACAGGAATGAGCACTCCTAAATTACCAGCACTGCTTGAAGCCTGAAAGAAAAAAAAATAGCGCAGAACTGTTCAACGCCGAGTACAAAAGCTTATTAACATTTTGTGCATTTCACAGGCACTTTGTGTATTGCTTTACCAATTCATTAGGCTGTTTAATAATGGCTCAGAAATGTTATAATTCTAATACAATGTGGCTTTATTTCTGCTTTATGTCAATTAACATTTTTTGACGCAATCGCACCTACAGATGCATAATCTGCAGGAAATCCTCTTACGCTCATAATGATAAGCACTGCATTACTAATACTAGATAAATACAGACGTCTGCCTTTAGCTCTCTTTAATCTAGTCAGATCATGGCAAAAAGCTCTGTCAAACATGAATGAATACTTTCACAATGAAAAATAATTTCAACACAGAATCCAATCTGAACATGTTTAACGTTTATTTAAGATGAAATAAACCGAAATGACTCACTAACTGTTCTTGCAGGTTAGACCTGCTTGACAAGTCCTAACTTATTAAAGTTCCTTGTTGGTTGTGAACCCTATGACATACAGAATGGAGCGGGATTCCATTCATTCATGTGTAGGGACAGTTCCAGAATTATTCGCACACTTGGTAAAAGACAAAGGGAGATATACAAAGTATTAAATGTAGAAGTGACACAAAAAAAAAAAAAATATATATATATATATATATATATATATATATAATAAAAATACAGACCAAAAGTTTGGACACACCTTCTCATTCAAAGAGTTTTCTTTATTGTGTTCTTTATTGTGTTCTTTAGCCCAAACAAGTCTCTTCTGCTTGTTGCCTGTCCTTAGCAGTGGTTTCCTATCAGATATTCTACCATGAAGGCCTGATTTACACAGTCTCCTCTTAACAGTTGTTCTAGAGACGTGTCTGCTGCTAGAACTCTGTGTGGTATTGACCTGGTCTCTGATCTGAGCTGCTGTTAACCTGCGATTGTTGAGGCTGGTGACTCGGATGAACTTATCCTCTGCAGCAGAGGTGACTCTTGGTGGGGCGGTCCGCATGCGAGCCAATATTCTTTGTAGCGCTTGATGGTTTTTGTGACTGCACTTGGGGACACTTTCAAAGTTTTCCCAATTTTTTGGACTGACTGACCTTCATTTCTTAAAGTAATGATGGCCACTCGTTTTTCTTTACTTAGCTGCTTTTTCTTGCCATAATACAAATTCAACCTCTTTGAATGAGAAGGTGTGTCCAAACTTTTGGTCTGTACTATATATATATATATATATATAAAATTGTGCGTTTAAATAAATTCTAAATAAAATATATATATTTATGATTTATTAAGACTTCATTTAAAACTACTATATAAATAATATTATATATTTAAAAAACTTGAATAGGAAAAAAGTTAAAGACCATATTTCCACTGTGAAATCACCATCATTAACTACAAAGGGATTTTTATTTATTTATTTATTTATTTTTTACATGACCTGTTTTTTGACATTTTTAATGCTGAATAAAGCATTATGGAAATGCATAGCACGATCACAATGACACCAGAAAGAACATTAACATTAAGTGTTCATCTGGTGCTTATTTTAAGATCACCACTCTTTGACTCTCTCCTGAAAATATCGAAACTCCGAATGACGTTTAATTTTTTAACCTGATCCTGGAAAAAATATGTTTTTCATTATATTCTTATGTTTTTTTTTTTAATCCCTTTAAATTTTTCATATCATTCCTCCCATTTTCTCTTCTTTGTCTCCACAAATCATAAGACATGAATGTTATATAATTTATTAATTTTGTATTACTTATATATATATATATATATATATATTTTTTTTTTAATGTCCATGCACAGATTGAACACATTGGTGATTTCAGGAAGATGAATCAACTGTGCTAATTCACAGGTGCACAATACTTGTTGGCAGGATCTCCTTTTCAGTTATGACCGTTCATGTCTATAGTGATATAACAGGCTTTGGAAAGTGTAGGTGTGTATACCTTGAGTGCTGGGCCTTTTTCACTGGCCCTCTCACTGGCACGCTTGCCCTCCAGGCCCAGCTGAACAAACAGCTCCAGCAGGTTTACAAGTAACTCATCCACCTTCTGCTCAGCCTGCAGGTTAGCTGCGATGTTAGCCAGGGCGTTAATCACGGCCAGGGAGCAATGCCTGCAAATATATATATTTTTAAAAAGACGTATCCTTTTAAAAACATGATCAGGGTGTTAAAATATTTGGCTGCATCTGATAATGTGACACATAACTCGAAATCGAAGAAAATTGTGATAAAAAAAATATTTAAAGATTGACAATCATTTAAAGTCCAGCATCTTTTATTGACAGATAATATTGTTTTTGCCAGTTCTGCTTGCAGTATAGGGTAGATAACCACAAAGGATAAACTTCTAAATTTGTTAAATTAACCAGAACAGCTGTTCAACCAGTTTAAGGCTTAACGACATTCTAAAGCATATCCTGGACCTGTGTGGTTAAAAAAAAAAAAAAAAAAAAAAAGTAGCACTGGTGGCTCAGTGTGTTAAGGCTCCAAGTTACTGATCGGAAGGTCGACAGTTCGAGCTCCAGCTCCGCTAGGTTGCCGCTGTTGGGCCCTTGAGCAAGGAGCTTAAACCCAGTCTGCTCCAGGGGCGCCGTAAAAATGGCTGACCCTGCGCTCTGACCCCTGCCTTCCCACAAAAAAGCTGGAATATGCGAAGAACAAAGAATTTCACTGTGCAGTAAAGTATATGTGATAAATAAAGGCTGAACTTGCCTTCAAAATGCTCTTCAATAGTTAATCAAAACAATGTATGTAAATATACCTTTCTAGGTGAACTGTGTCTATTGCATGGCAATTGCATGGTACACTGCTATAATACACTGTTATAATATGCACCGGAAGAGACACGTGTGAATACCTGTATCCATGGTCCTTGTAGTCTTTGGTGGAATACACCATCGAGCTGGCTTTCACACTTATTTGCTGAAACAAGTTCCAGACTTCCTGGTATATGTATTGCTGAAAGATGTACAAGGAAAAAAAATCACTACTTCAGAACTACTTCTAACAGCTTCAGTAAGTAGCAGCGAGTATTTCCTCAAATAATTCAAACTACTACTAAAGTATTTACTCCAACTGTTACATTTTGTATATTAATATTATTTACAATAATATTAAAATATATTGTATAATAAATAATTACAAGCAAGATTTTAAATGAACCTGTGGAGATGGGATTATAAATCACAAATTTAAACAGGTGTATAAATAAATTGTTTAAATATTCATTCACATTTATGTGAAACCCATAAATTATATCACCATAAGTGACAGAAATAGCTGAATGGAGGCCAACTGTGTGAAGTTCTCTCAATATAAATACACCACTTACAAAAAGGCCCTCAAGTTTGTTGGATAACTGACAGAATGAAATAAAAATGAATATTTTTTTCCCTTTGCACAACAAGTAAACATTGTTCACTCATCATTCTGAGAACATCATCCTTATAGTGAAGCATGATGGTGGTAGCGCCAAGACACATTATGACCATTGGCCCTCCAGCTTTAATTCTACAATATATGGAAAACTTCAGTGAAATATTTTTTTTTCCAAGGTAATCAACTGTAGGTCCTGCTGCTGACATCACCATCATTCCTACTTTTCTGCTCTTAACCTGGAAACTAACAGTAATACTTCAGGCGGTTCCACAGTGAAAGCACACTCGGCAATCAGATGTCCTTCCTGTGCTCAAATAGACATGTTTTGCCTTAAGCAGACAATGTGCAAATTTAAATTAAATGCCTACACTGAGAAAAGTGTGCAGATGCGTACCGCTAGATCCATTCGAGTAAACATTAATGACAAGGAAACCTTTGGCTTTCATTTTGCAGTGTTTGTATGATCAGTATCTGCTTTTGACTGAGAAAGGTCAACTGTGTGTACATATGGACACTTTTGGGGGGAAGGTGACAGGGTAAAAGATTCTAAAAAGATATGTAATCTAACAATGATGCTGTTTATTTTTGACATTTATTTTAACCATAACTTTTGTCTGAAAAAAAAAAATCCTGTCTTGAATATTACTTAGGTCTGCATTAATTATTAGGTCTACGTTTATAAAAACTCTGTGTGCATGCTTGCACAAACTCACATTTCCAGTGATGACCATGCAGCCCAGCTGGTCAATGATCAACACATCGAGTTGTGAGGGTGGCTGACAGAACTTCTGCTGTAGGATCTGCAGGATGGGTTCCATTACACGTGGTGTGTCCCTCAAGGCCACCGCAATGTGCCCCAGTGCCCGGATGGTATGATCCGGAATAAGGTGGGCATCCCTAGAAAAGCATTTCAGTGACACTGCTTACAATCATAAAGATATACACTGATCAGAAACAACATTAAAACCATCTGTCTAACATTGCATAGGGCCCCCTAGTGCCACCAAAACAGCTCTGACTCCATGAGGCGTGGACTTCACAAGACCTTAAAAGGTGTGCTGTGTTATCTTTCACAAAGACGTTAGCAGTAAATCTTTGGGTCTTAAGTTACAAGGTGTGGCTGCCATGGATCGGACGTGTTTGTCCAGCACATCTCATAGATTATGTTTGATCGGATTGAGATCTACTCAACACCTTAAACATTTGTGTCATGTTCCTCAAACCATTCCTGTATAGTTTTGCAGTGCTTTAGAACATTGACCAGAACATCACATTGCCTACACCAGCTTGCTTTCTTCCCGTTGTGTACCCTGGTGCTATTTCTCCCACGAGAAAGCGATGCACACACACCCAGCCATCTATATGATGTAAAGGAAAAAGTCATCAGACCAGGCCACCTCGACATGCTTATTGTAGCTGGACAGGGATCAGCAAAAGCACAGTAGACTGTAGATCAGCTACATAACCCAAGATTTATATCATCAAGGTGTGCTACAAGACAAGTGAGACAAGACCAGACAGACTAGCTTTGCCCCACCTTGTGCACAAGTGAGAATTAGTTCCTATGACCCGTTCTCTGGTTGTCCTTTCTTGGACCACTGTTGGTAGCCACTAACCACTGCATATCACAAACACCCCATAAGATCTTCCATTTTGAAAATACTGTGACCTAATTGTCCAGGCATCACAATTAGCCCCTTTATTAAAGTCACTCAGATTCGTTAACTCGCACATTTTTCCTGCTTCTACCATATCAACAATCAAGAATTGACTCTTCACTTGTTGCCTAATATACGCCTTGACAAGTCCAACTATAATGAGATAATTAATGTTATTCATTTTACCTGTCAGTGGTTTTTTAAGTTATGGCTGATTGATGTAAATGATTTATTCTGAAAGAACAGATATTCAGTTTGAGCACCGAAGCACAAAGACATACTTGTCGTTTTCCTGTGAGATGTAAAGACGGTTGGACAGGCTGGCAAGAAATGCCTCGACGATGACAGAATCCATGGTCAGTCCTGCTTTCAGGCTCCTATATTGAAATAAATATTTTAACATTAATTAAAAGAACAGGCTTGAAAAGGGAAGTACAGCAGATTCAGGTAATGTACTAGGTGGCAAACAAAATTATTTTAAAATAATATTTTCCCTCCATAGTCTGAATTTCCTACTGTACACTTGTTTACCTGCAGATGTTGTCTATGGAGATGTCTCGCAGCTGCTCATACATGGACGGCTGACTTTTCTTACTGGCGTGGGCACTGAAGGTGGATTGGGAATGCTCATTGGTCACGTGGATCTTAATCTCACCGGTCCCTTTTTCCAATAAAAAGAGAAGAATTATTTACTTCAAGTCTGATTCATTGATTACCCTCATGCTAATAACATAACTGAGTGTTGCAGTAGTGTATTTTCCCCTTAAATCAGTAGCCACTTTGGTTTGACAGAGCTAAAGGGTCTTACCACTGGCATACTGGCTGTGGTATTTGTAAAGCTTGACCAGGACAGGTGACGGCACCACCAGGAAGTCTCTCAAAGACGTGGTGACTGAGTGAGCCACCACTGGGAAGCGTTCACACAGCCTTCCAAGACCCTAGAGCAACACAACATCAGGACATCTATTAGTCTATCAGAGATAATATTCATTATTTATTTTAAATAAAATATTGCTATTACCAAAGTTCTTATAAGATATAAATTATTAATTTCCTTTCAGTAAGTGACACACCTTAAATACAATGATATATTTGATTATTTGTAATCATTAGTTGTTGGTTTAGTAACAACCAACATGATATTACAATGATGTGAAAAAGTAAAAGCTTCTTCCCAATTTTTTAAATTATTTTTTTTGCATATCTGTCAGCCTTCAATGATTCAGAAGTGAATTCATCGGCACTGCACATTTTTCTGCCACAGGACTTTAAGCTTTTACTGTGTGCAAATGCGTCATTTGCATAACAATGAACAGAAACCCACCTGTACTGGGAGTTTGGAATTAATCACACCCTGAAACTGGGATAGATTCTGAATTAAGATTTGGCTCGCTTTCAATCACTAACCTGCAGACAGCAGATGAGCAGTGGCATGTGTGCGATGATGACCTTACTGGACGTCTTAGACTGCAGCTTCTCAGACAGCTTAGTGCATAGATTTTCAGCACCTACCAGGAAGTGAAAGAAAACATTTATTTTATTATGTTTATTATTGTATTTTTTTTTTCATTTTTTAATTTTCATTATTCATTTTAATGTAATCTAGGCTTATTTCCTATAAAGATCATGCTGGGTAAAGACAGTCATTCCGCCTAAAGATGTCTAAAGCCATGCTAATTAAGTTTGATTTTGTACTGTTGATTTTGTTACACTGTTGTATTTTGATCAAGCTGTTAAACATTTCCACTGCATAGCAATATGAACATAAGCTTTACCAACTGTGATTGAAATGGCTGATGGAGTTTTTGTTTTATAATATTTCAGGGAGCACACCACAAGAGGGCACACTTGCAGTTAAGACAGGGCACAGCAATTATTATTATTATTATTATTATTATTATTATTATTATTATTATTATACAAGTTCGCCATCCTCATCAAGTGACGGTTATCAACGTTTAAACGGTCATCTTTCCAGGATCCCCAATCTTGATCTGTCTTTCACTGTCCACTCAATTCCGATATACTCTGCAACATTCTTGCAAATCATCCCTTATGTCAGTGTGTCCCTCTTCCCCGGGTGATGCTAACATTGCAAACAGAGGCAACGGGGCAGTGTCAGGGCTTGAACCCTTACCCTTCATTGAGCAACCCAGAACTTCAAAAACCCCAGTGTTCAGTAATGGACAAAGTATTTTTAGCTGCCCTAAGGCTTCATTGTTTTCTTTTTTTTATCCTGTTTGTTTACACTACTTTTGCTTTGAGATTTGTGTAAATTTGTTGAGATTGTGCCACTGGAAATGTTTAACTAAAAGTTAAACTGAAAAAAAAATGCTTCTTATCATCATTAATTATAAAAAGTTGATTGTTTAGGCGTTCAACTATAGGAAAAGAAAATAGGCAAAATTGGCAAACCTACCTTAAACCCTTTCTAGCAGTAGACATGACATGTAAATTGACATTTTAATCAGTATAATCAAATGAATAAGTTTATCACTGCATTAGTGTTATAAGACAAGTCAGAACACTGTTGGGTTTCTGCATGTAGCATGTTCAGCAGCTAATGAGAAAGGTAATGAGAACTGGGAGCAGTGTGAGCCCCCTGCTGGGCAAACAATTAATTCCTCTTTAGATTAACGTTGGTAGTGAGATAAAATGGACAGCACAAAACAAGTTTTTTTTTTTAATACCAAATCTCAGTATGCAACTGCCACAATACAGTTATAACATTTAAAAAGAAATGATTATTAAATTATTAAAAACTGCAAAGTCTAAAGCGTCTTTAGTCTACTTTCATATGAGCTATTAACCACTACTGCCCTGCGTGGCATCACAAATAAAAACACGATGCCCACCAAAACAGGCTCTCTGGTTAAACAGCTCATTATAGTAAGGTTCTTGCAAGCAGTGCCTTATCTATAGTGTTTACACATATTTTAAAGAATAAGCTTGTTTAAATTACAGTGCTTTTACCCTGTTCCTCAGTGACAGCCCACACCATGAGGTCCACGCAAGCAGCGTTGGCCTGGCAACGTAACTTAAGTGGGCTGAGCTCGCTGTGCAGGGACTCCACATCATGCAGGATGCGCTGCAGCTCTGACTGGCTGCTGCTGAACTGCTCCAGCACAAAGTCGTGCACCTCCTTCACATACGACGTCTGCAGGTCTGCACATAAAACACAGGGTCTTATTGTTTACAGTGATATGAGACATAATTTCCAAAAGCATATATTTTTTAAATAACAGATCGTTTAGAAGATGCACATTATTATGGACTGAGATTGGTTGAATGCTTCATAATTAGTTTAGCCTTTGCTTGAAGCCCTGCTTGCTTAATGAAAGAAATGCCAGCTGTGAGTCGTCAGTAAGTTTTCCCTCATGGGAGAGCTATCAGAAAAAATTACTTCATGCATTCTGGGTTTGACAAGCTGTTTTTTTAATTAACTTCAGCAAAAAAATAAAAAAAATAAATAAGAAAGAAAAAGAAAAAAAGAGGAACCAACATGTCCCATATTACACGTATCCACAACTGTATTAAAGGTAGCGTATCATTCATTAGTTAACAAGCTTTACATTATAAATAATTCATTATTACCTCCGATACCTTTCATGTAGTACAGCGTGTCCCTCAGCATTTTAAATATTGCCACATACAGTGGGTCACTAAAGGTTTTGTAGAAGAGATGATGACCAGGGTGATTCTGCAACAGACATCATGATCATAGAGCGCAGTGCAATATTACTGACAAAGGATGAGTCAGCAACAAACGATGATGAATGTGAGAATGCACCTTACCTCTAAAATCTCTACCATAGTTTGATCGAGCTTCTTTAAAAACGTCTCAGCGACAAACTGTTCAATCTGATGACAAAGAATCATCAAAATGCATGAGAAGCACATGCAGAATTTGCTGAAATAACCTTTTCATTTTAAGCTATTTCGCTAATGCTGCATTTAGGACATTTACTATTCTGGCTGGATCTTTGAACAATTGAACAATTTTCTTAATGGAATCAATTAAATACATTCTTATGTCTATTCACACATATACCTGATCCATCTGCTGTCTAATCATCTCATATGGCCCAAAAAAAGCAACACAGCAGAAGGGTCTAATTACATCAAGTACCAAAAACAACAAACCAAAAATTTTAATTACTGGAATTGAGTTTTGTGGAGGAAATGTGGTCAGAAAAAAAAAATCAAGAATGTAGATCACAAATGCTTAACAAAAATGCAAGGTTTAAAAGAAAAAAAGAAAAAGAAACCACAGCTATGTTTAAAAATGAAAATAAGAGCATTTCCACATGCACAAAGTGATGACGGCTGAAGAGTGGAATTAAACAGCTGTGTGGCCATAAGAAAACCATAAGTTACTGAGACTAATCAGGTTAAAAAGAATATTTGATAAAGATCATAAAGATTAAACTTTGGAGTAAAAAAAAAAAAAGGAGTGATGGGTGCATCAGGGTAGTGCAGACTGTACAAGCCTCTGGAGGCAGTGTTATGATCTGGTGTTGCTTCAGTTGGTCAGGTCTCGCCTCAGCAATGTTATGTGGCGATAAAATTAAATTTAATTTAATTTTATTTGTATAGCGCTTTTAACAATTGACATTGTCACAAAGCAGCTTTACACAATCAAAAGAAGTTTGTATGAAAATGTGAATGTGTATGAATCAAAATAATAAGATTGTCAGCTATAAAGTCAGCTGACTACCTGAATGTATTGAATGACCAGGTTATCATATGTATGGAGTTTTTTTTTCTTCCCTACTGGAACAGGCACATTCCAAGATTCAAAATTTGATAGTGTGGTTCTGGGAGCATGAGGAATAATTTCGCACATGAATTCGCCACACTGTGGCAATGTAATCAAAGCTAATGGTGATTAATTAAATCTTTTTGTTTGGCCAGACACTGTATATGATAGATGAAAAGGACGGATTTGGAGCGCTAACCATCTGAAGGAGACGCTTCAGCATGTCCAAGGGGACGTCAAAGCCCCTAGTGCTGCTGCCAGTGAAGAGTGGAGACACAGAGAAACTGGAGCTGATGTTGGAAAAGTAGTAATCGGGGTCTACAGCGCTGCCATCGGGTAGGTATGATCCTGCTATAATCAACACAAATACACACAGGACAAAGCAAGAGGTATATTGGTACAATTATGAGTGTAATGTAATGATGCATAGATAGATACACCGTTACACTATTAACTTCCTTCTACTTAATTCTGACATGGCAGATGTACGGGTGCCAGGACCACATTCAGCTAGAAATAGTATTTCTGATCACACGATAACTCTGGATGGCCTTCCTGTTTCATCATGCGCAGCAGGAAAATAGTTTGGTGTGATTATAGATTCCGGTCTTTCATTTGTGGCTTATGTAGATAAGAGAAAAGAAATACTATATGTAGAGAAAAGAAATACTATAGAATGTCACTACATGATGCAGAAAAAAACTGTTCATGTTTTGGGTGGATTACAGTAATGTCTGGATGATCTACTAGGTGCTTAAACAAGCTCCAGTTAGTCCAGAATGCTAGAAGATGTGAATGCATTACTACCATCCTATCCACCCACACTTATACCTAATATTGACCTATAAAGCACTAAAAAGCCTTAGTACCCAAGTGAACCGGCAGTGTTTCATGATCTGCCGCAGGCTGCTTATACCTCATGTTATGAAAACTACAGCAGGGGACAGCTTTTTCTTAAAAAGCCCCATAGCAATGGAATATCCATCTATTGAATTTTTGGGAGTGTCTAGGTGGAAAACATTCATTTTGACAAGCCTTTTATGGATAGAATTGTTTTTAGGTTAAGGAGCAGATCTGCGGGTCTCATGGGTATAGAGTGTTATGGTAGTGAATGTCATCCACTCTCACTGATCGCTCAGGTTCTTTTGTCAGAGAAGTGACTGGTTGGTAAGCTATATTTTTATATATAAATGTTTTTCCATATTTTTTATTTCTATAGCTTTGTGATAATGTCCACTGTTAAAAGCATGACAAATACACATGGTATGGTTTCAACTAGAGGACCATGGTTAATCCTGCTTGGGCACTTAAATAATATTTTATATCTGATTGCACCCACACAAAAGCAAAAACATCCTGACATTTTTGTTGCACCCTGCAGCATCCCATCCCTAATGCATGCATCCACTATGAACACTGTGAACCTTTCTAAAAAAAAAATAAAAAAAAATAAAAACCTCTCTCTCGATGTCTCTCTAGCGCGCACATACACACATACACACACTCTGAATTAGGTCATAAGTAATAGCTAGAAAACATTTATTTTAGATCAAATAGCCTTCCGCACACTTTTGACAATAGGTTTTCCTAGGATTGTTGCCTTCATGACAGATCCAGTGTAACTCAATCAGGTTTGAGAGGTTCCTTAATAAAGGTTTGGTTTAAACCACAAGTTTGTAACAGATTGATATCAGGATTTTGTGATGGCCACTTTAATATTTTCATTTAGTTGTTAGCCATTTTGTTCTAATATTTAGTTTTAACTTTCTGTCTGATTGCCTGAGGGCTTTTAGTACTTCTAGGTATTCGTCCTTTATCATAATGCAATCTTTTTTCTGAAGAACATAAGAACACTTCATAAATGGAAGGGTGTTCTTCAGATTTTTCCTGAATGACTAAAAAAATAGAGTCTCCTATAGTTTACATAAAGTTTCAAGTGTTTGAAATGTTTTTCTTGTGATAAAGCATAAACTAAAGCATGCTAGGTGAATAAAAAAAAAATTGCGTCACATAACTTAATCGATCCGCACAAATGATTTTGATCCTTTAATGCCAAATGGATGCTTGTATAAACAATATGTTCAGCAACACATCAGCTCTAAGAGGATTTGATTACATATTGACACTTATGATGTTCAAATCTTACCTTCAAAGTAAGGAGCAGAAGGGTCAGCCGGAGAACTTGGAGGCAATCCTGCACGTTCTGGACTAGCCTGTTCAGAGGATACCCATAGAGGATACAATCGTGATTATTACTGTATAAGCACCATGACAACGTTTTATCAAGGGGCTTGACATGTTTGAAGATATTATTCACCATTTCCATTATTTTGATGGGTCAATAAGTACACTGAACAGTTGTATTTTATTAAATAAAGCACTGATTAGACATGGTAACGCGTGGCACTGCGACGCCGCACCTGCTGGGAGATGCTGGAGACGCTGCTGGTTTTGCGGCGCAGTGTGTCGCTCTGGCACACGGTGAGCAGCGAGCTGGGTAAGATGGAGCGGAAGTCATTAAAAGAGCGCCGCCTCAATGACTCCGGTTCCTCCGGGGCCGTCACCGGCTGCGCCGTCGTCCTCGGGAACAGCTTGGACAACAACGGTTCGTCTGTGTTGCTGTAGCGCCCAGACGCTCGCACCACACCCAGCAAACACGGCAGTGTGTATCGACACAGGTATTCTGGGTAAAGATATACACTGTTCTGTAAATATCCTTCAATCTGAGTGAAATCAATCAAATCAGAATTACAGGTGATAACAGAAAGGTGGGGTTTGTCAGCACATGTGAGACAAATGCAGACCTTTGTCCTGATCCCCAGGGTTGCGACATATTTCGAGGAGAACCTGCATGAGGTCCATGACAGCCTCCAGAATCTGTCCAGGATGAAAGAGAAAAAAAAAATCAATAATTTAATATCGTATTGATACTTGGAAAATTTAAATAACATTTCTTCCTTCAGTTTGTCTCAAGAGAAAGTGTCTCAAGTGCACTACAAAAAAGATAGCTTAAAATACCTTAACTAATATACATCATACAGTCCAATGAAACTATTATTTTCTATAATAAAAATGCAATAACCCAATTATAATATTACAAAACCTAGGGTTATCTATACATTTTAAGCCAAAATATTTTTGTTCTAGAGATACATGTGGTTGACTGGGAAACCTGCTTCACCTGGTACAGTTGATGTTTTTTTTTTTTTTTTTAATTTTGTCATTTTTCTAACCAGATGTTTTCTAATAACTCTACTATATTAACTAACCTCTACTCTGAAAAGTGTTTTTGTTTGCATCTCAATCAAAAATTAATGGATTACATTTAGATTAATCTGATAAGTCCCAAAAGGTGAAAAGGAGAAAACAGGATTTAAAGATTCCGATCAGACAACAATGAAGAATATCAACACACTGATTGTCTAATGATGACACACATTTATGGAAATTAATAATTACTTTGATCATAAGGATTATCCACATCAGTCTGTCTAATCTCATTTCCAGAAGTTAAATTCAGTCAACGTGTTCGACAAAGCAGACATTATCATTGCTCTTGGCTGAACTGATACCTGTACAGATTATGTTATTTTAAAATTAATGGCTGATTCGTTTTACCTTAAATCAACCTTAAATAAATAACACCATTTTTTTTTTACCACGGTTAAAGAATATTAAAAGAATAAAAATCCAATTCAGATTTTGGTTCGACAAGAATTCATCCACTGTGACATGTGACAGGTTTTTCCAAGAACGCTACAGTACATGTATTGTCTGGCCATCCATTTTCCACACAGCTTATCCTGTGTAGGTCACACGGGGGCCTTGACTGTATTCCAGTTAACTTAAGTTAGGGGACATCCTGGATGGGAGACAACCCATCACAGGGCACAAGCAGGTGTACACACTCACATATCCAATAACACTCTACAGGCACTTTGGGCACCAGAGTACTTGGCAGGGACAAAAGAGTCAAACTCCACACACAATGATCAGAGCTGTGACTCAAATCCATGAAGCAGAAGGTAAAAGGTGAGACTGCTAACCAATAAGCCACAGTACTGCCACCACATGCATTACCCCCTATGAACCTCCACACCACTCCTAAAACCAACAGGTTTGCATGTTTACTCCGACAGGCTGACGTACATTCGATGCAGCCGTACTACATGAACAAGTCAGAAAGCCTCGCATATTCTAACAGAACAAATCTCTATATGAAATAATACTGGTACGATTCTCCAGAAATATACATTTAGCAATCATTTTTCATATTCAATAAAATATTCTTACAAATTATCTACATATATGCAGGACCATAATATTAAATCCACTTATATAAAATAAATCATTTTTGTTGAGCAAAACAGTTTAATTCAAACCAGAGGTTCACTAGACTTGGCTTTTTATAATTATTGCAGAATCTAAAAGCTGCACTCACCTGGATTCGTAAAGTCTCATCCCTCTGAGCGACATCAGAGAGCATAGTTACCAAGCAAAAGCAGAAGTTCTCAGCTATGGGGAGTGTTTCTGCAGGAAGAACGAGAACATTACAGGAAAGTTGAAACTGAATGAATGGCTCATGAAACATTTATTCAAAAATATATATAGGAGTTGTTTACCTCTCCCCTTCCTCTCAGAGCTTTCTTCAATCCATTGCACTCTCGGCAGCCCTTTCAGCAAACCCAAGAGATACGGTACAATAGTATCTTTGTGCTGAGAGAAAACAAGCAATATTTTTAAAAAATCATAAAATAAAATAAAAACAAAATTCCACTGCATGTTCCATATCCAAATAGTAGGGCAAAAAACTGTAGATTTTAAGATGCGTAATTTTCTAAGAACAAAATAACTAAGAAGCTGCTTAAGCTTATTTTTTACTGTTTATTTTCATTGTTCTTACCTTTTCATGTGTTATTTGTATACTTTGTATATATTCTTTATTCATATATTTTACACCACAGTGATGTTAAATTTGCAAATATGATTGGGCACAAGGTGCTAGATGAGTTTTCCCTAACAGAGAAAGATGTGACAGTAGCTCCAGCGTTGATTCATATACATATTGATGAACTACTTTCATATGTTACTGTTTCTGTAGTAACGGCTCAGTGACCTGTATGACAGGTGTTTGATGTAATCTAAACCTAATCATTACACCATTACAGTTATTTTAAAAATAAAAATGTATAAAAGTTGATATTGTGATGTTTATCAGTTACAGAATAAGTGTCCAGAATATGCATTTTATAACACACACACACGTAAACGTGGCATGGTAAGGTTTCATAACAGAAGATTTGTTAAATATAGGAAATATTACATGTAACTGTAAACAAATAAAAAGTATAATTTCTTTACAGCAGCCTGATTATTTTCCTATTACAACACACCCTTACATGTTTTATTCCTTACACAGATTAATGGTTCATAATGACAGAAAGAAATAAACAGAGAAAGAAAGAAATAGAAAGAAATTCTGTTTTATATTTTAGTCTGTGAATCCTTTTTGCTTATAAAGTCAATTCAAAGCAGTACTTTTGATTGCCGCAGAATAACAACACAGTAAAACTTTCTACTTTTCTATATAATACCCGCTATACTAATGCACTTATCCCAGCGTTTCACTAGTGCTTTACCCCTTTAATGGCCCAAACATGTGGAAATGGCTTGTTGCGCGGTCAGGATTGTATGGGGGATGTGGCAATAACTCCCAGCTGAGTTCCTGCAAAGTGCAAGAGGTATTCATGAATGATTGCGTGTACAGTTCCTGCAGACAGACACGTCTCTTCCACAAGTTGCCGACAAGTTATATTCTCCAGGATCAGGCGTTCCATTCGCTGAATGTTCACAGAAAGAACTGCAGTGGGCTGCGAGCCACCTCAGCCATGGTGACTTCTGCACCTTTCACATGTTTTACTGCAGCTAAAACTATTCAGGATAAATTTCATCACAAGTCCTGGTTTGATTTAAACACCCCTCATAATTTAAAGAGTTGATTCATTTCATGAACACTGGATTGAGTCTGTCTGCTTACAATCCACTTCCTATTCCGCTGTGTTTATTTTTATATGGAAAGCCCTGTCAAAAACCTGACTGATGTTGTCTCAATCCCCTTTTGTTAAACTGACTATTCAACAGCATGAACTGTTGCATGTTTGTGAGTGTTTCATGGCCGGTTCATGCACACAGCCGGAGGGGGGTTGGGCTATTCACAGATGGGTCTATGAGAGAAAGAGGCTGAGAAATTCTATGATCTTGCATGCAATTAAATACAACGTTACACATTATAAATATTAAATACAATGAAATTTTATACGTGGAGGTCAATGTTGATACTGTGGCAGGCTGTAACAAATACATTTATAAAAATCCATTAAAAACGATCCATTATAACCTATTGTTATCATTTAAGGAATATCCATTATTGGATTATCATTGCTGAGCGACAAACGTACTGTAGAAACTTTAACTGTTAAATTTAATAAATCAAAATCAAGCTGAATAGTCCTCGAGTATCGAGTGTTTTGTACCTGTAGCTCAGACTCTACTAGGAAGATTCCAAGTGCTATGACAGCATCTCTTCTCCTCTCATCCAGCTGGAAAACACCACGGAAATCCACTGGACACATGCATTGTAGCTTCTGGACCTGAGGAGCCAGATAACAACTGCTTAGCTTAATAGCCAGCAACCGTATTATTACAGGATATTCATGTACACTGTTTAATACAGTTTAAACAGGAACAGCCTGCTGGGCATGTGGTCAGTAAGGTACCCTTAACAATCGCAGATTTAAAGTAAATAAGCAGGCTGGTACAATATCACACACAACATGATATAGACAGACAGGATAGATAAATTATCCGCACTCTAGCTGTAGAATTGATTTTATCTTTTAGAAAAGACAAACACAATTTTTGTCCATCTGTCAACTTTCATACTGCCTCATTAAAAAATATTTTAGGCCGAGCTGCGAGCCTTGCATGCACCGTTGTCTTCAATTCTTTTTCAGAAGTAAACCTTCATCTTCGCAGGGTTGCTTTGAGGTAACCCAACCGGTAAAAATCTGTTGGAGTAATGTCAGTGCTATAGTGAGGATGCTTTAACACGTCAAAACTAAGCGTGCCCACAGTGTGGGCAGAAGTGTATTGCCATACAAGATCACTGAAGTAGAAGTTTATTGTTATACAAGATCACAAGATCAAGTGTATCGTCATACAAGATCGCAATGACCTTGGGTTGCGGTCCTCTGCGATTAATCCAAAGTTTAGGCTTCAGCTCTTCAATAAGCATCTCACTGTAATGAGCACTGTTGATTGTTGAAATTTTTCCTGATAATGTTCCAAAACTGGCCCTTGAGAATCCCAGAAAACTCTAAGCATCAATTTTCCAGCTGATGATTGACTTTTGAACTTTTTCTCAGGTGGCAATTGAGGACATTTCCTCAATTGAGGATGTTTGACGTTTACCCTCATGCCTTTAGTGACGAATCCATGTCTCGTCATCAGTAATGATTCTCTTTAAGAAACTTTCACCCTCCTTAGAGCATCAGTCCAAATTTTGTCACAAAGACTTAAATAACGGCACAAGGTATCCTTAGATAATAAAAATGTATCACTGCACGCTGCTCTTCTTTCGTGCAAATCACAAGTGGGGAATCCATTTTTCACACTGCAGTTACAAATTAACTGAGGTCACACCTGAACAGCAGTGACTGGGGAAACCGTGGCTTTGAATGGAAAGGGCTGATAAGACAGTGCGGCCAACTGAAATTTTTATGTAACCGGAGTGCGTATTATTTTTTTACTCACCATCAAAGATGCTTTCGAACAAATATAAAGGTTCAGAATCTAAAAAGTCTCAGGAAGTGTGATTAATTATACTGTAGGTGTGAATTTGTAAATAATGACTGGTCAGGAAGGTCCTCACTGGAGCTAGACAAGTGAACATGGACATTAATAAATGCACATCAAGTATGTAGATAAAAAACTAATCCAAGAAGGGAAGAGTAATGCCTTCATTGTATCATGAGAAAAAAAACACAACAATGCTAAGGAAGGAACAAAGCAAATATATATACACACACATATATATATATATAAATTTTTTTTTTTTTTTTTTTTTTTTTTTTTTTAAATCCCAAAGGGAAATTCAACTGGGGTCAGAGCACATGGTCACCCATGATACAGCATCCCTGGAGCAGATAGTGTTAGAGACTTTGCTCAAGGTCTCAACAGTAGCAACTTGGCGGTGCAGGAGCTCAAACCCCCGACCTGCCGATCAGAAAACCAGTAACCTACAACTAACTGTTTGTTGCACCACTGCCCAAGTCTGAGCTTAGTAAAAAGCTGCACCTGGATGTGTTTATAAGAGGCGGCACAGTGTTTAACACTGTCACCTTGCACCACCAGGGACTGAGTTTGATTCCCGTCTCGGGTCTGTTTGTATGGAGTTTGCATGTTTTCCCTGTGTTCTCCATGTGCTCCGGCCTCCTCCCACAGTCCAAAGACATACAGAATTGCCCATGAATGAGTGCACACCCATCCAGGTTGTACACTGCTTCATGCCCCAAGTCTCCTGGGATAGGCTCCAGGCCCCCCGCGACACTGTATACAGGATAAAGCAGTGTAGATGATGAATGAGTGAGTGTTTATATAGCAGAAAGCAAGAAATGACCGAGGTGCCTTAAAGGACACCGGGACTGAACCGTCTCAAACACTTAGAATGGTTGTTTGATGTAATAATGCATGAGTAATGTCAGAGCTCCATGCATTGGTGCCAGGATGGGAAGGATGAGCCTGTTGAGGGTCCAGGGATTTTACTAATCCATCCCTGTGTGAGTGAAACAGGTTGCATGAAAAGAGATATACGTTAGATTATTTTTTGTCTATCTGTAATGCAAATTAAACTGGAGTGAGATAGAGACAATGAACATTTGAAGGCTGTTGTCAGCACTCCTGCAGTACTGCAATAACTGAATCTCATCATTCATGCTAATGCTTTCTCAGCTAGTCTAACCACAAGTCAGGTTATATATGATGGAGAGGAATGCCCTTTATATTTCCGTCCCTTGCCTCCATTATTCGTGCTAGTATCATATAATGTTCCAGAACAGGAAGTTGCTTATGAAGACGATACACCCGTTTTCACATTAGCCGGCGTTACATTATGTTTTGACTCGAGTCGGCTAGTTCTAGGAAGTGGACTTAGCATGCTAGCTTGTTAGCCTGGGTGACCTCTTTGAAATGTTTATGACCTGATATTACCTTGTCAAGCGGAGCCGGACGATGAGCAGCCAGGGACCGGGCTAAAGACAGCACAGTGTTGAAATAAAACCCCCTCGAACCTCCTTTAGCGGCCATCGTTAGGTTAAAAAAGTAAGAGATTTTAATGTCGAGGCATCTCTAAACAGTGATGACAGAAGCGAGCAGTACGGAAAGCGAGACGGGCCAAACCGTTTGAATGCGCAGGGGGACAAAACGCGATTTAAAAAATTTTCATTGTGCTCAATCACTCACTCATACCGCTTTATCCTGTTTACAGGGTCACCGTGGGCCTGGAGCCTATCCCAGGAGACTTAAGACATGAGACAGGGTACACATCACAGGGCAAACACATACACTACACACAATTTGGGAACGCCAATTAGCCTAATCTACCCAATTGTCCCTAGTGTGTGTGACTGAGCATGTGTGTGTGTGGCACTCCATCCAGGATGATTAATTTTTAAGTGTAATTACACTTTTACAAAGCTAATGATAATTAAAGTTGGCTTTAGGCATTAATATTAACAATAATTCATTACTGTTATCATTCTTCTTGGTATTACTAATACAGTACTACTACTATAATGATCATTTGTTGTATTTGTATCGAAATTTAAATTGAACATTTTTCATGGCTGTAACACATGCTGCACTCCTGTGCAATGACAAAAAAATTTTATTTTTTTTTGTCCTCAGCACTGCATATTTATATATTTAGTGTCTTTACATGAGATAACCAACTGATTAAAAAAATTAACATAATGGCAAAGTAATCAGATTCATAAGCTTTCAATTGGCAGTTAGAATTATAAAATTAAACATGCTAAAAACAAAACTATGACATTAAAAAATATGGGGGGGAAAGCCAGTTTTATCTCTCTACATTATAATAATTTGGCTTTTCAAATATCCGACTACTGAACACCAATGAATTTTTTTTTTACCACTTAGATACATTTTTCAAGTATTTTATACAGCACATTTTGGGGGGAAATGTTATTATTATTATTTTTTTTTCATTTCTTTTTTCTTAGAACTTTCTCCTTGCACCTCCAAGGACATGTGTTTGAGTCCTGCCTCAGGGTCTGCTTGCATTTTCTTCCTATGCTTTTTTGGATTTCTTCCAGTTTTCTTAAACAGTCCAAAGACATGCAGATTGGCATTACCAAATTGTCCCTAGTGTGTGACTGAGCATGTGTGTGTGTGTTTGCACTACAATGGATAGGCACTCCATCCAGGATGAACCCGCCTCATGCTCAAGTGGTATAGATGATGATTGAATAAGTGAGTGAGCTTCTTAAGTTTGTTCATTAATAAGTTCAACAAAACAGTAGAAATATATTGACATGTACACCAAAAAATCTTTTCTCACACAAGCTGCAGAAATAATAAGGCAGCTAGCTAGCTTCATGCAAAAACACACACAAGGTTCTCATGTTCATCCACTAAGATTTATTGAAAATTAAAAATGTAATTTAAAGGCACATTGTATGATAAATAAAAAACAAAAATAATGTCAATATAATATAAATGTGTAATTTTTTTTTCAGTCTTGGATGAAAACCATTTCTTTCCACTATTAATCTGATACAATCATCCATGACATCTGGTGTGTCACTCCATCATCATACTGTCTTATAAAGATCATGGGTCATGGAGAGAAACATTACAAATGCACACAGAACCACAGCGAAGAGTTAGTGAGCGGAATAAAACACTAACACTAACACAGCATACAATTTTGAAGGTATAAACATTTTAATACAGCCGACAACCATATATTAATCAGGCACAAATATTCTTCTTTAACATATAAGACTAAACACAGTGTTATGCTCCCATATGACACACACAACATGAAGTAGCACAAACATCTACAGTTCTGCATTTGCTCTGCATCATGACACAATAATGCCACTTTTTTAACATTTGCCAAAGACATTTCAACCTGTATATGTATACATATATAATGATATAGCGTATTACATATACAGTCAAAGTAAAGGAGACACTGAGACAGATATGATTTCTTTACACCTAACCTTTCCTTCTTGACACTGTGGATTGTGGGGGAATTTCTTGAGGTAGGAAAAGTGTAAAATCTGATGATGGCACTCGAAAAGGAACAATTTAAGGCAATTTCAGATAGATCCATGACCAGCTTTTCAAAACAAGCATTACTGGACAGCTTTTGGAATCATAACTCATCACATTAACATTAATCGTATTAAAGCAATAAAATTTTCTATAGCACATACAAATCTAATTTCGACTGAATACTCCCCTCACTAGCGAACAGCACTATTAGCAGTCCCCTAGGTTTTGTATAAACAGATATGGATATATTAGAGATGGGAAGGGATAAGTTCAGTGATGCATGACGATTCATTCATTGATTTATTTATCGCCACACTGACTCCAAAATCGCCTTTTTATTGAATTATTTTTAGATTGGTATATTTTTACTTTTGAGATGGTGAAATGTTGCTGTGCTCTAAACTATTCACACAATAGAATTGGTACTCCTGTGTGGTACAATAGCAGCAAATTATTTGATAAGTTATTTGATAAGAACAACTTAATCTTAAAGAAAATGTACGTAATATTAAAATCAGGATATTTCTAAAATTGTGATACTATAAATCGAATCAGCATATTGGTATTGTGATAATCCTGTTTTGGGTGGTCCCTGATGATTCCCATCCCCATCCCTAATATACAGTATATATATATATGAAATAATGATCATAATTGTGATGATAAATGAGGAAATCTTGGCACCATTGTTCCTGGCAAAACAAAGTTTACGAGAAAAGCTACACACTGATCATGAGCACTAGTAAATACTGGTCAGGCACTTAAAGTAAATTCATTACTTCACTTCACAAATTAGTACCAAATCCATTAAGGTTTTGAAAGTGCATCTATTTACTGGAGATACTGAGGAATGTGTGTTTCTGGGAGGTAAACGCTTTGGTGGTGTGTCAGAATGGTTCAGTGTTCTGTTAATCTTTGGATCCAAGAACTTGAGAAAGTACTTGAAATTGAAAAAAAAGAAAAAGAATAATAAATAATTAAGTGAGCAAACACTTTAGGAATATCACCATAGAACACCCAGGCTACTGTAAAACTCCACTGAAAACTCATACGAGCTTAAAATGCAAGAATGTTATTATTATTGTTGTTGTTGTTGTTGTGGCTTAGTGCATAAATCATTTTTAAGTGTAATTACACTTTTACAAAGCTAATAATGAATTAAACTTGGCTTTAAGCATTAATATTAACATTAATTCATTACTGTTATCATTCTTCTTGTTATTACTAATACAGTACTACTACTATAATGACCATTTGTTGTATTTGTATCGAAATTTAAATTGAACATTTTTCATGGCTGTAACACATGCTGCACTCCTGTGCAATGACAAAAAAAAAATTTTTTTTGTCCTCAGCACTGCATATTTATATATTTAGTGTCTTTACATGAGATAACCAACTGATTAAAAAAATAAACATAATGGCAAAGTAATCAGATTCATAGGCTTTCAATTGGCAGTTAGAAATATAAAATTAAAAATGCTAAAAACAAAACTATGATTAAAAAATATGGTAAAAAAAAAAAGCCAGTTTTATCCCTCTACATTATAATAATTTGGCTTTTCAAAGATCCGACTACTGAACACCAATGCATTTTTTTTTTACCACTTAGATACATTTTTCAAGTATTTTATACATCACATTTTTGGGGGAAATGTGTTTTTTTTTTTTCTTCTTGGTCTTAATTAAATAGAGTATTTAAACTCATTCGCACAGTAGATCGAATGATGTTGCTTTGCCTGAATGACATCGTTTCTCACATTCCCCGTGTCACTGCAACGTTATGAAGGTCTGGCCGTGTTCCATGAGCTGCCTTTCCTGAACTCTCAGCATTAATCTGTCTTCCACACTATATTAAGAACCTTGACCACCTCTTCATAGATCACAAACACGATAGCCACGTCCAAGCAGACACGTCCAAGTCTCGGAATAGTACCTTTGTAAAAACTGGAGCACAGACATTCCATTAAACCAACATTCCTCAGTGATATTTATACAGTATATTAAACTGTAACTGCTTGTACTGAATACTTACGCTGCAGGCCCTTCATGTTTCATAATCTTCAAGGCACAGTCCACAGTGTTTTTATATTTGTGTGCTTCCAGGCCCTGGAAAGAGACGGTTCATTACACACCCAGGCACCAGCATCACAGCATGGATCATATGTTCCTGTTATACTGGGTTAAATTAGCTAAAGCTTTAGAATTTTTTTTTTTTATTATTAAATGATTTCTATGAAGCCAGGTCATATACCTGTTCTTATGATTTGCTATTATTTGATCATGTTCAAAAGTTAGTGCTCCCTCCTTTAATTCTAATATTTTTTGTGTAAAAAAACATAATTAAAATCATGTGATTGTAGCAGTTCTCAGTATTAGGTGAATACACCTTCAGACAAACAACAGCACATCATTTTTTTTTCTATAACAAAAAGAAAAGAAAAAAGAAAACTATTGTGGTATGTAAGAAATAAAACACACTGATAGAGGATAATAATCCACTAGTAAAATCCTCCATTATCCATAAATATTTTTTTAAATAACACAAATTTGAATGTTTTATTCCTCTTCTCAGAGTTTTTTTTAACATAATATATTTATATAATCTATTATTAAAGAGCATCATCATTTTATACTTGTTCACCATGTTGTAGAACATTTGCTTACATCAACAATAAACCATCATTGCCTCACTACGTCTCTTTTTCTTTCTCTCTCTCTCCATAAGTAAACGTCCTGAAGACTTTAGGAAAATATAATCCTTTAACTGCTGGAACTGGAAATCCTTCCATGAATGCCACCTCTTCACTGAACAATATCAACAACTACACATGCGTTTAATCCTCAGTGTAACCGGCACTGCCAGTGTTGTCCGTACATGTGCCTGTGATTGGTTGTAACTCAAATAAGACGCATTACAAACTTCCTGGAGAACTTTGATTGACTTTTAAAATATATTTTAAATATATTTTAAAACAAACATGATATATGCTTCATAGTTGCAACATATGAATCTGTAGAGGTTTAGTTCAGGAGCATTACAAGTGACCAATAAAGTAATAACTATTCCTAATGTAGTTTAACGAATTATAAGCATAGTCATAAATCTTTGTCGATTAATCTTTTTGTCATGGCTACTGTATAATGCATCAGGAAACTCATCCAAACTAATCAAATTCCTTATTTATATACTCACCTGCATTCGAGTCTTAATTACATCAAGCGGCGTGTTTCCAAACACACTGGCGGCTCCGGCTATGGCTCCAAAAGTTCCAGTCAAAACAGGGTTTATGGGTTTGTTAGGGTCGTCACCTGGTTTAAAAACATCTTTGTTACCTCAAAATCAAAACTCCCCGTCCCTCATACCCACCCTGCGCCAAATCCCAGAAATGCCTAAGTTAAATACAGACCTTTGTACCAGTTTCTCAAGGAGGTCATAACAAAGAAGCGAATAGCCTGGTTTGATCCTTGCTTTAATACTGTTGCTGTCAATCCCTGATATGTTCCCATAATTCCTGTAAAGAAACAAAGCCACATCACATTCCAATCCAGACCCAAATAGCTATTTGTTCTAAAATCAGCGCTTGCGTTCTTGTGCATCATGAGTCCTCATAAGCAGCTACATGGTGAATGTACAGTAAATGATCCTAAATGTCTTATTAAATGTATTTATACTTTAGTCATTTATACCTGCAGTGGTTATGTGCATGTTCATTTACATAGTGTACAAACCAAGTAAATAAACTTATACATATAAAATTTGTTAATTTTCCATATACAACATATTTGCTGTAGGCTAAACCCTGATTCTGTACTGAAAATGTTCATTTTAAGGTCAAATCCATCCTTCAAATGCTTGAAGCGATACAAGCAAAGAAACAGATTATTAAATTTGCATGTTAATTACATTTTTAATTAACCTGTTATGTTAAATAAAGATTAATGCAAGCTGTAATCTGATCTCCAGTAGGGGGCAGCACAAACCTTGTGTTCGGACTATTTCCCTGACGCCGTGGAAAAAGCCTCGATACTTGGGGTTTGCTGAGGTCTGGTCATGAATAAATTTAACCTGAATTCAAAGAGAAAACAGAAGATTACAATACTTACATACTAATTTAATAAGCTAATAGTTTATTTGGAAAAGTACAACTTGGGTGTGAGTAATTACTAAAAGGCATCATGCAATCATCATTAATTATCATTATTTAAATGCGCAATCACATTTAATTTGCACAGACATGCACAGACCGACAAGTGCTGCATCATCAGAATGACACACTCAGGAGTACAATAGCTGGCCTTGCAACTGCAAATCATCAATGCTGTGGTTTAAAAGGGAACTAAGTTGTTTTGGTCATTTTTAGACATTGCAATGGGTCTCGAGTGTGTGTGTGTGTGCACAAACAAAAAAAAAGGTGAGAAAAAAAATATATATTTTCTGCTTTTTTGTTATGTCTGTATGGGAGGGACTTTTTGCTTAAGGTGACCTGGCGTGTTGCTCAGCTCTGCTGTTCTCTAGTGGGGCGTGGCCCAGAAGTAGCTCATTTACATAGACAGTGAAACACCATGTCCAGAGGAGGAGTAAAACAGATGGAGTTTCAGTATAAAAAAATGCATTATCTGAGAAATATTTCAGCTATTGCATTTAACACACTTTGGATGAGCTGCATTGAGATTATTATACCTTAATATTATGTAAAATATGGGCCTTTTAAGGTTTAGCATCAATGAGGATGAACATCACCGTCTCACACACCTTTATCGTCTCCATAGGACACACCACAAGTACAGCCTCGGCTACTCCAGCGCCCAGGCCGCAGATCAGACCTCGGGTGCTGTCCAGCTTCCCAGACTCGTCCCTCATCTGGTTACTGAGGAACTCAAACATACCGAACCTGAGGACAAGACAAACAACATTTGTCCAACAACAGGACGATTTGTACTATAACAATCCTATATATGTAAATATATATTTGTTATACATGTATAGAAATGTCAACACGATTGCAGTAGGAGATAAAAGCAGGGCATTCTCTTTCATCAGCTGTGCAAATAAATACTTCTGAAACTCTGAAGTGCAAAGGTCAAATGCTTTAGAAGAACTAGTATGAACTAAACTGAATTACTCTGCCTTGAATGCTTCACCTATCACCCAAACACCCTGACATTTCTTTGTCAGTGTCATTACTGTAACACCCATTTGAATTCTTTTTTTAAAAATTTCCTTTGAAACAGCAGATGTTTCTTCGATTTGAAAGACGATGGAAGTTTTAGTTACCTTACAGCAGCCTTGGGGATGGAGCCATAGAGTAACGAGCTGAGACCCCTGTACAGCCCTTTCACCCCATGGCCCTGCACCGTCTGCTTCACACAATCACCTGTGCAAAAGAGAAAAAGGCACAGACTCCAGATTACCCAGAGATTCTCCGGCACATTAATCATAAAGAAAAGATTTTGCTGAAAAGAGAGTCTTGTCTCATTCACCGACATGTCATATTAATGAGAAATCCAACCAGTAAAGAAATCAAATGCTCGCCCAAATGTCCGGAACTCAGATATATAATGCAATTGCAAAGACATTCTTCGGCTAGTTAGAGATCTGAGAGACAGCAAGAGAGATGCTGTTGGCTGCGGTGTGCGTATCAAAGTTAAAGCTTTGAGCAAAGCGTACAAGATTAGGAGACGACAGTGAGCTGGAGTTCCAGAGTAGACAGTCTAGGTAGAAATGAAGTGAAGACTAATTCCCACTGGCACCACTGTCAGCATGTAGTCGAATGGCATTGTGGGTAATGTAGAAAACTGCCACATGGAAATTCAGCAACATGTCAAAGAAAGTAGATTAAATACCAAAAAGTCAACTTAAAAGCAATTTATAAAATGACTACAGATTTCATTTTAATTCTAAAGATTCATATGGAAGTAATAGAGGGTGGGACTTTTTTCCCCTTCAAGGAGGACACCTTGCTAACTTCAGTTGGTATAGTATGTGGGTTGTATGTGCTTCAGGCTGTAAGGATCAAAATGCTTGAAATCTGTGACTCAAATGGTAAATGATTGATTACATCAATGAACCATCAGTCCAGCGATGATAAACCCAGTGACGTCGGCTAACATTTGTCTTGCTGCCGCAGTACAGTACGTTTCCCAGAGGGAACAATCAGTGCTGGAAAACAAGTTGTGAGGAGCAGAAAAAAAAGAAGAAGAAGAAAAAAAAAACAGCCTTCTAAAGTTCAGGGACTATGAACCGTTGGTTAAGCTCTGATGTGTGTTAAAGATATGAACAGGGGCACCTTTTAACCTTTGAACTTAACAAAACATGCTCTTTACCTCACCCACATGGCCAGGACACAACTGAAGCACTTACAAAGAAACAAAATGGAGGAATGGCATGGTTTAAAATAGGAATTTGTTCTCTGTGAAACTCCTACACTTCATCCTAAATAGAACGTAAATGAAGGTTAAAAGTAGACACACACACACCGATTCCTCTGTAGCGTGGTGGGTTCGCTTTTTCGTCCAACTGCAACTGGGTCTTCACGTACTCTGTCGGGAAAGTGATGCAGATTTCAATCCCTCCTGCGATTCCACCTGTGGAAAAAGGACAGAACATTTAGGCTCACATTTAGACCCACCTGTGAGAAAAGACAGCTTGGAAATTTGACCTGATTTCCTTTGTTTCAAAGGCAGGTTTTGATCTTCTAACACCACAAAATATGCAACTGAATCAGACTCTTAATTTATGAAACTGGTCCTACGACATCAAAGGAAATCAGTGTCTTAGTCACACATTATATACAGTCATGGGGAAAGATTATTAAAAAACATACGCCATGGATTATAGTTCTACCTGTGGTCAAAACAGCTGAGGTCACTAATTAGTTCTGGCTTATCTGCCTGCAGAGTTGTGCTAATTAGAATTAGCTGGTTTAGTTAGAGCTATTATTTAGCTAATATTGTCAGATTAAAAAAAAAAACAAAAAAAAAAAAACCTTTTTGTATTTATAAAACTGTTTACAACCCAATCAGGTAGAAAATGTCAATATATTCCAGCCTCATGTACGGGTAGTTATGTCAAAACAATTTAAATCTGAGTTACACGGTTCTCTGCAAAAGTTTTGAGCCACCTTTCATCTCTTCATAGTTTGCTTCCAAACAGTCAGTCTTTCTTATATCTTTACTGTAGTCTTAAGAAACAGTTCTCCAGACTTCCTGAAGGACGTCTGTTTGTATCAACCTTTCGAACATCATTAAACGTAAGGCATGAACCAGTGGGAAAGACTGGTGGTGCAGATGATGACAGATGTTCATGCCGGTGATTAGTATACTGCTGATGCTGAATGCTGAGTGGTTAGAACAGACAAGAGGGGAAGTGAGTTTGCTGTTGAGGTTGTTACATTAACAACTGATTTTAGTTTTCATTTTATTTTATCTTTAGGCAATTTGCAGCTTGTCACAGTAAAACATTTGCTTCTATTTCTTTAAATTCATGAGGATGGATCAAGACTTTTGCACAAATTCATTAATTCAGTTCAATTCAATTAAAGCGTTATCTGTCAACAGAGAGAGAAATCAGATGACAAATCTGACAATGTTGATATGAACTCATTATACGTAACAATCTGAATGAGGTACAGTGATCTTTGAGAGTGTATGTACGGCCCACTGCTTAAGACCTGAAGTGTGTCTGACATGCAAATGTGCCAACTGCTCAGCTGGAGCACTAATGAGACCCACTGATCTTTCAGATTTGCATTTACAAAATACACAAAAACTACATTCCTTACCCATCAGTAACATCAGCAATATCCACTCCAAATAACCAACTCACTTCACTTACTCTATTTGAATGATTTAATATAAATCAACATTTTTGCTGATTTAAAAACACCTTAAAACATCTGAACTTGAAAAAAAAAATCAATAAATTTGTGGAAATTGCACAATTACCAAATAAATGAATAACACTATTAAATTCTCTTCATAAAGAAATCATCATCATCATCAGAGCTTTTTTTTTTTTAATCGTTTTTTAATAATGAGATCCAGAATAAGCCAGAGCCTCCTTAAATTTTAATCACAAGGCATCTGCTGTTGAGGAGCAAACAGGAGAGTCTCGTCTGATTGGCTCTGTGCAATTCTCCCCACAGAAATCACCAGTTGGCCTCGTGTCAGGTTTGAAGGGGTGTGTCAGCGAGCTGCGAATCCTGCTGCTTAACAATGAAGAGGGGGGGAAGAAAACACAACTGACAAGGTCCTGCCACAGTGGCAGCACATGCTCTTTGCACTCTTTGCATGCCCTTTAAAATACAGCTACGGGTAAGGACACGTCGCATTCCCAGACTGCTTATTAGGAACCAACCCGACACAAACATGCTTGTTATTCTGTCCGAAAAACAGGAGGTTTCGCATAGACAATATTTTTTTAAATGGCACACTTTTAAGGTAAAATAACTGGTTAGTCTCAGCTGAGAAAGCAATTCTCAATGATCTATTTGGTAAAACTAATGCCATAAAGTAACAATATTATTTGTGCTGTGAAATTCAGTTCATCACAAGTTTATAGTAAGAAGTCAAATGTGTACCGAGCAAACATTCTTCATCCTGTAACACAAGCACTAATGCTCCACTGACTTACACTGATAGTACTGTCGTCATTCACATGCATGCAAGTAATATGTTAGTTGGAAAGGGGCTAGAGTCAGGTTCAGTCATGGCACAGCTTTTTTGGACCAGATAAAATTAAGGCCCTCACTCAGACACCATATATGGTCAAAACTATGTGGACAATTGACTATGACACAATTTTCAAAGTCATAGGCACAGAAGTATTAGTCTGATCAAGTACCTATGTCAGGTCAAAAAAAAAGTGTGTTGTGCACCTGGCATTCCAGTTCATCAAAAAAAGATCGTCAGTGGGGTCAACATCAAGGTTTAGGATTAGGAACATCAGGTAAATGGATGGAAATTGTCATGTTGTACATGACACTAAGTTATTCTAAACAATTGTGTGCTTCCACAAGACACATTTGTTTGCAGACGCACATATGGGTGTGATGGTCAAACAACTTCATAGTTTTAGCCATACAGTACACTTAAGAATTGAAGGTTAACCCCTGAACCACCAGGGTATGTGAAACGTTGCACTATTTATAACTTGCACTGGTAAGAAAACCTGAAATCTAATTTATAATTTAGTTTACCTTGCTACATTACGAACTCGAGTAATATAAAATTACTGTCATGCTCACTGGTGCATTACTTTATTGTGGATAACCTAAATTACATCTACTTAAAGGGCACCAAAATGCATGAAATGTACCATGTAATTATGTCCAGCTGACATGTCTTGGTATCAAAAGTAAGTAGAACATTCTGATTGTGCACTCTCTTCACACCATCATGCCCTGTTTAGACAATTCTAGCAGAGCGGGGGCCATCGGGACGCTTCAGCTTGGCGCAATACGGGCAGACGGCGCCAGACGCTTTGGATTTGCCAGGAACACCATTTCTAGACTATGGAACTGATTCTGAATGACTGGAAGGTTAAGAGTGACAATGCCAAGACGAGATAGAGTAATTCGATGATGTCATTTGAGAAATGGTACAGAAAATGCCACCACTACTCATGCTGGCATTCAAGGCTTACACACAGTAAGTCTCTTATTCACTGAGCTTTGGCTGTCAACTCGATGGCCGTGCAAGGAGGCTGTAAATTGGGCCAGTGTCGACTCTATGTCACTATCGATGTCTGAATTTTTCATTTCTGGTGCTGATGGACACACAGGATTTTTTTCTCCTTTGTCCACAAGTATACATTTGTGTACACACTTACGTGACATGATGGATTCAGATAGCTCCAAGAATTCTTTAAAAAGTCCGAACACATCTAAATGAGAGCTACTCATCCCTGCTATCTATCTGTTGCTACACACACCATGTTTACTGAAGTAGATCGTATCATTTTTTGCATGGCTAGCAATCAATTGGCTGAATTTTTAAGCCGAGCAACTGCGCTTTTACTTACGTAAATGATTCGGTATGTTAACACGTTCTGGACAGCAGTGCTAAATCTTAAATCTATTGTGAATTCTATCCTCATGTGTAAGACTATGCAATGATCAGAATCCTGATATACTGTATATTCAGAGACCTCTTCTACACACCACCCCGAGCTGTATATGAGCTACAGTTTTATTTCAATATTATATATAGACCTCACTAAGTAGAAATTTCCACCCTTATAATTGTCACTTCCTGGATGTTTTTTTTTTTGTCTATTGCTCCCTATAAATTCTACTGTCTAATTATACAAAGGTAAATACCCTTGATTTTCTCTTCAACAGGCTGTATAAACACAGCTTCCTTTCTGAGGTGTTTTATTATACGCAGCAGTGCTTACCCCTCTCAGGAAAGGCACTCCTATAACTCTTACTTTATGCCATTTGAAAAGGAAGTTGAGCAAAACATAGGCGACTTAACTTACTCAAACGGTTCACAGTGACAAATAGATTTTACTATGATTTTTTTTTTACACTTTTCTACTCATTGTAATTACGAAATTAAAAAATGCCTACACTATATGTCCTGGCTTTATATGACCCTGCCTCATGTAACATTGCGTAATTCTTGCGTCATTCGAGGCAGAACCACATATTGAACCCAAAAACGCAGTTAAAATAAATACCAGTTCTCCAGGAAGCAGTGTACCCGTTTAACAGGGAGTGACTTGTTGTGCAGGTTTTTTTTCAGAATGCAAGTGAGATGTTGAAAGAACCGATTATAATCATATGATCTTACCGACATCATCTTTGGGTGGATTTTTAAACCCGGTTCACTTAAATGCTTCCTGCAGGTAGCTGATTTAAATCTCATGGTGGGTATGAATTTAAATCGTCTCCTGGGTCGGATGAGTGGATCACCGTGCTTATCTCGTACTCACTGCTGACTACATGACTATCAGTGTGGGTGCAGAGGTTATCAGGACGTTAAACTTGCAACACGCGTCAAAACTAGAGAACTGGCAACCGTTAAAGAATGGTAAAGTCCAACTTTAAGCTCTGACACATGTATGATCAGAGGATGCACACGTTTTTAGATTAATCTGAAATATTATACTGCTATTTTGACATGAATAGGAATGCCCAGCCTGAGAGCAGTACAAGACAAGCCCAGGTTTTTGTTCTAACTCTCTGTGCAGTTGCCTAGCCAGAGAAGTGTGACGTGTCTTTGGAAATGCTGAGTCATTGGTTGTTTCAGTGAAGCACAAACACTGAATGTGCACTTGCCCACATTTGTTTATCATGATAAAATTTTGAAGAGTAATGCATCTATTTTTGACATGAGCAGGTACTGTACGTCTTAATTTAGATGACATTTCAAAAGAGCACTTAAAATGCTCTGTGGAAGTGGCATTTTTATTTATCTGCTTTTGTGCAATATATAATACAAGAACAGACTGAATATGCAAGCTCTCCAAAGCAAAAATCCCAGATGAACCGACAGTATTATCCATCGATACTAAAACATTAACATTAGCCTATTAGAGCATTAAACTGCTTGTCATGAACCTCTCATTTTTAAGGTGTACTTCATCCAATTAGCAAGGCCCTGAATTGAGTTCAATCTCTTAAAAGGACCACTAAAGATGAAAAGGTTGAACAGGTCAGGGTCATGCAATAAAACTAATCATTGCTCTTTCTGTTCTTCTGACACAGAAACTAAAGAAATGAAGAGCTCCATGAGCGAGACAAATAACGTTATAACGATAAGATGATCTAAATACGAAATTCATTCAAGTCAAACCAAGACTTCTGATTGCTCTGAATAACAGACCACAGTTATGAGAGTAAAAACGACCTTTATTGCTCTATATAATCCCATGCTACACTAATGCACTTATCTCAGTCTCAATAGTGCTTGGATAACTTCAAGGTTTGATTTTAAAACGTTTGATTCTTTAAAGCTCCTTTGCAAAAAAAGCAAAAAAAAAAACTGAATTTTATTAAATTGATTTACGGTAGAAAGTTTTCTCAGTACACCTGAGCCATGATTGGACTGGCTGGTTCACGTCTGAAACACTGGCCTCCCAGGAATTCCTTTAATGGCCCAAATGTCAAAATGGCTGAAAGCAAGGTCGGGACCGTAGGTCGGGGATGTGGCAATAACTCATGAATGACAGCATGCACAGTTCTCACAAACAGATGTGTCAAGTTGCCGACAAGTTACCCATCAATTTTCAAAAATCAATGTTTACACCATTCAAATATTTTACTGCGGCTAACAGTCTTATAACCGTACTTTGCTTGATGTTTTTTGTAAATGACAATCGGTTTTGTCATTCATTCAAAAAATATTTGATCACAAGTTCGGGTTTGACTGGAACGCACCTCGTGGCATACCCAACAAATACTCGTTCAACTATTTAACCTCTTGCATCAAGAAATGACAATAACCTTAAATGTTTTAACAAAAATGCTGATAAAGTAATAACATAATAGTACAGATAAGTACCATAGAGCTGCTGATGTAATCACTTAACTGTCCTGTTCTTATCCCAGGACTCTTACTCCCACTCCGCTCAAACTGAACACCCAATCAACACACATACTGTTTGTCTTTGCTCTTGTAAACATGTTCACTCTAATGATTTATAATCTCGTTATCCGGTGCGTCCGAGTAGACGATGGATTTCCTTCCTAGACGGGTTCATCTCACGATTTTTCTCCCCGTGTCATCTGTCGCCGCTGGCTTGCTGGTTAATTAGGGATCTAAATCCACATCTTGGTTTCTGTAAAGCTGCTTTGTTACAGGGCTACAATATTGTTGTAAAACTATAATGGTTTTTATGAAAATGTCCTGTCTAATATTTTATTTGTTTGTCTGCTTGGAGAATACTGCCCAGGTTTTACAGTATGTCATATACATGCAGATTGTATGCACTATTAAAAGCTGTGATATCCTGGACGGTTATCATACCGTAGTGTTTTCCATCCTGTGTCAGTGGAGCAGTCATCATAAAAATAAAGATAAACGACCAGATGCATTTCATATTTGTCGTGCTGCATAAACACAGACATTGAATCTGTCTGCAGGCAAAAACTCCTGATTGTTGGGGATCACACAGGCAGGGCAGACTTGGAAGAACCAGCATCAGATTGAAGAAAATAAAATGTATTGTGACGTCAGGCATTAAGAGCCCTCCACACACACACACACACACACAAACACACACAGTTTGAGATGTGCATGCCGGATCACACTGATACTTGCCTGCACTGTGCTGCTGTTTATGGGACACGGTCCTGTTGAAAGCACCAGTTATGTTACTGTTACTGCTATGAGCCCAGTGCAATGGCTGAATCACTACAGCGTGTGCGCTCCCTGTGCGCTCCAGAGTACACTAGGCGTGCTGTGATGTGTTACAGTGCGCTGGAAGAATCAGCTTACCCGCTAAAATGGCTTTTCCCGGGTGAGTGAGTTTTGTCTTCCCACCGGCCGCGGCTGCAGACAAACAGCGGGGTCTGAGGAACGGGTTCACGAATTTCCGCTCTCCTGACATGGTGTACTAGTTTACAGAAGGACCCGAGGCTTTCTCGCTAAAGTTCACTTTAAATCGTATCCAGGACTAACCTCTGTACAGTCTTTTCCGAGCTCTACAACACTGCTCTCTCTCTCTCTCTCTCTCTCTGACAGCCCAAAGTTTCCTGGTTCCTGACAGCGTCGGGCGAAAGGCCGAACATCAGCCCAGTGGGCGGGGCGTCCGCCTCTTTCACACACGTAGAACCATATCGTTCACAAACAAGCCGCTTTAAGGTGGAACGGGGTATTTTCGGTTGTGTGCTTTGGCTGTTCATTGAGATGCTCTATGGAAAGAAAACAGACCTTAAAATTTGTACAGTTCGGCAACGCCCTTTAATTATGTCTCTACTGTCTGGTTTTGAGTGCAAATGATGTGCATGCGTTTGAAAAAAGAACACGAGCACACACCCATGCATATAATTTTGAAATGCGTGTGCATATGCGTGTGTGTGTGCAGTCCGTACGTAAGGGTGGGTGGTGGTAATCCACTTATCTGTGTCTATAAAATATCTAAATAAATAAAATATATAATATATAATAAATATGATAGTTGTATTATACATTCTATCTATAATGGGTAAAATATCTTCCAGGGCCATTTATCTTCAAGCGGTTATCTATACTGACTATGCGAAAACAAGTTTTTGCGTGTGTGTGTTTAATTGTGTTTTGACAGATGGGCTTTGATATAGGGCAGTCATTATACAACCCCAGGAGACTCACAGGAATCTGAGGTCACACTAAGCACAGGATCATTCAAACTGAACAGCTGAAGAATCAGAAGGGATACGCTTCTTCTTCTCCTTTTCTATTCTCCAGTGTCTAGTTTTGGTGATATTTTGTGCCTGCTGTTTAGTTTCAGATTCCTGTTTGACAGGGCTGGATCCTGACGTAGCCTTGTGGTGTTGTAGCCCATCTGGTTCAAGGTTCATTAGGTTGTGTGTTTTGAGATTCTTTTCTGTTGGCCACTTTGGTAAAGGCTGGTTATATGAACCAAAATAGTCTGGTCAGGGTGCCAATCCACCACAGGGCACACATATACACTCAATCACACACTACAGGCAATCTGGGAACGCCATTCAGCCTATTCTGCATGTCTTTGGACTGTGGGAGGAAACCCACCAAGCACGGGAAGAACATGCAAACAGGAATCGAGCCTGACTGGGAATCGAAACCAGACCCTGGAGATGCAAGGCGACAGTGCTAACCACTAAACCACCATGCCGCCATGTTTTACACAAAGGTCTTACACAAATTATACCTTTTGATATAATTTTAAAAGCCCTATTATGAGAAATAAACTATTTTCATGGTATATACATTGGGTGGTTTATACAGTGGAACCTTGGACCGTGAGTAACTTGGCCTGCGAGCGGTTTGTAAGAAGAATTTTTTTAATTCTAACTTGATAAACAAGCAATGTCTTGACATAAGAGTAGTCGCATGCACTTTGTCCGCTGAGCATCACGTGATCACACTTGAGTCAATGGTTCTTCTCTCTCTCACGCTGTGGGATTATGAGTAATCGTCTCCCATGCCCAGTCTCAGTGCACACGTGTCACTCGTGCAGTCAACATCCGTGTGCTCATGTACTGTTTATTAGGGCCCAAGCACTATAAGGTGCGCAGGATTCTCTTGTTTTCCTAAGGATTATTTTTATTTAATTTTTTCCACTCTTTTGGACTTTTCGGGGGTCTTAACATGCTCAAAAACTCATAAAACTTGGCAGAAAGGTTGGACGATGCCTGAGAGTCTCGTGGCTCGGGGCTCCTAGGGGGTCTAGCTCATACACACTTTCACGTAGGCACACGAAACTGTTTACATATTTAAAGCTCATCAAGCCGCTGCATGTCCTGGGCTAAACTCAACACGAGGCTGGTTATTTTGGGTCGTTCGCAAAAACGTACCCGATGGATTTTGATATACTCCTCCAAGGGAAATTATACATTCTCTACCAAACTGGGCCAAAGACAAAGAGGATGCAAAATTGCGGAGGGATTTTTGATATCTCAAACGGGTCAGCCGTGATAATGTCTTAAACTTACAAAGAAAAATGATTAATAACTTTCTGTGTGGCATTATATTGAGTGACTTTATATTCAGTGACACTTTCTGTGACATCACGTTCAGTGACATCACATTCAGGAACATCATAGTGTGAGGCTTTTCTTCCAGCAAATGCGGCCTATTGTACACATACACGTCACAAATGTTAACACACACACACAAACACATCTCACACACATACACACACATCACTAAGGTTAATACACACAGACTCACACACCATACACACAAACAAGCACAAAACACAAGCACATTTACTCGTCACACACAGACCTCTCTCCCTCACTCTCACACACACTAACGCGCTCACACACACACACACACACATGCATGAATGCACACAAACACACTCACACATCACACACATGCACACATACATACACCCATATTACAAATGTTTACACTCATGCACACAAACACCTCTCACGACACACACACACCTCTCTCTCACACACACACACACACACACACACACACACATTAGCCCTGTATAGTGTGTGATGTGTGCAGGTTGTGCGGTGCAACCGAGTGGCGATGGCTTTTTTCGAGGTCTTAACACACTCGAATAACACAGGTTGTGCAGTGCGCCCGGGATGGTGATGGCGCAGGGTGCTTGGGCCCGTCATCGTTGCTTGCAACTATATTTATTACATTGTGATCGCTTGTGTGTGCATGCACACGTAAAGCAAAAGTGTGTGTGTGTGTGTGTGTGTGTGTGTGTGTGTGTGTGTGTGTGTGTGCACATACACCAGAGGTTACTGATTTCTATTAAAGGCCAAAGGTCTGTAACGATTGATGATAAGCAAATGACATTTATTACACTTGCTTATAACTTATAACAGCATAGAATCACATTTTATATAATATATAAAATCTATTTTGTAATATAAAACAAAATTAAGCACTCCAAAAACAACTTAGTGTGAGAAAAGTCACTGTCTCTCTTCAATTAACTGCCTAACTTCTCAAAAAAAAATGTGGCCGCTAGAGGGAGACACTGACACCGTTTCTTTGCACATGTGGATCGTGGCATCCTCACCGCATAGGTGACGTAATGTACACTAACATACAACACTGTATACAACATACAGGACGAAGTCCTGCGTTTCTGTTACCGTTGTCATGACAACTGAGATACTATTACATCAAATTAACAACTATTATGTTTATCCTTAATCTGACAGTACAAAATAAAGGTAAAGACACATTTATAGTTCTTTCCTTTTTGTTTGATTTGCTGTAATTAATGTTTTTTTTTTTGTTATTGCTGTTGTTGTTAGTGTTAACTGTTTTTTTTATGTTTATCTTTAATCTCGGAACAGAATCTCCGTAACGATCTCCAGATCACAAAACTAACAATTTATTGCAGAGTATAACAAGTTGTTATTTCAAGGTAGGAAACATACACTTTATTTTATTGCATTATTGTATTACTGATATACACTTTTTCATTATAGTATGAATTCTTAATAAGAATTATAAAGTGCAAAATAGTTTAATACACGCGTTTATTATGAACATACAATCATGCTTTTATAGACTGCAGTTACACTTTTACCAAATGTTATGCGCATATACATATATATCTGATGCCCTCTAGAGTTCAGGGCAGTGGGAGTGCAATAATGACTATAATTGTTATGCATCATGTTGACACATTTCATATTATCGTCTGACATGTTATTATGGAATTAAGTCTTAAATTAAATAAAAATGTAATAAATAAAAATAATAATAAATACGACTTTTAATTTGAATCCTGGTGCGTAAATCGTCCACCCTCACGTCACTTTCTCTTTAAAACATCTTTCATGGCGCCCTCTTCTAGTTGGTTCTGGAAGCACATACTACCGCACTGAGCAGTAGGCTAGAGTAGTGCGCAGCCGCGGGGGTGTGGTGAGGCGGCGCGAGGCCTGTCATACTGTTTAGTACGCAAGTGTGCGGTGTCCGTGGTGGCTTTGTTCCAGGTTGTGTAAAAGCTAGCATATTTACCACACTCGCACTCACACACACACTGAAGAGCGAGTGGGTTGCGTCAGAAGGACAAAAGCTTTTGTGGGTTCAAGCTTTTGTTACAGTGTCGGTATGAAATTTCTTTTATTTTACACATAAGAGCGTGACTTGAGCTAGCATGTCGCGTTAGAGCCTCCATGAATGCGCCATGTTCTGTAAAAACGCTGGAGGTTATTCTAGATATTATCAAGGAGACAGGCTAAGACCTAGCGTGTTAGCATGTCATGTTTAATCTTATAAATAGTAAAATATATATTTAAAATAATGTGATATTTTTAGATGCTTTAGATAATCACTTTGCAGGAGTTCAAGAGAACCGTGGTATCACTGATGTATGCAGGTGTTTTTTTTTAAATCATCTCTTGAGACATTTATTTTAATCTAACCTTGCTGTTTCTGCACAAATTAATAACCGTTAAGGTTCGATACAGATGAAGACCGAAAGATGGCTGCTCTCAAAAACTAGATAAATAAACAGTGAATAACGTGCTAAAAAAATTGTTGTTTATTCAGTTAGATTTTTTGCAACATATTCTAGACAGATGATGTATTTGTTATTCATCTTCTGATATTACACACTATTTGCATATAATGAAATGTAATGATGTATCATTACAGTTGTTTGGCTTTAAATGAATAAGACAAGGTGTGTGTGTGCGCGTGCGCGCGCGAGAGAGGCCTGTCAGGGTGGGTTTGTCCTTGAAGGCTTTCTGATGAGGGGGTTAGTCTCAACAGCAGAATCCACGTGACCTAGGTTCAAGGTTAACCAGATTACCAATAATATTTAAAAATAATAATAATAATAAATAAACTTCAAATATACAGGACCAAAAAAAAAAATGCAAAATTAAACAAGCAACTTATTGCCTATTTATTAACTTGATTTGGTAATGAAATGATTAGATAATGGACAAGTCTGTTTTCCTATCGCTCTTGAATGTGAAATATAAAAGTTCATGAAGGAGTGTGATCTGTGTTCAGTCAGTCAATACTCAATATGCCTTCTTATAAGATAATCAGCTTTTCAGCATTCTGTCTGTCCAATCCAAGATGTTAAAAGTGCATCGTTATTCGGAGTACTCAACAAGATTGCCTAAGCAGCAATACATTAAGCATTAGTGATCGATGACATTGTGGCAGTGTCTATAGAGCGTACACGCACCTGCTGCTGCCATATTCGTAGGCAAATAGAGCATCTTCTCGTGTCGTTCTCTTGGTAGGTGGTGTTTTAAAATATATATTGCTCTATCTTGGCTTCCAAAGTGATCATTATATCTAAATGTGTATTGTTGCTTGCAATAAGGCCGCACTAAGATGGGTACGAATCGTAGGTGTAGTGAGTGCTGCAGTGCTGCCTGATCTCATCAGCATGGCATCCTGTCACTTTTTTTTTTCCAAGTGAGCAGAAATAGTGTCTGCATAATCAGGCAGAAAAAAAATCAAAAAAAAAAATTAATTTTTGTACTTGCTCCAAGATCCAATCAGTTAAGCGTATGTCATGCAACACAAAAGAAGAATTGGCAATCAATCATGCACAAAATATTTTCACCTTAAAAGCTGCCAGTGGCATCAAAGGGCATAAAAATATTTCATTTTTGGAACAGATTAAAATTTAACATAATCGAAAAATAGTAGTGTGGGTGTGACCAGGCCTGCAATAACCATGCTCGTTGTGTAATCCAGTTCTTAAAGAAATAGTACCACAGCTCTGGAAAAATATGCAGATAACATATATAATTTGTTAGTATTATTAACAAATAATAAACCAATTTATATAATATAGATGGGAATCATCAGGCACCCCCACTGTGATATTTTCACAAGACCCAGGTGCCGATTCAATTAATATTGCGATTCTGTAAGTATCACAATTTTATAAATATCCTTGTTCAATATTACATTTTCTGGTTTTTCTTACAATTTTAAGACCTTTTTTTTTTTTAAAAAAGTCACACGTTCAGAGTTTTGAACCTTATGCTTTATTTAGCAGCTGATTTGAACATGAGTGATTAAATCCAGGCCATTGCTTATGAAGTTTTCTCATTCTCATTTAAAAAACATGCAGCAATTAAACAATACAAACTAACTTCAAATGCAAGTGTTTAACATTTAGCGTCAAATGAAATTAAACATAACATTTTTTACTGAGCAGTGTGTATCTCCATAATTATTACTTATAAGTAATCTTGGCAAATAATTCACTCCTAACACTCAGGGTGGCAGTGTGGGAATAGTTTAGAGAGTACCACCTGTTTATAGGATTATAAAGAAACACAGTGATGTTTTACTTCCTCACATGAACGCTTTATCTTCATAAAGCTGAAAAAAAGCTCATAGAGCTCATAACTGAATCAATTCCAACACCCCCAAACCATATAATGTACATCTAAAATCTACCATAAAGTTTTATAAGGTAGGTGTTTACTATAATTCGGTATTTCCCATTTTGTGTATGTGTTTAATATGTCATGCTTAGCAGCAGGTGCTTGTCTGCCCAATATAGCAGCCAACAGACATTACATCGAGTGTTTAGTATCCTCCTTTGGTTTTTAAGGGACCCTGTTAGGGTTTTTATTTTTTATTTTTATGATGTTTACATGGGTTGTCTGTGTGTGTTTCTATAGACAAAATATAAGAAAAAAAGAACATCCTCTCCATTTTTTTTTTCTTTTTCCCATTTCACTGCTTGAACATGGTGTTTAAATTTCATGCCTAATATAACATCATTCCATGGCTTTTCAGAAATTCTCCTTTTCTGCATTTTAATTGGCTGGGAAAATACACATCTACAAGGAGGCATGGAGACTACTAATTTGTATTTGGAATATAAGGGAAACAAAAGGAACATTAACAGACAGATTTTGGTGCTGCGTCAAATTGTTACAAAAGAGTATAATATGGCATCTTAAAAAAGGTTATAGAAAATAAATTTATTTGAATTGTTTATTCAATATATGTGTGTTTGGATGCCATGTAAAGCATCCAGGCATGAGACACATTGTAATACCCTTTTGTGCTCCTTGTGGTCATTAATTGAATGCTTTACTTTATAAGGTACCATGTCTATTCCTCCTTCCTACTCTGACCTGGGGAAAGCGGCGAAGGATATCTTCAGCAAAGGATATGGTAAATTCATAACTGTAATCTGGGTTTAATAAGAGAATAAAACTTTTAATGATCATATGGGTTTTATAAAACTGCACCGTCTGTTGTGTTTTGCTGTATTTTTAGGCTTCGGGATAGTTAAGCTGGACCTCAAGACCAAGTCGCAGAATGGAGTTGTGAGTTAACGAGATGTTTTTCCTTCCGTTTCACTGTTAGAATTGTTTTCTTTTTACTTGTAAGAGGATTTCCTGTTTCTGGCCACTCTTTTTGCGTTTTTGAATGTTACTTCAGAACTACTTCTCTGTCTCTGATGAGGGAGTGAGAATATTGCTTTACCCAGTCCAGCCACTCGAGCGGCTGACGCAGCAACTAAATTAGTGACCTGTAGTGATCTGTTTCACAAATGCTTGAGCGAATATGAGAACATAATCTTTTTACTTGACTTATTCTGAGACACAGATTGGCATGAGCAACCGATTTCAGGGTGACACACCCATTTTCCAAATATTTTGTGTTTCAAGATTCTGCAGCTGGTTAAACTGCTTGGTTAAAAATGTCGTTGAAAATTCAGTTGAAATCTGAATTCATTTATAATGCATTGTTTTTTTTGTTGTTGTTGTTTTTTTTTTTCCAAATTCACACACTGTTTAACAAGTAAAATATATCTGATTGGCGTTCTACCTTTTGTACTTCACACTGTGTGACCCAGATGTCCCATGTTGAGATAGATCTACTTTTTATGCTTTAACTAAAAAAGCACATGCTGCTTCAGTCTAAGTATATACAGTGTGTGTGTATATATATATAGAGGGTATATTCGTATTTGCAGCATCTATTTTTAGATGTTTAATATTATGATTTTTATCAGATGATTATTTATAAGAATAGTTTGATGCTAGTGAATTAAGAATATTTATTAACACAAAGTTATTTCATAACTTCTTTATTCCGGAATTACAGCACTAATTCTTGTTTATTTGGTTTAGTCCTGACGTTTGTTTCTCGTATCTACCTCCAGGAATTCAACACATCTGGCTCTACTAACATCGACACTGGCAAGGCTGGTGGCAGTTTGGAGTCCAAGTACAAGCTGAAGGAGCTGGGCCTGGGTCTCAATCAGAAGTGGAACACGGACAACACTTTAACTACTGAGCTTTCTGTGGAGGACCAGGTGGGAAAAGCCTCTTCCGGATCCCTCCATGTTTGTTTACTCTAGCGGTTTTTGTCAACAGTATCATCATTGGTGTATTTTTTTTTTCTTCTTTTCTCTCTTTTGAAGCTGGCAAAGGGCTTGAAGGTGGCTCTTGATACGTCCTTTGTTCCAAATACAGGGTGAGTGGATGTCATGAAGGGAGTTTGTAGACGGTGCGGTGGGTTTTTGTGCTGTATGTAACGGGATTTGTTATTTTGGTTGTTAGTAAGCTGGTTAGTTCGCAAAGTTATTTACTTGCGAGCTGAGTTTTTAAAGCACAACAGCTATAAATCTGTAAGGAAAAAGGATATCCTGCTTTCTTCAAGACATGTGAAGCCACAGTGTTTCCACCTGCTGTTCATGTCCTTAGAGGAGAGGCTTATTTTTGTATGTGTAATATCTGTAACAGATGACTGAATTTGGCTTTGACAGGGACAGAGGAAAATATTACCTTTGTAAGCTAGGGCTGTCTGTGGCATCTTCAGGACTCAGACTTGTACTCTTGCACCTGCTAGAGCTTTGGGAACCCTGTTTATTGGTTGAATGAATAAATGTTCTGCGTTTGAGACAATAATTGGATAAATTGATTGGTATTTTAATGTAGTTTAATATATCTTGCAGTTTAACTAGTCTGTATAGCATAAAAAAACTTTATCAAGGAATTATGAGTTTGCACTTATTCATTTATTCTCTTACTCTTCCGATAGCAAGAAGAGCGGCAAGCTGAAGACTGGCTTCAAGCGGGACTACATGAACCTGTCCTGCGACGTTGACTTTGAGGGTCCAGTCGTGCACTCTGCAGCCGTTCTGGGCTACGCAGGCTGGTTGGCTGGGTACCAAATGGCATTTGACACAGCCAAGTCCAAACTGGTGCAGAACAACTTTGCTCTTGGCTACAAGGCAGGCGATTTCCAGCTTCACACCAATGTGTGAGTTAAAAAGTTAACATGGGTAATATATGGTGAAATGTACATAGTGACATAATTTCTTTAATCCAAGCAGGCTATTCCTAAATATAATTTTTTTCTTTTTTCTTTTCTTTTTAGAAATGATGGAACTGAGTTCGGAGGCTCTGTCTACCAGAAGGTGAATGATCGGCTGGAGACAGCGGTCAATCTGGCCTGGACTGCCGGGAGCAACAACACACGCTTTGGCATCGCTGCCAAGTACCAGCTGGACAGTGATGCTTCTTTGTCTGTGAGTTTCTGTGCTCGAAGTCGAGAGGTGTGCGCTCATGGTGCAGGTTATAAGCAGAGACTAAAGCTCATCAATAAGTCTTATGTTAAATATCTATAAAATCCTGTTTCTCTTCGAAAAAAGGAACTGGTGTGAAGGTCGGTCATCTTGGTATAAAATTATAGATTAAAACCCTTTGTGATTAGTCAGGTTTCACTGTTCGCTCCTAATGATAAATGGACCAGAGCATTTTTAACCCCAAAGTTCCAGAGCACAGTGCCGGATCTGGTCTGCAACCCTCTACAAGACGTCAAGCACAGTTATGTTGATTGAGAACAATGATATTAGCATGGAACTGGGCAGCCTAACACTATGTTCGCATTACAAGCCACATTGTTCAATTCCACTTTTTTTTGGTCAGATCAGATACAGTAAGTATGTAATAACGATCATAATTACAAGTGATTTTTGTCGGACTCTAACGTGGACGCGCCTGTCCTCTGAAACAGCATGCAAATGCACATTCCTAAGTATTTGTTTGTGCCAGCAGAGGCAAAACACTTCATATTTACGCGACCACTCGTTTATTTCCAACAATGGATGCAATTTTAGAAAAAAATGTGCTTGGGATTTGGCTCTGGAGTACAGGCAGTCAGTCAGCAGTATTTGTTGAGGTCAAGAAGAAGGAAGAAAACCAGACACCTCAGTTTAGCTGTTTAAGCAGCTATTCCTAGACCTGTTGTGAAACCCATGTGCGGCCTCTCATGGACCGCTTATAAAAATGACTGATGTGATCTGATTTGAACAACTTCAGATTTGTGCTTTGAGACAGCACTAAAAGATCAGATCTTTGACGCGCTTGAGGAAAAATTGGGAATTTAGTCACTTCAGGTTGGTAATGTGAAGACTAAAGCGCTACTGCACATTAAGTTCAAGTGATCAAGGGCTTTGGAACAAGTAACATAACCTTTGTCATCACCCTAGCATAAAATAAATAAAATAATTGTTCGGTATGTATATGGAGATAGATGCAGAGGTAGCATGACCTGTCTAGCCAGTTGAACATTACATCGCGAAAGTCAGTTTTTACACTAAACATTATTATATTCATTGTTATAGCTGCTGACAAGTTCTGTCAGCAGCTATAATAATGACTTGTAATAACTACAATGAGGAAAATGGCCTGATAATTTATCTCTTTCATTTTCACCCACAGGCAAAGGTCAACAATGCCAGTCTGATTGGAATCGGCTACACTCAGAATCTGCGACCAGGTAATCGTGTTTGACTCATTTAAATTTTTTAGCTGTTTTGTTTACTACAAAAACGTATCAACTTAACTCTTATCTTCCTTATCCTGTCCAGGAGTCAAGGTGACGCTCTCTGCACTTATCGATGGCAAGAATTTTAGCACCGGAGGTCATAAAGTTGGGCTGGGCTTTGAACTCGAAGCATAAAAGCCCACTCCAGTGTTATCAACTCTCCACCTGTCCATTGTCCTTTGTACACAATCATTACCCCAAACCACCTCACTCGAAAAATGAAGACGGGATAATCTGCGCCATTTTGAGCAGTCGACACCTGAACACTAAACTATTCCATCCGTGAAATAGATGGTCCATCAGTAATAGGAATGTTCTGAGGTCTGAGAAATATTCTGTTACAAATATTTATGTTATTAAAAAAAACACTGCACTACAATCAGGTTTCATGACGTTTAATGGCAGTTGAAGTTACAAGTAAATGTTGATTGAGGAGTTTTTTTTTCTTCATGATGTTTGATTACTGAGTCTACCTTTGCATAATTTAATATAAGCGAAGCATTAGCTGCTGTCTTCTGAGGGATTTCAATATGAATATAGACACGCCAATAGGTTGAAGTATAATGTCTTCTAGTCCGTACGCAGACATTTAAACTTGAATAAGTGAGAGAACATGTAGACAAATTCCTTCATCAGCATCCTGCAATAAACTTGAAATGAAAACTGGTGTGAAGGGGAGCAATAAATGTCATTTACTTTGAGTTTATCATGTGTTGTACTATTAGTAGTAGTAGTAGTAATCAGACCTGTTTGTGTTGAGATTTCACTTTATATTTTCTACTTACAGATAAGTTGTATAAAAGAGCTAGAGACAAACACAAAAAGCCAGCTAATGTTAAGCTTAGAATCTTATCTCTGATCTTTTGTCATACTTTTAAGATAACACCCCAATTTCATCTGAAAGAATTTAAAGAATGTAAAAAAAATGGTTTTAAAATGTTACAGAATAACAACATGGATTTGTAGTTTTGTGTACAGTTGGATCTTGGATTGCAAACATAATGTTACTAAAGAACAGTCAGTACACTTGGACATAAAATAAAAAAATCCATTGCGCGTGTGCACACACATTACCAGACTCACTGCTTTAAAAAGATTAATCTCCCTCACTGCTACAACCTTTTTATCTTATTCCTTTACGAGGGCTGTTGTTGCAGTATAGTTACTAAAGAACAGTCATTACACTTGCACAGAAAATTTTTTAAATAAATGCTTTGCGCGCACGCACACAACATTACAGTAAACAATACGCGCGCGCACTGAGACTAGCTGCGTTACATTTCGAAGTGTACCTCACAGGGTGCTTCCCTCGATAAAATTCCACCATTCGGAACACCCAGTGAAGTCACCAGCGCAGACGTCATTCCTCCATACGTTACCATGGTAACATAAGCACCTCGGATGCCTGACGCTGGTGCTGTGGAAATTTCATATTACGGACATTAATATTGAATATTTATTGAAACAAAAAACAGATACCATTATAAAACATTATACTAAACATTCTTACTATTGAAACATGTATAATTTAAAAATAAATTATTAATAATAATAATCGATTAAAAATGTACAGAGATTTTTTTTTACAGATTACTAGTCTATATAATCCTAAAATTTTATTTTAGATTAAATAAAAAAAATATATATTTCTTGATAAAAACTTAAAAAGTGAACACATGTTCACTCTTTCCCTACAACGTTCGCTGTTCCCTTTGAACATTTTTTCGCTTCCTGTGGTTTGGAATCACACTTAACATGGCTGAACACCCTGTGAAGTATACTTTGCAGGGGACTTCAGGCCGATCGGAACACACGCATGAGAGACTATTACCCATAATTCCACAGCACAAGAGAGAGGAACCTTTGGCTCAGCTGTGATCAGGTGATGCTCGGCTGACAAAGCGCATGCATACTATGGTAGCTGTATATCAAGACCTCGCTCGATTAACAAGTTAAAATTAATTTTAAAATGGTACTCGCAATCCAAGGTTCCACTGTCTATAATAATTCTGGAATAATAACAAGATGTTTATTCAATCCTTAAGTAATAATATCCTTGTGCAATGCAAAGCAAATTCAGGTAACCCAGTTGTTACTTCTGAACGATCAAGTCAAGTCAAGTCAATTTTATTTATATAGCGCTTTTAACAATTGACATTGTCGCAAAGCAGCTTTACACAATAAAAAGAAGTAAGTCTGTATGCAATGTGTATGAATCAAAATGATAAGATTGTCGATCAGAATGTACTACGTTGGAAACCGAAAAAACATATACAGGGGCTATTTTTTAGACATCTTTAGACATTCCGATACACCTCTAATATATGTGTGTGCAAACATGAGAAACAAATGTTTTAAGATTTTCACCCTGTTGTGACCTCGTAAGAAGATCCCCTCCCCTCCCCTCGGCTTGTGACTCAGCAACTCGTTTAAAATTGCCACTGAAACAGTTTGTGTTCGTGAAATAAAGATAGTTTGAAATATGAAAAAAAATAATGCTTTATTTAAAGGGATTCCACCTGGAGCATTAAAACATTTTGGGAGACTTGTTTTAACTTATTAAATTGTAAAGCAACATCTTACAATACAATGTAAAATAAGAACTTCAGGTAATCCGATACATGACTGAAACGTGGCTTTCTCAGTCTGCCCTGAAGTATGACTGTTTTTTTCTCCCTGAAAGGTCTCTCAGGCACACTGCCCTTGTTTCTCTAGAGAGAATTTCACATTTGTTTACATGCTCCATCCTACAAAAGTTTACCAGTAACAGCCAACTACAAGACAAGGTAAACACAAATGTTTTACACTGTGTGCATGTGAGAGAGAGAGAGAGAAGCAGTCACTGACTCATTCCATTTAACAAATATACTGTGTATGTGCGCGTGTTTGAAGTGTGTGTGTGTGGGGGGGGGGGGGGGCCCCCCATAGGATTAAATTCAACATTCATTCAACATTCCTCCTTAAGAGCTGTAAAAATAACAACGAAACCATGAGGCAGACGTTTCCAGCCATCGCAGACTCGCTTTTTGATGCATCAGTATATTTCTCGAATGTGTAGACAGCATTTGGTTTCACAGAAGATTCACTTTTGCCACCACTTGCTTACAGCCGGTGCGTGCAAACTCTCGTTCGCCGACAGAATAGTAACCCAGCTCGTCTGCTAGTCTTTCTACGTGAGAGCGTTCTGGGTAAAATCCTTCTCGAGACATCTCGTCGATAAAACATTCCATCACGTGGCTTTTTTCCAGAAGTGTAAGAGGAAGCAACTCTGCTTCCAGCCAAAGCAAGTGGTGTTTTTTGAGATTGCTAACCAACAAAGTGTTCAACTCCTTGCCGATGTGCCCTCGGCCCGAAACGGTTATGCTGGTGGAGTTCTGCAGCACAAACTTTGTGATCTCGTCTTGCTCCAGGTTGCTAATGAGGATGTAAATGGCGTTCAAATATTCGTTGTTGTCTTTTTTCACGATGAGGCTGCGGACAGTGTCTAGAAGCTGAGTAGGCATGTGCTCCATCTCATCAAAGATGAACAGTGGGATCTTCTCCTCTTCTTCAGCCCGAGTGACCAGGTCAGAGACCTGAGACGACAGAGTTTCTGTACAGAGTGGGACGTTGTCTTCTGTGGGACAGTGGTGGAGCACGAAGTACTGCATGACCAGCTGCTCGCCCACCACAGATCGGAAGTGCTGAGCCAATAGCCTTCCTATGTGGCTCTTTCCTACACCACTAGGCCCGAGAAGAGACACCACCAAAGGTTTACTGTGAACATATGTCGACAAGTAATCTTTTAAATGGTCCAGAAGTCCATCAGTTGCCTCATGCTGTCCAAAAACCTCTCTTTTAAGGGTTTTCTCCAGTCCCTCAAGATCATATTTAAGCACGTGGTCGTCTAGGTTTTCAATGGCATTGTAAACCTGCAAGAAAACAACAACGCAAAGCAGGACCAGACAGCTCTTGGCTCGGCTTTGCTCCTTAGTAGGCACAACTCGGCGGCTGCTATTGGGGAATAGGACACGCCCCTTTTTCCTTCTCTTTTTCTTGACTACATTGACAGGACTGTGGCCATCAACTACATCAAATGTGAAGATCTTAGGGCTGGTGGAGCGCTGTTCACTGCATGGAGACGGTAACGGAGCACAAGCACTGTGCTGGGATGCTGATGCTGCCCGCTCCATGCGGCGCTTTTTCATCGCTTGGTACTTCTGTCGAATTCGCACCACGGCTCGTACCGTCGAGGAGAACTGGTAGAGTGTGAGTTTCTTGCTTTCCCCCGTCTCCTCCGAGTCATCCTCAGAAAGCATGGCAGAAAGGTTTTGGTCCCCCATCTGTGAAAACCAAAAGAGTAGCATGTATGTTAATGAAGTGACAATGCAATTGTAAACAAACCTAGATCGACTCAAGCTGCTTGTGTGACGTGTTTGTCCACTCGGCACGACCACCACCCCACCCCCAATCATCTGTCCTTGCCCCATGTTTAAAATGAGGGTAAATCTGACTCAGAAGGAAAAGAAATGCAAACAAAAAACGTATCACATGTACGTGCTGTGAGGAGAACTGTAACAAGGTCTGAGCTTTGCATTCAGGATGTTTCTGTAACTTCATTTTTGCCCGCGGTCTCTTAGGAAAGGGGCCGTTTGCTGCATTTTCAGAGAGAGCAAAAGGCTTGTATAGGCAGGCACTAGTGTGTGTGTGTGTGTGTGTGTGTATGCAAATCATACTCATTTGATCATTCGCCCCTATAAACAAGAGGTCCTCACAGACCATTACATTCCAAATAAAGTCAGTTAGATTTGTTATTTTAAAATATTCCTATAATACAATCTTTCGAATAAAAAAATCTAAATACTCTAAACCTATTTAAAATGAAATGTTTTCAACTTACATGAAGTAAGACACAAGGTACTTTTTCGAGTGTAAAGGTGAATGCATTTGGTTGTTTTTTTTTATATTTTTTGTGCATGCACGTAACTGGAAGCACTGCCAAAGCCTAATGGATGCAGCTTTTATGTGACTTTCTCCATGTTGTGACGATATGCTAGGGCGCCGATATCGAGTCACGTGACCTGGACCCCTCAGCCAGCCCACAGCTCCTCTACTGCACAGAGCCTGATGTTCACATCTGGCAGGACTCCTGATCTATTTAATTAATATTTAATGGACGCAGGACACCTGATGAGGATTGTCCTTTTGGAATAGTGTCCTACCCATATGTGTGTGTCCCTGGCACACACACAGACACTCTCTCACACCTGAGGAATGCGAGGGTATGTGCCCGAAAAGAGCTCGCGCATGCAGACTCCTGCTTTTCCTCCAGATGTTTCTCTCCACGCGCTTAACTTTCCCTCCACGAAGCTGCGTATAACGGAGCAGATAAACAGCTGGTTTCCTTTCTGGAAATCCTGTCCCTGTTGGTTAAAAACTGCACAATACTCCATAGAGTTACAGAGTGTATTTGTATGTGTGTGTGTGTGTGTGTGTGTGTGTGTGGTTCTGACCAGAACAGCAAGGATAATCAATCTACCTAGAAAAAATGTTCGATTTGTATTATTCTTGTTCTTTAACTGCACATATTACTGCTCTAAATGGCTCTAAAACACACACACACAGAGACAGACAGTTTTGACCGTAAGAAACGGGAAGTAGAGATAGTGACAAGATTTGAGAGAACTACAGTCGATTGCGCCCACCATCTGCAGCGATGCGAGAAAACAGGGCGAACACACACACGCACGCGCGCGCGCGCACACGCACACATACAGGTAGCTTACCTTGAGCAGATCACTACACAGAAGAAGTTTGGGAAAAGTCTGAAACTCTTTTTAATCGTGAAGCATGGTCAAAAAGACAGAATGAGATAAAAGAGGAGGAGGAGGTAATTGTGGCCTGACCTCCAGTCACCACCACTTGCTCCGAACTCCGCCTACCCGCTCATCTCTTCGCGAAGCCCCTCCCCCTTCGCTACCGCGAAGCCCCTCCCCCTTCCTCTTCCTCGTCACGTCTAACCAACGAAGCCGGGGTCTGAGAAGTCATTGGAGGGCAAGTGAAGTACTGCAAACCGGTGTGTACACGGAAAAGTAATAAAACACTCTGCAAGCTCCTTCCGTTCTTAAACAAACCCGCATCCTCACTTCAAAACCGTAGACGTGTTAAAATCAAACCACGTGTTGAGCAGTGCTACAGCACCATGTCATGATAGAAATTCCAGCTCTGTATAAAAAGAGGAGAGAGGAAACCCGAGCACCCCGAGGTAACCCAGCAGGCATGGGGAGAACATGCGATCTCCATGCACACAGACCCGAGGTGGGAATCGAACCCAGACCCTTGAGGTGCAAGCTAACCACTAAGCCACCATACTGCCCTCTACCTAATTAGTTAACACTAGCATTGCTTTAGATCACATTTTACGGCAAAGCACATACAGTTGTGCCCTGACAAAGACAGTAAATAGCAGACAGAAGAGTGCGAGCTCTACACAATTACTCACTCACTCATTGTCTATGCCGCTTTATCCTGTGTACTGGCTCGCAGGGGGCCTGGAACCTATCCCAGAAGACATAGGGCACGAGGTGGGGTATACACTGGACAATCCATCACAGGACACAAACCTTTCTTTCCCATATAGATGTTTTTTTTTTTCATTTTTCATTTTACAATTCTCCTAGTGCATTTCTTTTTCTATTGCATTAAAACCTTTCTATCTTTCTATCCTATCTTTTTTAGGTCGCAAATAGTCGTATAAGCATTTCAGTGCATATAATACTGTGTATGGTCATGTATGTGACAAATAAAATTTTTTGTTGAATTTGATTTGAGGTGTGAGAAAAGTGACTCAGTGACAGTGCAAGAAAAGAGCTTGATCACATAAAAGAGTGGACTCTGTTGCGGTGAACGCAGCACTCATCTAACACAGCTACTTCCTCTGATAGTTACTAGAAAACGCTTCTTACTAAAACGTCAGGACACATTCAAAAATGACTTCCTTTACACAAGCATTGCACTTTATATTTCAGATTTCAAAGTTTGTCAAACAGATTTAATAGACAAAATCTAGGACACAGAAACAGACCAATAGCTTGGTATATTGTGTGATTCTTCTGTGAGGCCCACAGCTGTCATGTCATGTTATTACAATGATGTGGTCGTGTGTATGGTTTTGATATGAGTATATCATCTGCATAGGCGGGGCTGAGAAATATTAAAGGGCTGTAGTCGACTTTCTGGAAAGTTTACAACCGCAAATGCACTAACTATAAAATAACTATATTACTGTGCAACAACATCAAACCCCCTCAGCCTGGGGTTATTTCATTAACATAACTGAACTCCAGGATTGAGATAGTTGGCTCATGATTCACGTCTGTACAATGGTAGTGTATATACTATATAGGGCTACTAGTATTTAAATTATGCAGTTTTGGAATAAACATGTTAAATTCAAATGACTAGACAAATCAGGCAAGACACAAACACGTAGTAATAAATATCATTAATGTAGTTGGAAATTTTACCATAGAAATATATATTTTAATAAAAGAAATAAAAGGAAAAAAAAGAAAGAGAAAAAAAAAAACACTTACCCTCTGGCTATGTTTCACTGCACTTCGAGATCCACCATATTCCATAAACACACACTGATGTATCTAATAATGTAGGTAGTAAAAGAATACAGTGTTTGACTACACACGGCTGCTGTATCTGTTACACTCGTCTATGTGTCAGCTAAATATAGTTCCACCCATAATATCTACAGGTATGCGGTGTGGATGAAGCGTGTGTGGGTGTGATGGCGGAAGTATAGTACTATATATTTATAGTCAGTATTAAGTCATGTCATGTCATGTCATTGCACTGAAATATCAATTATATATCAAATAAATGTAATAAATATATATATATTTGCCGATAAGATCTATATAGCTGTCTATGTATACCTGTATGAAACTTATAAACCTTATAGAATAGTGTAATTTTTATGACCTACATGTCAGAAATATGCAAATGCTGGTCCGCTTTTCCTTTGCATGTTGAGGAGCAACAGGGCTGCTGGAACAGTAAAACATTTGAAGTGTAAGTGTGAAGCTATGAAAGGAGGAGAGTATATATATATATATATATATGTATATATATATATATATATATATATATATGTATATATATATATATATATATGTATATATATATATATATATATATATATATATATATATATATATATATATGTATATATATATATGTATATATATATATATATATATATGTATATATATCCTCTAGATGTCCGTACAGCAGAGACTTTGACGATCTTTAAACGATGACTCAAAACGTATCTATTTCTCCAGTACTTACAGGACTATATATATATATATATATATATATATATATATATACGTATTTGATTTGTGTGTGAGACAAGAAAGAAAGAGAGAAAGACAGGGAGAAATACATATAGTAGCAGATGTAAGAATAGATCACTCTGGTTGATCTGTTACTTAGTAGCTTAGTGTTCCAGGAAAACTGCTCTGTGCTAAACATGCAAATAAAGTCCCTGGGTGTATAAAAAAGTAGGCGTATTTTCAGATTTGCCTGTATGCGTTTTTGAATGTTATTTCATGTGTGGTCATATGCCATCCGGTGTTTGTGATCAACTGTGGTAAACTGTGCAACATTCATCTCCACATTGAGAGAAGCAGTCAAACACCAACTCCCACCAGCCGCTGGCGTAACCAAATGTAGATCTCAACATTAAATCTTCGCAGTATGATCACTGTACAAACATGATTCAAGATATCATGGTATAGGATCTATACTAATGTGGACATTAGTATCATTAGTAACAATGTAAAATGTATCTATACCAATATCTATACCCTTAATTATATAATTACTTAGAGGTCCATACAATTATTTACATAATTACTATATCTGTAATTCTAATAATTGTTACTAATAATTTTTATTATTGATTATTTTAGTTATCACTGTGTCATGGTTTCATGGTTAGCCACAATCTATGATCAGATGGTTTCCAATGAAAGCTTGAAAATATTGATTAAAATAACTTTTTGTAGAGTCTACCAAAAGTTCATTCTCTTGTGATTTTCATCTCAATTGTTTCCATTTGTGACTCCATGCAAAAGATGTATAACTCCTTCCATCTGTAGTCACCCTCGGTTGCATTACAGCTACTTTGTTTCCCTGTACAAGGGAAGCTTTTTGTATGTATAATCCATTTCAGCTGTAAACAGATTACATTGATATCAAACACACACAAGAACATCTCACCGCTGACTGGAACTAAACAAAACAACTGTCTATTTAAGGTAAGCAACACGTCATACTTCCATGCTGGTCAGTATTTTTTGTGGCTCTTTCTTACAGCTCATAATGACAACATGATAAATGTGCATATTATACAACAGGCGTTCAAGTCAAATCAGAATGAAAGGCATAAAACTGAATGACATTTACAGGAGACTTCAAGCACAGTACAGTGATGAGACTCTTAGCCGCAGTAAACAAATTTCATATTGACAATCCCGGCCAAGGTGGCTCGAAACCCACTGCAGTCGTTCCTGTGAGCATTCACTGAGTAATATGCTTGATTCTTGAAAATCGACACATAATTTGTCATCAACTTGGGGAAAAAATGCAGGTCACAATAGAACCAGTTCCTTGGTTTAAGCCACGATGTCGCCGGGCTGCCACTGTTGAATACTTGAGCAAGATAATCGGGCGATAATCTAAGTAACTGCCACAGAAACAAAGGATATTTCTCCATCTCCCAATGTGCTGTATGGAATGTAGACGGACCATTTCACCCCCTTTCATCCTGGATGTACCCTGCCCCATGCCCAAAGTCTCCTGGGATAGGCTCCAGGCCCAATGGTACCTCTGCATTAGTAACATATTTCAGTAAGATGTGTCTTTTCAAAAATGTTCTCTTCTTAAAGCAGCCATTGCCAAGAGGAAGCATAAATTAAAGGTAAATGAGGTTTAATGTCTATTTATTTTATATTTGAATTTTAATAATTTATATGATTTCATGACTTCATATGACACAAATGTTTTGAAAAATATGATTATAGTTGGAAATTGGTAATATTGGCAACATTTTGGATGGTTGGAACGGATTATCTGTATTTGCGTTAATCCCTATGGCAAAATGGAATTTCATCTTAAGAATTCCTTAAAAACGCCTCCGGGGCGGATTAACTTCGTATGCCGAGGTACCACTGTACAGTATAGGGATTGCCCTCAAAAAGCAGTGACGTAATCTAACAGAGAAAGCTTTTATTCTGAAAGATGAACTCGTCTGACCCGGAAGTGTATGATGACGGCTCGTTCCCCCCCATTCGTAAAAGTTCAGCTGTTATTTCGGGCTTGTCTGTTACAGAGTCGAATGTAATGACTGAATGCTGAAGTAGTTTGAGTTTAAGAAATTTACGAAAATATAGTTTTCGTAGCTAGGGTTAGAGAACGATTTTGTTGCGTTGTGTTTATTTCCGCTTGTGGTGTTTATGTGTTCCGGAGCTCGCGCTTTGTTTTGCTAGATAAATCTCTGGATATTATCGCGTGCGCTGGGAGTTTAACACATGAGCGTGTCACTTGTAGTGATCCGTCTGGAGCTCGCGGACCAGTCGCTCGCGCCACAGGGCTTTCAGTACTGTGCCGGTGAGATACACAGCCTGTGTCAGTGTTGGAGTCAGAATAAACCACTTATTTTATCGATATTGTTTGTGAGTAGATATGTAAAGCAGCGTAAGACAGCTGTGTATCAGTGTAAACCACAACACTGACTAGTTAACGTGTTAACAGTAGTCATATAGAAGTAAAAAGACAAAAGCAAGAGGTTTACCTGCGTTTCTGGAACTTTCCTGGCTGCGTACTCCACCTCTACATTTCTCCTGAGTGACTCTGCAGTTTGCAGGATCATGTGACTTTAATGCGTGTGTTATTGTTTATTAGTTGAATCTTGATGACACTGTCATGAAGTGACGTGCTTCCTCTCTGTCTACAGATGTGGAGATGTCTGAAGAGGAGATGCAGGACAAGGCCCTGGCCTCAGCCAGGATGGCACTAGGGGGCAAGACGGAGGTAGAGAAGGCCTCCATCCTCCATCAGCACATTGGGAGCCGTGCCATGTCAGACATGGTGATCGAGACTCTTGTGGCAAGCTCAGGTTTAAGTCAACGCCTTGCATTCTTTCTCTTCCGTAAATGAGACAGTCCTTGTGTTGTGTTTTTTTTTTTTTTTTTTTTTTTCTTTTCTAGCTTCCAGCGCTACACTGATCGGGAACTCGGATGGCTTCCGAGGATCTTTGCCTGAGAAAAACAGAATAACCAAACCCTTTTAAACTCTGCTCAGGACTCATTCTTCACTTTTGCAATTGCATACAAGGGCTGTACTGAAAGTAATTAAAATTATGATTAGAGTACATCAGATGGACCTTGCAGGACAGTAAAATGCCACCCTCCCCTCTCGTTTTGCAAGGCCTTGGCTCAGTGGTAGGTTTCTTGCCTGCCATGCAGAAGACCTGGGTTCAGTTCCCACCCAGTGCCCAAACCACAGCCACAGGTGCCCAAACCACAGCCACAGGTGCCTTTCCTAAAGGAAGTGCCTTTAGGAAAGGCATACGGAGTAAAACCTGTGCCACGTTTTGTGCAGATCAGATGGTCAGCTGTGGCGACACTTTAACGAGAGCAACAACAGCTCCCCCCCCACAACCTTCCGATCGTTAACCCGGAGCCTTGGAAGAGTTGATCTACCAATATGTGCAATTTGAGCCACCTAAAATTTAATTGAAAAGTTCTGCCTGGTTTTGCATTATTTTTAGTACAGCCCTTATAAATCTTAGTTAATACTGAATGAACAAATGGTAACCCGGCAAGTAATTACATTACCCAGACCACATGCTTCAGGGTTTCAAAATTTTACATTGTCGTGCCGAGCAGATGCAAATCAGATTCCTGCTGCAAACTAGTCAGATATTGTTACATATGGGAGTTTATAAAAGCATTCATAATAAACATGTCCATAGTAGCAACAAATCAAACCGAAAAACATAGCCGAATTGCAGAAAAAAAATTGTTTTTATTTATTTTTTATTTTTTGGTAGATGTACCCAAGGAGAAAGGGGGCGCCCAGTCACCAGATGAAAGCGGCAGCAGTAAAACTGAGGAGAACGATTCCACTAAACACTCTGACTCGCCCTCTAAACAGCTTCCAGACCAGATCTCTTTCTACAGCGGTAACCCGTCCGTGGAGATTATCCATGGTATCATGCACCTCTACAAGACAAAGTAAGAACACTGGAGAGTACGGGGGTGTACCTGTTGTAATGAATTGTCTCTTGGTGTGGATGAATGTGTGTATGGTGTCCTGTGATGGAACAGTGTCCCATCCACAGTGTATCCCTCTCTCATGCCTCATGCCCCATCGATCATGTTCCTCAGATAGACTGACCAGGATAAAGACCTTACTAAAGATGATCAAATGAAAAATTGCTTTAGTAAATATTCCTGTGCACACGCAGTACATATAAATTCAACGTAAATGGCATAATATGGTCAAGTGAAGCAATATTTCACAAATCTCTTTGGATGTACTGATAAATTTTTTGTGCCAAATAATTTGTATAAGTAACTAAATTGTGACCAATTTTGGTTGTATATATTACTCTTATATAGGTATAATAAATATAATAACAAGCGATTACAATTCTACAAACACTTAAGAGCTAAAATTTTATACAATAACCTTACAAATTTCAGAAAATATGTAAACTTTCTATTACGTTGTTAGTTGTGAAAGGTAGTGTAAAGAGGATTATATGAACAATAAAGTTTTTGTCTGACTGGATGATGATAAGGATGTGGTCATGTAGACTGTGGATCTGTTTCCTTTGTAACGTTTACCTTTGCTACAGTAAGATGACGTCATTGACTGAGGATGTGAGGCGCAGTGCCATGCTTTGCGTGCTCAGTGTGCCGACGACCATGACCAGCCATGACCTCATGAAATTCGTGGCACCCTTTAATGACGTCATGGAGCACATGAAGATTATCCGGGATTCTACGCCCAACCAGTACATGGTGCTGATTAAATTTGCCACCCAGGTATGTTCCTGTGAGCCTGTGCAGTGACTACAGGAATATGGTGAATACAGGAATATATATAATGTATCATAAATGTACCTGAAATCTAGAATTTCATTTGTCATAAGCAGTTGGTTGCTTGATTTATTGTTTTGTAATGAGAGGAATAAAGCACTTCAGGATGTACTGACGCTTGTGGTTTTACATCTTTCTGCAGCCTGATGCTGACAGCTTCTATACAACCTGCAACGGGAGGCAGTTCAATTCCATCGAGGATGCCGTGTGTCAACTGGTCTATGTGGAAAGGGCGGAGGTGATCAAGTCTGAAGAGGTATGAATTAAGCAGCAAACGCCTGTCTGTTTTTACTGTGCCTATTTTTCTCTCCCAACAGTTTATCACTTGTTGATGTCATCCATGTTTATACCAGTCCCTTCAGGCTCTTTTTGTAATTGTGGCTTAAAGTTCATGATTTCACATCAGCTTTTCTACAAAAAAAATTTAATAAAAGAAATTTGCGATGCATGTTGCAATGTTTTTAGGTGTTTCTTTTCAATAAAATTGTGGGATCCAGTAAGAATTGCAACAATAGTTGCTTTTCAAAACTAAAACATGATGGCAAAATTGCACCAGTAAGAACTATCCTTTTAAATGTTTTCTTACCCAATAGAATCTTACTAAATAGCATAGGATTACAAAGATTTGAATAAAATATTCTTTGTTTTTTTGCAAAGCACAAAATTCCAAAATATGAAATGCATACAATGTTGATGGCCACCAATAACAATGTTCTAGCAATGTGTTCTTTCCAGTGTCTGTGATTTAAATAAATAAAAATAAATAAAACATGGGCTTTTAATTTACTCAATGCATAAAATAAAATAAAAAATCCTCAGCATATTCTTCTAAATGTACTCAGAAAATAGAATAGCTTAATTTTTTACATCAAATAATTTAGACATCCATTAAAATACATTTTTTTTAATTTAAAAGAGTAAAATTAGGATAAGCGAGAAATTGCTCAGAACCTCACAATTAACACTGAGCATTTTTTATGCGGAAAAATGCCAATACCAGTGGCAAGTTGAATGCTTGATTGCTTCAGCACATGCAGTAGATTCGGAATTCAACGGCTTTTCTCATAATGATTTGCTTTTCTTATTGTATATGTTTTTCCGCCTTGCTCTGGATGTGTTTAGTAGTGGAAAATTTTATCAATTCCACCATGGCTCATAGCAGTTTACCTCCACTTTCCTGAAGAACATTGGGAAATTGCTTTATGTGATCTTTTGAAATAATTTTAGTTGGTGAATGCAATATACTTAATTGCCATGGGTGTGTAAAGCATATTCACAGTATTCAAGTGTTTGTATAACTGCATTTATGGCAACTCGTACCGTACAACAGATTTAAAAATAATCCACACACACTGATTGAAATGGCAGGCTTTTGTGTTGTAAAAAAAAAGGAAGAAGCAAAGATAAATCATGTTTGATCATGTCATAAAGGGAACCATACAGCAACCAACAAAAGCCAAATGGAAAAAAAATTACACCGCCATCGGCTAGTTCTTTCAAAGCGCCATTTGCACTCTCTTGCACTTTATGGGTAAGTGCTTTTTCTTCAGATTTATCACGTCGTAAGTTGGCTTTTCCTCTTTTGACACAAATACTGCAGGGGACTCACCACTGAGTCGTCAGTGCACATTTATATTACATACAATAAAATAGAATATTACAGGATGGTATATACAGTTTGTCATTGTCACCTACATTAAATGTTAAAGTTCCCATATTTGACTCTTTCTTTAATAAGTTCTCACAGCTTTTTTCCCTCCTCTCGTCTTTTTCCTTGCATTTTTTTTTCTTTGTTCACGCACACACACTCCAGGAGTGACTTAAAAGTCAATTTTACATATTATCTCCCCTTTAACATTACTTTTTTTATTGCTGTTTTGTGAACACTAAGAACCAATGTTTTGATCTTTATATGTTTTGTTTCCTAGTAATACTTACATTATTATTGAAGCGTTACTGTGCAACATTTTTAATAATGTCTTTATTTTCAGCATCTAATTTATTTTGCATAAAGTGGCTTATGACTTATTGAGTGATTTTAGGCTTGTCGGATTGATTGACTTACTGGTTTTTATACCCATCAGGGGGCCAGTTTACCAGTGATGGACCTGACCGAGCTGCCCAAGTGCACGGTGTGTCTGGAGCGCATGGACGAGTCGGTGAATGGTGTCCTCACCACCCTGTGCAACCACAGTTTCCACAGCCAATGTCTGCAGCGCTGGGAGGATGCCTCGTGCGTAACACACACACTCACTTTTTTTCAGCTAGTCCAGATCACCGTTAAACCAAACAGATCGTTTAACCACACTTTTCCCGAAACTCTCCCCAATGTTGTTGTGCACTATAATTACAAATCTTTGTCAGCAAATTCTTTCTATTCATTCCAGCTGTTTTTTTTTTTTTTTTTTTTTTTTAACTGAGCTTTTTACATACTTACTTTTTCCCTCTTTGCAGTCGTCATTCATAACAATGCACTGACGTCCAAATGCACTGTTTACTATTCTAACATCTGGTATAGGTTAAAACAAAAAAGGCCTGCTGGGAATTTTTCTCCATTCTTCTTTGCTCTTTGCAAACAATCTCATGACGTGTTGTTTTTAGGCTATTGTAGCGTTCTAACCAATGACCTTTGACTCACCTGGTGAGCAAAGTGACAGTGACATTTAGGCGTGGACAGTAAATCTGACGCAACTGCTAGAACTTACGACTTTCTGAATGTGTATTTAAGAGTGCTTGTCTCTTTCTAGGTGCCCCGTGTGCAGGTACTGTCAGACCCCAGAGCCCATGGAGGAGAATAAGTGCTTTGAGTGTGGCGTACAAGAGGTAGCCAGATGTTTCAGTTCTAACTCTGTTCTGTTTGATTCATATAAAGGAGCAGCTTCACAGAAATGCTGACGTAGAAAGCAGCAAAACTCCCTGAGGCTCTATGAGGCGTAAAAGGGAAGGACTAAGCTGGGGTTGAAAGGACGTTCATTATGAGCATACACCGATCAGCCATAATATTAAATGCACTGAAAGGTAAAATGAATAGCATTCGGTTATCTCTTATATTCACATGTGCCAAAGGGGGGGGGGGGTATATTAAACAACAATGAACACTCACATCTCAATGTTGATGTGCCAGAAGCAGGAAAAAAACTTTAACAGGGCCACATTGTGATGGCTAAAAAGCTAGAGTTAGATCATCTTCAAAACATCAGGTCTCCTGGGGTGTTCCTGTTAGTGGTTAGTACCTACCAAAGTAGTTCAAGGGAGGACACTTGGTGAACTGCTAACAGAGTCATGGGCGTCCAAGGCTGATTAGTCCGTAGCGGAAAAATAAGGCTATCTTGTTTCTGCCAGAAGCGCTACTGTACCACAATTTGCTGAAAAAGATCATGTTGTATATGATGGTGAGGTGTCAGAACACACAGTGCTTGCTGTGAGTGGGGCTGCATAGCGCCCTTGCTGATCCGCGTCCACTGCTGAAAGCTCTTACAGATAATTCTTTCTTTTACGCCATGTGAATGGCTAGGTGTGTGTGTGTGTGTGTGTGTGTGTGTGTGTGTGTGTGTGTGTGTGTGTGTGTGTGTGTGTGTGTCACTGACATGAGCAATTGATGGCTCCAGGATGCACTTTGGGCAGAATGCAAGCCAGTGGGAGGCAGTGTGATGCCCCTGGCAATGTTCTGCTGAAAAACCCTGAATCCTGGCATTTATGTACACTAGGTGCTACTTACGTAAAGTCCACCCCTTTAAAAAAAATCGGATCCATGAATGCCGCAACTTCAAATACCCGAAGTATTTGCTGCTAACTCCTTTCTCCCAGACACCACAGCTCACCTTCAGAGGTCTGGTGGAGTCCATGCCAAGATGAGTTATTTTGGTGGCACAAAAGGGTCCTACCCAATCTAACGCTGGTGATTTTATTGTTATGGCTGATGAGTGTATAGTGCATAAATGTCCTGAGATGGGCACTTTACCTTTACAAATCAAGATAGGATGTCTGAAAGCATAAGTCTTGTGTCTAACAACTAGCTGTGGTATTTGCATACTCAGCAAAAACGAAATTTTGTATACAGAACTTGTGGATCTGCCTGATTTGCGGCCACATTGGTTGCGGCCGCTACATCAGCCGCCATGCCTCCAAACATTTTGAGGAAACGCAGCACACCTACGCCATGCAGCTGACCAACCACAGAGTCTGGGATTACGCAGGAGGTACGTCCGAGACCGTGCTGCATATTTCTGACCTTTTGCTCCTGAATAGACAGTATTTTCTCTACATGAAGTGAGTCAAACAAGTATTTTGTTGCTTTCATCATTTTAAGATAACTACGTGCATCGGCTCGTGGCCAGCAAGACAGACGGCAAAATGGTGCAGTACGAGTGCGAGGGGGATTCCTGTCAGGATGAGAAGATCGACTCACTACAGCTTGAGGCATATGTTATTTTAACTGTAGTTTAACTCATAGAATTAATTCACTGTGTTCAGTTACACATATTCTATAATATTCACCATCCTGTTCCCAGTATTCCTATTTGCTGACCAGCCAACTGGAGTCACAACGCATCTACTGGGAAAATAAAATCCTTCATCTAGAAAAAGAAACAACAGAAGAGGTAAAAGCTTGCTTTGGATGTCCCACCGGTTCATTTATTTTCATGTGTACAAATTTTTTTTTATAAATATATAGTAATAACGAGTTGTTTGGTTTCAGATCAACAACATGAAGGCCAAATTCAAGGAGACGATTGAGAGATGTGACAACTTGGAGCTCAAGCTGAACGAATTAACCAAAGAGAAACAGACCATGGAGAAAAAGTAAAAGGCTACGCTGTATTCATTATTTGAAGAATACTTAGAGTATATTTACATTTATGGCATTTGGCAGACACTCTTATCCAGAGAGACTTAGATTTGTCTCATTACACATAGTGTATGAACAGTTGAAGGTTAAGTGCCTCGCTCAATAGATAGTATAAATTGTGTTCTTTATTTCTTTGTAATGATCAATCTGTTAGCCAGCTTTTATTACGTTAGGTTAGTTATACTTCCCTGTCAAATCCTGCTGTCTGTGTTATGACTGGTTACAAGAATGTCTTGTCCATGATTAGTTAGATCACCATTGCATGTAAAATGCAAACCAATCCCGGAGCACAAACTAAGTGGATTTAAGCACAGTTTAGCTAACGCTATAAATTATAAATAAATAATTAAATAAATATTTATCAATTGTTAAATCTGTGTGTCAGTCGAAAGCACATTCACATATCATTTAAACTTATTTTAAAAACAAGATATTGCTCTGAAGAGGATTTTTTTTGATAAGTGATTGACCTGGAAGTATACGAGACATTTATTTATAAATTTTTCTATAAAATTCTTTACCATTCTAAGTCCGTGTAGGTTTTTCATACTATTCCCTATATTTACTTTTCTCTTCATGAAATGAGGCAGGACACACTCCTGTTGTAGGAGGTTTTTTTTGGAGCCCTCTGCCGCTTCTGAGGGAAATTTCAGTTTCTGAGAAAGCGCAAGATAATTGTAGCAAGAACCTGTAACATGATCGTGCACAGAGTGAGTGTACACACACCAGTCGGTCAGAACAAGTGTGAGAAGGCAGGCCTGCTAAAGATACATACCTAAAGAGTCAGCCTCACAGGAAGAAGACTCGCCTAAAATAGGGTGCCACGTAACATGCAAGCCAGAACAGGTAACAGTAGAGTAAATCGAGCATGCCTAGTTAGACCTGTAAATATGCATGCATGCAGAGGAGGGGGAGAGGAGGGGAGGGGGGTCACAGAATGTTTCAGTAGCAGCAGTTAAATACGGAGATGAGAAATCAGTGGTGCAGAAAATCTGTACCAAAAAAAAGTGTATAATTCATGCTACCATTAAGACAAATACATGTGAAAAGTAATTCTAGAGCTATAAAGTATTTACCCCTATTCTAAAACATTTTTATATTTAATCGGCAATTGTCTCCCCCTGTACAAGAGTGAGTCAAAAAGTGTCCGCACTCCTGCTACATTAAAACTTCTGTACTATACTGCAGTCTTATCAGAGCGTTCTGTTTAAGGCTACCATCTCCCTGGTCACTGCTGAGCAGGCGTGAACGTGTTACATCAGTTCATTTGAAACTGCAGTTTGAGCAAAAATGGATGGGAACATTTGCGCACATTATGGAGAGTTTTGTCGCAAAGAAGTGTGTATGAATGGATCGAGAAGTTCAAGCAAGGTTGCACAAGTGTTCGCTATCAAGGGGGAGCTGGATGTGTGTAAAAAAAATCGTTTTGAGCTGTTAAAGCATCATGTTTGTTCCCCTGAAAACAGCCAGAGTGCAGATCATTTTTGACTCGCCCTCATATCTTACAGAAATTTCTATAGCATAGGCGATGGCCTTTGAGGTATTAATTTAACTTTATCTAAATATGTTAATTTCAGTTTAACTCCTTTATCAAATTATCAAAGTATAATTATAAAAATAAAAAAAAACTGAGATCTTTTATGACATGTTGAAATGAGTTTGTAGGTGAAATAACAGCATGCACAGTTTAGGATTTCTGTTCTTTATATCAAGTGCTACATCTCCATTTCATCTCCTCTCCCCTCCTCAGATGCTCACAGTTGAACACCAAAGTGTCCAAGCTGGGCCAGGAGCTGCGTGAAGAGCAGGAGATGAACCGATGTCTGCGAGCCAATCAGCAGCAGCTCCAGACGAAGCTGCAGGAAGAGGAGATTCGGGGGAAGGACGTCGTCACTCACAAGGACACCCAGATTGCCGAGCTCCAGGAGCAGCTGCGTGACGTCATGTTCTACCTGGAGACGCAGCAGCAGATCAGCCGCATGCCTGCCGAGACACGGCAGGAGATTCAGGAGGGTCAGATCAATATCGCCGCAGCTCCCGCATCGTCCACGGCAGGACCCTCTGCCCACGGCTCGGGCAAGACCGGTTCGAGGAAAGGGCGGTCCAAGAGAGGGAAGTAGCCCGCCAGCGGAGTGGACTGGGGTAAATGACAAGGGCGAGGCTTATAAAAAGCGCCACCTTTTGTTTTCCAGACCGGAAAATATTTAGTCAGTCCACTCACTAGTCCTGTACTTTATACAAGACTACAAGAAGAAGATGCACTATATTAAATACAATGTACATATTATAATATAGGGGTGATTTTAGAAAAAAAGTTTTTTTTTGGTGTCTAAGGTGAGGATTCTCAACAAGTACAAGAAGAACTTGTGACACTGCTGCACAGTTGCATGATGATTGAGATATTTCTTGTCCTTGTTCGAGTGTGCACTTCTAAATATTTCTTCGTTCCTAGAAAGGACTTGTTTTATATTTCTTTAAATCAAAAAAAAAAAAAAAAGAAAAGTATTATTAAACATAACCTGCTGCAAGATGACACTCTGGAGAAATACTGCACACAGCATCGTGACTGTTAAAGGCTTCGTGCAACACGACCCTTCTTCATGAGAACACCAAAAACACGTCATTATGTCATACATCTGCAAGTACGGCTTTACCAAGAAACCTGTGCTGTAACATCGACCCTTACACGCCCTGGGAAAGGACCGGCATCCATTAAACAGATCATACTGGACTTAACTGTCACTATCTACTATTGCTTTTTGTTGTTGTTGATAACCACACCTTGTTTTGAACGATAGGCAAAGACTTCACCTGGAGAAATTAAAACTACTACTGGCTGAAATTAGCAGCATCACTTTTCTCTTTAATTGGTCTCAAAGGATTTCAGTTTTAACTAATAGTGAATATCCACTAATCCTGAGCCAGGGGGCAGTCAAGGGCTCTTCACAATAATTACTGGTGATTAAACGTTCCATTGCTTTTTCTCTGATGTCCACTTTAATATTTATTTATTGTATTTTTCCTCCTTAAAATTGTCATAATCAGTGTGAATGTGAATCAATGGCACTTTAAGACCTCCTTAAATTCCTCCATCAGAGAGAAACTGGTCATACAGGTACATACACACACAAACCTTTTAATGCATGGAATTTGAGATCAGAACTGATATTAAGAGAAGCAGGTTTTGGTTAGCAAGCCTGTTTAGCAAGTATTTTTTTTCCCCACTGGTTTTCAACTCGTACTGCACTTCAAACATTTAACACTTAAGTTTTTGTCTGTGTCTGTTGTTGGAAAGAAAGAACTGAGGAATCCGCCCTCCAGACAAACTCTGTCTACAGTTAATTTAACATCCAATATTCACACCAAACTCTGCACTTTAGCCCAGGTACATCATGTAAGCAGTCCTGCTTCATGTTCATGTGCTCAAGGCGTTCAGGTTGTTACATATTAATTTACTATACAAATGCAGTTTATTAATGATATTTGGTCTTGTCTGTATTTCAGCGCCAGAACCTGTCAATTGCAGTTAGCATACTAAACAATAAAGAATATTTAATTCGTGGTCTCTCTTCCAAGTTTATATATTTGGTTTGTTTAAAAAAAAAAAGTCTAGCACATTACTTTTGAAATGGCAGCGCAGTAATTCATGTCAAGAATTTGAACTAGATGTACATTTCAGAAAAAATACCTTCGATTGATATAAAAGCTTCCTTTTTTTTTTTTTAGAAAAACATGAAAATGTTTTACAATAGAACTCTAATTTCCACATTAACTAATTTAGACCAGACACCAGGGGTCCTCTAACTCCATCATTGTGTTTATGGTTAAAATACCTCTTTCTTTCAATACATTTATATGCTCTTGTGATTACTATAAACCAATCGTTTCAGGGTTTTGTTGAGGTTCTTCTGAAAGTTGCCTGAAAAGCACAAACTGAATAAACCAAAGCCTGGAGCTCATTTCAAGTTTCACCTGCCTACACACACACACACACGGGTTTTACAACTGGCTATGTAAAAAAAAGATTATGGCTGCATAGCCAGTGACCCGTTACCTATTGATGAAAGTACCTACAGTACAATGACTGTACAAGTACTGGATGATGGAGTAACTGACAGTGCTGGCTTGGTCTGATGAATCATGTTTTCTGACATCATTTGGGCTTTCCAGAGAAAGAGATGGCACCAGGGTGCCAGTGTAACGCTTTGGAAAAGGTTCTCCTGGGAAACATTTGGTCCTGCCATTCAAGTGGATATTACTTTGACACGCGCCACCTGACACATCGCACAAACTGTAAGGAAAAGGTGTCGACTGGGCCTCCGAAATCCCCAGATCTCAATCCTATTGTGTGTGAAGTGCTGGACAAACAAGACCGATCCAACTTACAGGATGTAAAATATCTGCTGCTACTATCGAGGTGCCAGACGCCACAGCACAGCATGTCCTGTAGAGTGTGACGCCCGACCGCAGAGGTCTTGTAAAGTGCATGCCTTAATGGGTCATAGCTGTTTCGCTGGCAGAAGGAAGACTAGGGGTTTCTAATATTAAGGCTGTTGGAGGTTAAGTGGTCCAACACTCCATGGATGCTGTGTATGGAAGTATTGATCATAGAATTTCCGACATGAAACTTCCTTCTTCACAGATTAGAGGATACAGTGAAAATATGTCAGGAACAGAGATGCCCCAAATGGCTCCATCCTCATTGGACATCCAGAAAAAGGCATCCATGGTGGTCTATAAAAACTTGCTTTGCTATAAAAGTATGTCCCAAAAAAAAGGAGAGTTCAATATGGTTCAAATATCAGAACACTCACTTTCTCTCATTCTCTACATGGCCCATCCTTATATCAGACTACATCCTGATCGCAAATTTCAAGAAGATCTAACTTGTACCACTGCAGTCACAATGATGTATTTATTGTAATGAAACGTTTGCATTGCCCGTTTCAAATGCCAACTCAACTGTTCACTTTCAATTTTTGGTAAGTTTAACATTTTATTAAAAAAAAAAAAAAAAAAAAAAACACATCCTTTCACATTCCAGTGTTTTTATATTTCTTTTTTTTTATATTTTCTAACCAAGGGAGAGAAAAAAAAAAAAAAAAAAAAAGACAACAGATTGTCAACCACTTCTCGGCATCTCAAATCGAGCTCTTCAGTCCAGAAATGTCATCCTGCTAGTGTGTCAGTTCAGAGAACTTGGAGGGTCGAGCGCCGCAAAAACTGTTCATTCACACCACATGATCGTCCCTCACCTTTCATTCGATTAAAATAAAACAAAAATAACAGAAGGTTTGACCCCTCTACCCCAAACACAACTTGAAAGCAGAGCAAAGCTGCAGCACACACTACCCCCCCCCCTCCTCCGACTATAAATAAGAAGCTTGTCATTTCACCCTAACGCAATATGTAAACAGTTGTTTCACTCCCGTTATTACAGACCAACACATGAACAACCACTTCAGCTGCTTGCGCATTTATAGTGATGATTTCTTCTCCTGTTTTTGGTATGCATCGATTAAAAAAAAAAAAAAAATCCTCACAATTTCAGGGACCCTCAGTGCAATTTACATATTTTTTCTAAAACAGTATAAACAGTAAACATAATGCATCTTAAAAAAGTGTTTGTCCCCTTTTTAATGATCATCATCCAGAACGCAACATAACAGATAGCCTGCATGGAGAGCGCAAAAAACAACAAAATCCAGATTTGTGAGAATTTAAACATACGCAAGTTCACTGATTAGTGAATTAACTGAGACGAGCCCCATAGTGAGCGCTACTTCAGGTAAACGGTTCCTGCAGTTGGAGAACAAACCGTTACGCAGGAAAGCTACATCTTGCAGTGCTTTGTGTCCGTCCTCTCTCACACACACACACACCATCAGCATTCTGCATGAGCTCTGATTGTAGCAATATACAAGGGGCATGCAAGTCAAACTGGGACTTTTGATTATGCAAAACAGGACACAGTCATGAGAGTAAAACCCCCCTTTAATTTCTCTGTATAATCCCCTGCTACACTAATGCACTTAGCTCAGTGTTTCATTAGTGCTTAGATACCAAAATAAAAAAAGATTACTCAGTAGACATGTTCGAACTGCATGCTTCATGTCTGAAACGCTGGCCTCCCAGGAACTCCTTTCATTGCCCTTTCATTTAATGCAATTTGATCAACAAAGGCATTCATTTTTTTGTTTCCTTGCAGGACAACGCATGACCTCATACCTGCTGACTGCCGAGGTTCCACTTGTACATTACAGGAACTCGGCTGGAAGTTATTTCCCAGATTCCCCCCACACACAGTCCTGACCTTGCTTCAAGTCATTTCCACATATTTGCACCATTTAAAGGAGTTCCTGGGAGGCCAGCGTTTCAGACGTCAAGCAGATCAAGGCTCTGGCGTACTGAGATACCTTCTACCTTGATGGTATCCAAGCACAAGTGAAACTCTGGGACAAGCGTATGAGTGGAGCAGGGGATTATATAGAGAAATTAAGCGATTTTTTTTTTTTTGCTCTCATAACCGTTATTGCGCGCAACCAAAAAAGTCCCGGTTTGACTTGAACGGCCCCTAGTAAAACTGAAACTACAGATGAATTAAATCTTTAAAGCGACATTCATTGTGTTGCCCAAAGGGCATTTTGAAGCAAATGCAATCTCTCTTTCACACACACCCCATACATTACTTCAAAAAGCTAAAACTGAAGCACCATCAGCGGCTTAGCCACTTATCAAGTCAAGCTCTGGTGTTGTCTCCAGACAAGAAGCAGCTGGCAGGGGCGGAGGGTAGAGGGGCATCGACTGCTAGATACCAAAAAAAAAGGAGACAACATCGGACAGCAAAAAAGGGGAAAAAGAAAGAAAAAAGACAAAGCCGTTCACTTTAATTCCAAGTTCAAGTGAGTCTTCACACTTATGTACAATAATTTATAGAGCAGCTCTTCTAAAATTGCTTATCGCTTTGCCTACGTAGCTCTCTAGCATTCTGAGGACATGGGGATCCACTTGATCGGCGGCTCAGGGCACCGCGCATGGTTGTGCTGAAGCGGTCAGGAGTTTTGTGTGCCTGTGGAGAAGAGGTGGCGTCAGAACAGGGCGAAGACAAGGACAAGCCTTGAAGGACGACAGGAACCGAGGTGTGAGACGGGCTGACGATCAGATCTTCAGGGACTTCAGGGAGTCGCTTCGTTTCCTCAGGAGCTCTCCGACCTCCTGCAGAGAGCGCTGGTAACTGCTCTGCACTTTATCCATTACGGTCTTGGTGAAGGCGCTCTCCTCCTGCGCAAACCACAAGAGATACAGTCACCAAAGTTCAAGGGCAAAAACAAAAAGTCCAAACACCTGACTAGTTTCCGAATAAAACAATGAACCTTCACTTCATCCTGCTTTTTGCACAAGTTTACTTTTAAAGACACGTGAAACTGACCTCTGTCTGTGTGAAGCCCTCCAGAGAGAGACTCTCCAGTTTCAGAGCAGTAAGACTGCACTCCTGATCTTTAATTTGATCCAGAGCCTGGTTGAGGATGTTCTGCAAGCTGCTGGTGAACTCCTGGAACCCAGACAGCACGACAGGCTGAAAGGAGAGAAAGGAAAACAAAAAATAAACACAAGCTTTTTTTTCTTTCTCCTCTACAGACAGCTTCCTCAGACAAACCGGACCAGACTATAAAAAACACCCTTACTGTTACGGCGCTGGTGTCCTTTTTCTTTTTCTTCTTCTTCTGTAAGCTAGACTTGAGCGGCCGCAGCGTGCTAGCACAGTAACTAGACACCCAAAGGACAAGAGAAATCGTCTGGCAAACAAAAACAATCAAAAAAACAAACCACAGATAAGGTCATGTTACTAAAAGCGTGAGAACACAAGAGCCTTTATAAAAGTGTAACATAAATCGAAGACCTCACCTCAACAAAGTAGACTAGGCTTTCTAATAGAGACGGCTGCGTCTTACATCGGTTGTCTTTGACTTCCAACAGATCACCTTTGCATTTATTCAGCATGTCTATTAGAAAACGGGTCAGAGGTTTCTATTTGACGCAATATAATTAAATGCAGTATATCCACAGACGGGAAAGTAAAAAAAAATTTTTTTTTTAAAAGCACCTTGAAGCTGTACTGTTAATGATTTGAAGAGGTTGGATATTTGAGCCTGCAGCTCTGTTGACTGATCTGAAATGAAGGAAAACATGGAGAAACATGAGGCAACCACATTCCTGCATGTGTGTGTGTGTGTTTAGGACAAGCAAAGCTATGCCCCAAATTAACCACATGCAAATGGAAGTTGTTCAAAGCGTCAGAATCATGTACCCAAACCGGCAGCCTCGAGCTCCTGTAGGTGAAGCGGCAGTTGCAGGACAGACAGTTGACACTGGCAACTCCCGCTGGACAAAGCCTGCTGCATCCGAGTGGAGGGAGGACCGAGCAACGGGTACTGCTTCTGTACAACCAATAAAACATGCACTCAAATGATTTGAATTTTAAATACCTAATCATTAATATGAACCACATTTATCATGACGCTAGTCTTTTATGGTTCAGAAAAATAACAAGCAAAAACAAAAGCTACAAAAGTTCTTGTCTGGCTGATCAGAAGTGTGCGCAGTCTCTCCAGCAACATAATACTCATATTTAATCATTCACCAACACCACTTTCACATTACAGGAACTCAGCTGGGAGTTAATGTCACACCCTCCACACAGTCCTGACCCCGCTTCCAAGCTATTTCTACATCTTTCGTTCATTAAAGGAGTTCCCAGGAGACCAGTGTTTCAGACATGAAGCAGGCAGTGCGATCATGACCTACTGAGAAAACTTTCTACCTTGATATTATCCAAGCACTAGTGAAATGCCCAGAATTAAGTGCATTAGTATAGGAGGAGATTAAACAGAAAAATAAACAATTCCGTGATTCTGCACAAACAAAAGTTGGACTTGAACATATTTGGAGATTAAAACATGCTTTAAACTTAAACTTTAAACAAAGCATTTGATTGTCATACACGGTCAAAAAAAGAGAAGATCGTCTTACCTTATGTTAATTAAAATGTTCTAATTAGACGAAAGATACAGAACTGTACATTTTCACAGAACTCATAACTTACATAAACAAAATGGTAAAAAGAAAATATCCGTTGCTCAGGAACAAAAAGGCTGCAGTAAGCAGTAAAGAAAATACTTTGGTTTAGTTTGAGGTAAAAAAAAAAAAAAAAAGCTGATGCAAGCAGATGAGTAATTCTGATTGGTAGCACTGATTTCACCAAGTATAATTCAGCTCTCTCAAATCTCAAAAAAAAGAAAGAAAAATTTGCATGCAGCAAAATTCCCCCCAAAATCTCTTCTCTGATCTCTTCTTGCGACCTTACATGCACAATGTTAAATATGACAAAATATCTTAAACACACTCAACATCAGAAGATTTCTAGTGCAATTGTACAAGACTGTAAAAATCATACAACCGTAATTGACTCACCTGCGAGTGTTTTTCGGTGAACTGATTCGCCTGGCTGAGTGTACTCTCCAGCAGCGAAAGCAACGGCTGCAGCGTCGAGGGTTTGGCACACACGCCGTTCTCTGCAGTTTTCTCCGAGTTGTGCAGCGACGGAGGATGGCACAGTGAGGAGAGGCAGCCTACCAGCCTAAGAGTCAGAGAGCGGATCTTCAGCCACAGCAGCTCCTCTTCTACAGAGCGTTGCCTGTCCTCTTCAGTCAGCTGTCTGCAGGTGAGACACACTCAGTCACTAATTCTCTCCCTCATTACCGATGATAAACCTTCATAAGTGATGTCAGGTTTAAGAAACAACATAAGTATGTAGTATTGTATGCAAGTATATAGACATCAAGTCAAACAGCAGCTCGCTGTCCTGTACCGGTCTTTTGGATTCCAGCTGACAAACACGGCGAGATCCCGGTTGTCCCTTATGCTGTCCCATGGAATGTCGTCTTCTTCAGGACACAGAGACATGGCTTTCAAGCTTTCCTCTAAAGTTGATGATCTGAATAAACAAAAATCACAAAATGTACACACACACAACAGAAAAAAAACAGCAGTGACAATATTTTACTTATGATATAATTTTAAGGAATTTAGTGGTGGTGTGAAAACAGCACAATCATGCTGGTTTCAAGGTAAAATGAGAGGTGTTCAAGTCAAACAGGGACTTGGGGGGGGGGGGGGGGTTCCTCCAATTTCCTCCTTAAATTAGTCGTGTCCAATTCCTCCCCGTCACTAGGGTGCTGCCACATTAAGGCTACTACTGCCACTCATTTGGGAAATTTGTTGAAATTTCTCAGTATGACAGAGCCATGATCGAACTGTCTGCTTCATGTCAGAAACTCTGGCCTCCGAGGAAGTCCTTTAATGGCCGAAATGTGGAAACGGCTGAGAGCGAGGTCGGGACTGTGTGATGGCGATAAGTTCCAGCTGAGTTCCAGTAATGTGGAAGTGGTGCTTGTAAATGATGCACAGATGCACCTCTTCTGCATGTTGGCAACAAGTTATCTGTCAATTTTTAAGGATCACTCTGCCCACTTTTACAGAACATTTGTAAATGACTACAGTGATTGGCTTTCTTTTTCAAAAAACGTTTGCACCATTCAAATGTTTAACTGCCGCTAAGAGTCTCATCACCGTACCATGCTTGAAGTCGTCTGTAAATGTACCCTCATTCATGAGAAACTTCATCACCAGTCCTGGTTAGATTTGAACGGCCCTCAGATTTGGTGGTGCAGGTTTCGGTTTCTATCGAAAACTAGACTCACATGTCTGCTTCTAGGAAGAGGTCCAGTAGCATCCTCTCAGTGCGCACCTGGGCAAAGTGCAAGGAGTTATTCAGTCGATTCCTAAAAGCAATGAATTCTGGGATCTTCTCAAATGCACCATACTTATATGCCTGAATAATGTATTCTGAGGTCTGCAACGAGAGAGAGAGAGAGTGCAAGTTAGAAACCATGACTAACGACGAAGATACAGGTACTTTTCTCCACAAAGCAAACAACTCACATCTTTCTGGTTTGAATGGAAAAACCTGAGGGAGAAGTTACAGGACTGAGAAGCAGCAGCAAATTGGCCCAAGGACTCTGCATAGCGAGTCAATAAGTATCTGTGAATGAAAAGAGTAGAGCAGAATGAGATGCTGAAGCGATTTTACTAGAATTCAGATAGAGTAAACTCTGTGTAATATCACATTATTATTTTTATTACTGTAAAGTAATATCCCACCCTATGGTGTCATGCTGAATGTGTTTGGCGTCCAGGCTGGAGTAAAGGTCCACTACAGGCTCAAAGGCTCCCAGACGGCAGTAGAGAAGCAGGAGCAGCAGCTTGAACTGCGCGTTAGAGGAACTGTGTGACAGACCTTCCTCCAGCAGCCCCAGACTTTGCCACAGCATGTGCTCATCGCCTGTAACACACAATCCACAAGGTAAGAAATTAAATAAGACAGCAGGAACAGAAACAAGAATATATTGATTTAATGGTACCAATCTAAACTTGTTTCATAATTCACTTAACAATAAATCGCAACAAATATAGCACCCTTCACCTCAGAGGATCGAGTGAAGAAGCAGCTGTACGGATATGTTTTAGCCTTTTTTCTAATGTTTAGTACACAAGAAGCCAGGCAAAAACTAAAATGTTTTAGCCAAACGTTTTTTCCACCCACACTGAAACAGTAGCTGAAAACAGCGCACACACACACTAGGTTGTCTGACACATTACCATGACTATGAGTGCATAGAAACACCAAACTCAACTTTGGGATGGAATCATGGTTTGAGTCACAGATCAGATCTTTTTTTTTTTTTTTTGGTATTATCCAAGAAAAATGGGAGAAAAATCATTTTGATTTCCATTTATTACTCCTAAAACTAAATAAATAAAATGTTAACACATGGATGTCCTAAATATTAAATACACATATGTAACCAAATATAATTTAAACTTTACAATAAAATGTTTTATAATCAACTGTTTAAAAGCAATGAGACAGGGTGATTTTTTTTAACTTGTTGTAAAGTTTAAAAAACTACCATTTTGTCTGAACCTTTTGTCTGAATAATAGTGAATAAAAAAAGTGTCTCAATCATTACAAATAAATAAGACAAGTCGGTCAACTGGTACAGTGCAGCCAAATGTGCCACAAAACCAGACAGAGAATTGGAGGTGGGTTAAATGGTTGGCTTTTCCATTCTGAAACAACCAATCAGAGTTTATTGTAATCCAGTCTCGTTGCCAGATTAGGTGTAAAAATTTGATAATTAAAAAACAATTTTTATCTTAATTATCATTTTGGACAGATAAATAAACAGGCTAATTTACATTAAACAAAAGTATGTGCTCTAGTACTGATGTTATACAACCATTTTTATTTTTTTTTTATTGGAGGGATTTTAGGAGATTTTGTTTTGGCACCCTTGTGAGAGTCTGAGCACATGAGTAATGATGCCCAAATACCACACACACAGAGTCAATAAAATATTTCAAACAAAAATCGTTAAATTATTCAACGGGCCCGCGGTTCACATCAGAGACATACAAACTGATCACGAATAAACTGCAGTCTGTTACACCACTAAACAGTGACGGCATTTTTATTTGTTTAACCACAAACATTCATGCAGTCCTGAATAACAAGTTCACTCGTATACTATATATAAAGCAGCTAAACAGTTACCCGTGTTTATGTGGTATCTGCCTAACGGACCAAATGAAGGCAATTAGTTAAACCATTTTTTGCTACACAGGGTATAATAAGTCTACTGTGATCAGTACAAGAGTCTTATACCTCTGTACACAATGAGTGACTAAAATGAATAAATAAATGAATGCAAGGTGCACTTGTTTTGAGTTCAGCTTTTAAAAATCTACTTACAAAAGTAAACTTCTAAAATCATATTATTCATATTTTTCAATTATGTTGCATTGTTTAACACACTGAGTGTTGGGTATGAATTCATTCTTCCACCCCCTACCAAAAAAAATTACTCAAAGGTTTAAAGAATGAATCTTACCAGTCTCTATCCAGAGATCTATGTAGACATGAGCAGCCATGAGGCAGTACATGTCTGAGAACTGCAGCTCAGTTTTTAAGCAGGACTTCCCTTTAAATAGAGAGACAAAGCATGCCACTTAGACATAATGATCAATAAATGAAGATAAATTAATTAATAAAAAAATAATAACAAAATGGTGTGCAATAAAAAGCAGTACAGGACACATGGATCCATAATCTTCACTCTGTGGTTCTCAAAACGGTCCTCAGTTTCCTAGACCATGGCAATTCACTTTTAAGCAAGAGCTTACCGAACTGTAAGCCATGGCGGTAGTGCTGCTTGAGCTCATGAATGAGCGACAACTTGCGATCAGGACTGAGTGCGTGCTGCAGGCCTAGGCAGCGGCTGAGTTGCGTTACACACAGGTGCCTCTGCAGCGAGCGCGTGTCTCCCGGAAGAGCCGTGCCAGCCTCACCCGCAGCCCCGAGGGGCACCGCCTCCATCAGCCTGTTAATGAACTGAGCCATATATAGATGGATTAGAACACGACCCATTGGGACTCATTAACTGCTCTGAGTCAGCTCTGAGAGACCTCACATAACTGAAAACAAACAGCACTGCATATCAGTTTGTCACCTCTAAAAGCAAAGCAGAATTGCATAATGTAGGTTAAACAAAGGCAACTAAAAGAAATGAAGTGCACCTTATAATACCAAGACAGTCCAGGGAAATTGTGATTACCTGGACATGCTGGTCCCGTACAATAAGGTCCAGAAAAACCTTCAGATCCGTGATACAACATGGCTTGTCCCCGAATTTTACGAAGTACTGATACATCAGCTCTACAGGCTCACCTGGAAAAAGAATTACACGATTAAAATGAGGAGCAAATTTCTACTAATATTACTAAAAATATTTTGACTCAAAATCTCAAATTACAGATAACTTTTTTTTTTATATGCCAGCGTTAGATATAGAGGATATCCTTGTTATGACAGCAGTTTGATTTTCAATCTTTAACATCTTAAAGGCAGCAGAAGAGCAGGTTTTGTCGTGTGTGTGCTATTTTGGACAAATACAAGTTAGGGCTGCACAATTCTTCTCCATGGGAGCTAGAAACACCAAAAGGGGGTAGGTTCTGACAACCTGTTTCTAAATGTCTCCTTTGCATGGTCTCCGTGTCCCTCAATGTGCATGTGTCAAACCATTAAATTTTCTACTTTTGTTGCGTTTGCCATTGCATGCATTAATGTACAATTGGTCAGCAGCAGGTAAATGTTTCACACACGAATGCACACTAAAAACTAAAAAATATAATACTGTCTGAACTGAGAGGGGCATGAACAATTCTAACTGGGGGATAACTTATTGCATTTTTTTTCCAACCCTAAATGTGTTGATTCTAGAACAGAAAAGTATACGAGAAGTATATCAAGACTGAGAAATAAAACCCTTTCACAACAATTTTATATTGTCTATAAATTATGTACATGAAAACCTTTGATTGCGAGCATAATTCATTCTGGAAATGTGCTTGTAATCCAAAGCACTCATCATAGCAAAGCAAATTTCCCCATATGAAATAACGGAAACCCACAATTTGTTCCACAACACAAAAACATAAATATAAAAAAAATTATACAAAATATAAAGTACAAATAAAACAAATTAACCTGCACTTTACATTTAAAAAGAATTAATAAAAAAAATTTTTTGCTTGTCTTGCAAAACACTCACAGACTAGATAACTCGCAATCCAAGGTTTTACTGTATTCAGACCACAATAATAATTTTTTAAAAATTATAATATAAAAAGCCAATGTAAGCGATGATTAATTGACTGAGTCAATTCCTGCCACTTCCTGTATATGTAAAATTAATGAGATATGGAAATAAATAACAGTCAAAGACCTGCTACAGTGATGTTACAGTGCTATAGTTAAACTACCATTCAGTACTAAATGATTATGCAAGTGTGTCTTGCAGTCACTGAAGCAAAATGTCTTTGGTGAAATGGGCAAGAGGCCTATTTCTGACTGTAGTGTGCCACAATGCTGAATTACCAAGCTGCTGTTCCTGAGAGCAGCTCCTCTGGCGGAGTCGTTGTATGAGCTCTAGACGAGCAAGGTAAGGGCCTCGCAGTGGTCTGGACTCCTTCCCATCCTCTGTTGTTATCCGTTCCTCCACAAAACTGATGGCCTGGGACACCGAAGAGTGTACTTCACCCTCTATACAACTAGAGTAACAGGAAAGATCCATAATGAATATTATAAGGACATTGAAAAGTTAAAGCAAAACTCGCATGCAAAACTAATGACTCTGCTTGGTTTTAATGACTAAATAATGTGAAAAAACTTCTAATTAACTTAATTTTAAATTACATACATTTCCATCCCTGTTTATATGCTGTATAGGCAAATCATAACTTTAGAAGAAAAAAAATATCGTAACCCATCACTTCAATGTAAAAGATAGTAGTAAATACTAAAAGCGAATAGTTGTAGACCATCTTTAAATGCATACTGGATTACTACAGTATATTCAACACTCACTGCTCTCCTTCCTCTGGAGGCGTCCAGCTCTGGTCGATGAGGTGGAATAAAGAGTCAAAGTATGACAAGTAAAACTGCCAGTCATCAGGGCTAGAGAGTAGGAAACAAAAGGAAGAATAGATCATTAATCCATAACTCGCTCTTTTTCTGGCGCGTCTACACTCGGCTGTTTACTGGATTTTTTAAATTTATTTATTTAACATACTTTTAAGGATTCCCTTTTTTTCTGGCAGCAAAGACTCGTCTCTACAGACAAAACTTCAAACAAAAAATAGGCTAGCTAAGTGTTTGGTGATCATAAAACATCTGCTTTAATTTGATTTAATTAATACTGTAACAAAAGATGAAAATCCATTCATTCTTCAATAACCAGTTTATCCTGGGCAGGCGTGCACTAGATCTAGAGTGTAGTCCACCCATGAGTTCCGTTAGTTCACGCCTTTTATGAAGATTTAAACAATGCAATTTAGGGGTGGGTCATGAGAAAGTATGTGTGTGTGTGTGGGTGGGGGGGGGGGGGGTGTCTGGATAGGATCCATGATAAATGTAGAGAGGCAGAAGAGAAAGAAGGAAGACTAATAATGTCTACATTATAAAGTAGTGATAAATTTATTTAATTTTATGTTCTACTATTTGTACAACAAAGCACTATTAATGTGCAAGCCAAAAAAAAAAAACAAAAAAAAAAATCAGCTCATAATTAGTGTCAAAATCTCACTGGAAATAGATTTCATTATTTAAGCCCTAGCAACACAAGTTAAGTCAAACCCAGAGTGGCTGTAAAACGCTACATTAGGCATTATGTCTTCAGAAAAAGTAGCCACATTAAAACTACCATCATGGGCACAATTTATTTATAAACAATATGTATTTTAAGGTAAAGGAGACTACTGCTAAACAAATTGTCAAGACAAGCATGTGATGAAGTGCTGATGCAGAGACAGGCAGTAATTATCTGAAAAAGAAGCTTATTGTCTGTATTTCATCATCATCATCATTTCACTGGGAAAACATACACTGTTTTTGACTCCTACAACCACGCAACCTAACCAAAAGTGTGTTTGCTAAAATGGCTATTTTATTAAGCTGGAACAATGCAAGTTTTTTTGCTAAAATAATTATACTGAAATATATAGCAAAGCAATGTACTATTTGGTGGCACAAAAATTATGATTACTGGAAAAGCTACAAGACATGCAATTACAGTTGCATGATGTTATGATGGCAACATGATAAGAGTTGGTGAAGGAATAGAATCAGTCAAAGATTTGGCTCAAAAGAAAATTCACTACGATTTTATCCATCCAGATCAGATTGTTACCTCTGGATGAAGACCTTATTTGACTTCTATTAGTTTAACTAATTAACCGTTAACTATATACCTTCTGAAAATAAATATTTATTATACTTAACATGATGCCAGTACACAAAGACAGTTGCAGTTGGTAGTTTGATCTGTTATGTATCTAACCTCTTTTCAATCCAAATTCAAAATACACTTATTTACACTAGCTTTTAGTTTATAATCGTTAGATAATGCGTTTCTTTTATTCATAACATTCTCTTACATTTGTGTTTATTTCTTTATTTTCTGTTTTTATCCTATGTTGTTGTACATTCTTAAATTGTGTTGAGCTATACTGTTAATAATTTGTTTTATGCTTTCTGTTTTAATGTCTATCCATTTTTTTCTTGATTTCTTAATTTTACGTGTATTTTAATTTTAACAGCTTTCATATTTTTCTTTTTTATTGTTTGTGTACTTTATTTGTTATGTAAAGCAGTTTGGTCAACTTGAAGCTGGTAATAAGTGCTATAGAAATAAATTATTAACTGATTGATAGAATGGTCGCTTATCTAGTATAAACCCTGCAAGGAAAATGACAAATCTTTTAAAAAGAAAAAAAAACTGCTTACTTTTTGAGGAGAAGTTTGCGAGACAGGGCATTGCACTCAGGCCAGCGCTTTAGCTGGCGATACAGCAGCATGCACTTGTTTTCCCGGCTCTGCAGCTCACTAGTGAGCTTCTCTGAGTGAAGGACACAAAACACATAACCCAATCACTTCAGTCTTAAACTGATTTTCAGGTTATAAAAAGCAGTTAATGCCCATTTCAGGGCTCCATCCTCACCACCGAGCTGCCCTCGCACCACTTCTAGCGCCTCATTGTATTTCCCCAGACGCTCCAAGATCATGAAATACAACTGCACCTGGAAGAGACGACACCGGACTTGTATTAAACTCGATGCCAAAAAGACAAGCCACAGTGCTGCTGGAGCAGGAAGGACATGCTAACCTCTGCTTCGGCCTCAATCTTCTCCTCTTTGACCATCTTTTCCACCATGCGCTCAGCGAGAGGCAGGAACATCGTGTGGGACAGCTTCTCGTCCTGGGCTGAGATGGCCTGAAACACAAGTTAGTAAGAGAATTTCCATACTGCAATAAACACCATGAGAAGTCTCTGATGCCATGATGAGTGAACATACCTGCATCACTAGGCTCATAACAGACCAGAAGTAATAAGGGTTTTTGGGAACAATCTTATAAAGAGCCATTCCAGCCTGTTGAAAAAAGTCAAGAGAAGCAAAAACAGATGATATATAGACAACTAAATGCATGACCTGTAAACAGAAAAAAATATTATTCTTCCTTTCTTTTTTTTAATGCCATGCAAGCTTCTACAGTTATATTCAGAGTCAGTTTTGTTATTCAACTTCAAAACTAGATAAGATGTTTAAAATATTTTTTTTTCTAAGAACTTTACTTATTTAAAACCTTTTTTTTTTTTAATGTCGTCAACAATTTCCTCAAAGAAGTGAAAGAGTTACAGTCAAATAAAATATGTTTGATGGACAGATGGGTTCTGCATGATGAACATTGTAGTGGATTTTCTCTAGATAGTAAAAATTTGTGTAGCTTTTGAGTGTCCTATCCGGCATCTTATAACTTGATTCCATCGATTATTAAAAAGAAAAGTAGGTCTTGATCCAACGTCGGGATTTATTTCATATAGTTTATTATTTAAGCATTGGTCCCATTCTGACTGCCATTTATTTTTTATGTATGCAACTGGTTTTAAATCTGTCAAGGGTATAAAGCATTTGATTATTTTTTTTGAATAATGCTTGAAAGATTACTACTACTCAGGGGCACATTGACTTTTAACTCAATAAGCACATTTTCATAAAACAAAAGCAATTATGCAAATGCACAAACTGATTCCCATACTGGTTTTCTGAACTAAATTTTTTATTATTTTTAGAGCAGTTATATCCTTAAAACACTTGAACCTGATATAAATGCATAAACATGTATATAGACAGTTTGCTAGGTAGCGACCCTAAATAAATAAATAAATAAATAAATAATAGCACCTGCTGCATTTTTTTGTACTCCCCAACACGTGCATATGCCATGAAGAGATGTGAGTGGTACTCTTCGCTGGTAGGAACCTTCTTGACTGCAGCCTCATACAGCTTGGTTACTAACTCCGCTATAGAGAGAGAGAGAGAGAGAGAGAGAAAGTAGCCATTTAATAATGGGAAAAAAACAACAACAAATGAAGGAATTAATGAACACTAATGAACTGTTATGTGGTTTTAGGAAAACAAAAGGGGGAAAAAAAAAAAAAAAAAAAACACAATGCCCCTGCCGATTAAAAAAAAGAAAAAGAAATTATGTTTAGCTTTAATGATGGCAGCCTACATGTGTGAAAATGATTCCTTATTCCCCCCAAAACCACTCGCTCACAATTTCAGTCCTGGAATATGGCCGTGCCATGAAGAAAGAAATGTGATACCCTTATCATTCAGTAAATTCAGGTTGTCAGCTGACTTCATTCTACTGACGCTCATCCTAGTCCTGACCATCTGAAGTACGCCTCCAGCGGCTTATACAGAGATCACTATGCAAGACTGGTGCATCACTTCATGCCCTTCCTTTCTCACCCTGACACGCCTGACGCTCTGGAGTAGGGTCAATCTGATCTCATCAGACCACATGACCTTATTTCCATTGCTCCCAAGTCTAGTTTTTATGCTACCTAGCAAACTGAAGCCTTTTTTCTGATCAGCCTCACTAACAAGTGGTTTTCTTGGGGCCACATAACTGTTTCGTTCCAATACTGTGAGTTCTTGTCACATTTTGCGTGTATAAAAATGCTCTTACGGTCACTATGAAACACAGCTGTGATTTATACTATCTTTGTTTTTAACAATACAACTTCAACAAGTGTTTCAGCGATATCCATTCATGATTTTTGTTCCAATCACTTTCATCTTTCCTGGATTTAATGAAGCATTGTACACCAATGCAGTTGTTTAAATTCTCCTTAGTTATTTCCTTTGCTTGATGCAGGTCATAAATCCTTTTTATTTGTGGTAACAGTAGAAGGAAACAGGATATTTTTATGTCATACAGCCCTAGCTTGCACTCATCCCGCATTCTGCTGTAGGTCACTCACGCCGGTGCATCTCTCTGTAGAGAATAGTGAGAGCCTGGAGCGAGTTATCATCCGTGGGTTCCAGGCTGGCCACCTCTTGGGCCAGAGTGAAGGCTTCATCTTGCTTCCCTGTGCGTTGCAGACCGATAGCCTTTAGTACCTACAGCATCAAAGAAAAGACATGTAATTTATACATACACTCTGCTTTTAACATTAGACGACTGACAATCTAATAAATGTATAGGCAATTAGTCGAGGTTAGGCAAGAAAGCGCTATTTGTTCACACTGTTCTGGAATACAAAGAATTTTACTCACTTTGGCACAGTGAAGATCCCTGTGCTTCTTGAGCAGCTTGTCAGCCTGCTGTATCGCCATCTTGTTATTGCCATTATCAAGATAATCTAGGGAAAGAGAGATGTGTTCAGCATGGATCATAACTTTCACTCTGTGTAAGAGCTCATTTATAACAGCTGAAATAAAATTTCATTTAAAATATCAGATATTTTATCAGCACTGAACACTGGAACGTTCTCTCATCATGTCCTAGGCTTTGATCAGACTGTTCAGAATGATCTCCAAGACACAGTGCTGTAGTTTAAAACTAAACACAAAATCCGCCATCTTGTTTTCAAAGCACGTTGTATGTATACACAATTATAAGTTATTGCATCACTTTACACTGAGTCCAGAAACTTGCCAGAGGCGGACGTGCCTAGTTACCGTTGCTAAGCTTCAACCGATCGAGCGCTTTTTATAGATGAACTATCCAAAAGGGTCAACTAAGGATGAACAAAACAAGCTGTTTAATTAAAAAAGATTTTTAATACACAAAAAAAAAAATGGAAATCAAATGACCAATGTCACAATGAGGAACTTGCTAACAAATTGTCATACAACATAAAATATTTATCAAAAAACAACAGAGGTAAGAGTTTCACAGTACTAGGTAGACGTGTTTTAAGAAAGATAGCTAATTCAATTCACGGTGATGCTTTAGCCTCACGCAGATAAAGACCTGGAGAGAGCTGATTGGCTGAGCTCTCTCAGCGGGTTGGGATGGAAGGCACTTACGCCCTCACCTCAATCACGGCTCTACAGCCAAGCATGGGCGTCTGTGAGCTCACGCAAGCGCCGTCCTCCAGGTATGTTACGACACCCCCAACGGCGCGTTAAGATGCATTCGGCTGGAGTCACATGTTTCGGAGGAAGCACATAATAGTCTTCGGCCCTAACTGATTTAGTAGGTGTGGGAGATCCCTAGCAACGGGTGGGAATTAGATACAAGTAAACTGTAGAAAAAAATTGGGGTGGCGGGGGTAATTTTATGACAGTCAAAAACATTTATTTATCTTTACCTATTAATTTTAATTTTTACTTGATTAAATGTTGTGTTGAAAATTATGACAAAAATAGTCTAGAAAAACAAAGGACAAAGCCAAGTGCAGAAAAGTGCTTGTAGGAAACAAACGAGCATGCAAAAGCTTAAGATGCCCAAAGGGAACAAGTAGAGTTTTAAATATAATATGAGAACTTCAAAACTTGGGCTTGTGTCTCAAAACTCAGCCTTACGGGCAGCTTAAGCTTTTGCATACTCTCATCTGTTTCAACGAAAAAAATATATATATAATTGGCGTGTGTAAAACTCAACCAATACAAAAATGTAAAAATAAAAAATAAAAAAAAGGAAAATGTTCTCTCCTCATGTTTCTGGTTTTTACATGGACAATAGAGACGCATCCAAAATGTCTAAAAATAAGTACAATTTAAATTTTGCATAATGGGTTACCAATAAATATCCTCCTGCTTGAGAAAATATGAATCTCTTTGTGAGAGATCAGAACCCTGGTTTCGCAAAAAGAATCCATGAAGCCATTTCTCATGACAGCTGGCTACCAAAAGTAACCAGACCCCATAAAGGACAAAGACATACAACCATGTTGTCCTTTCCCATTGCCTCGAGGTAGCTAAGCTAAAGTCAAAGTGGTCACTACGTAAAGACTGTTTAATGAAGGAAGCTGCATTTTATTTAATGGTAAAACATCAGCAAGAAAAAAAAAATCTATAGTGGGAAGTGTGACGTAAAATTTATTTAACGGGGGTAACGATGACTGTGCTTACTGTCTGACGTCCTTGTAATTTCACGAAGGCTAGATTTACTAAGTGGTAAAGGATACAGACGGTATAGAAATTATCCCATGATGCTCACAAGTGCCTAATGCCATCATGGGTATTAAGACGGATATTAATGCATCTGTAAAAGAAACTTGTGGCAAACAAATAATCCCAGAAAGCAACCAAGCTGAGCGAGAACACAGATGACCGGTGCTGAATAAACTTAATAAAATTAAGTGTGCGTGTATAAAAATTTTACTTGCAAATTGAACTCGTGTCAGGCTGTTTGAGAGACTTATCAGTCTCGCAGACACCACATATGGGACATGTTTCTAAGCAATAGAAGCAGTACACACGTCTTTAATAATTCATGGACGTAGCCGTGATACTAAATAAAGCCCCAAGTGCTCCAAACCAAAGTGCCATCATTAAAAACATACACCGTCATGGATTACACATAAAAGCTGGAACAATACTCGTAGCGCTACAACTTTTTGAATTAATAATTTTATTCAAAGACATAAGCAGCGTCTGAAATTGCGTACACTGCATATGTTCATTTTTGAGTAGTGCGTCTAGCCAGGGAATGACAGCGAGATGTAGTGCACGACTGAAACTGCCAAAAATGTAAAGTACTGCATGCTCACAGTCTGCGTGGGAGGGAGTGGAGGATACCAGATGGCACAGTGGCTTGTGTTTTTCCTGAAAGGCTGACACAAAGAGCACAAACATCCTACATCATGAGCGCTCATTAAAAGAGTATGTGTAAATGGGACATTTTTTTTTTTTTAGAGAGATTGGTGAAGATGTATATATATATATATTTTTTTTTTTTTTGTGGTGCCGTTCCATTGCACTGTAGGCGCATTACTGTAACAGGATCCAGATCCTACCACCAAAAACACTGAACGTCCAAACCTGGAATCCTGCTCGCCAAGCCACATACTGGGATGCTTCTAAGGGGTCAGAGGAAACTGGATGATGCAGAGTAAACTAACGTGCAGAACGGAAACTCGCAGAGTAACCCGAGCTCAGGGAAGAACTGGAGACCTGGGAGCTTTGAAGCTGCAATGCTGCTCTCGATGCCATCATGATTTCTTTTAAAAATACCAACAAGCAAAGTCTTAAATAATCCAGCATTAAAATTTCTTCTCTAGATTGTACTAGGTCATTTTTTTCAGAACACAAGAGTAAAACACTACTTTTATTGCTCTGTATAATCCCCTGCTACACTAATGTACCTATCCCGGCGTTTCACTAGTGCTTGGATACCATCAAGGTAGAAAAGTTCTCAGATCAAGACGGACTGTACAGGAAACGTGAAATAAAGTCCGTTACGTTCATGAATGATTTTTCGGACAACTCACATTAGGGTTGGGTACCGAAAATCAGTGCCAATACGACACCGGTACCTATAGAACCAGTATGTACCGGATCGAAACAGAACGCAACTTTCGGTGCCACTTAAATGCCTGAACTGTCGATTAATATATTTGTTCTCTGAGGCTATGATGACAGTTGTAATAAGCATTAGATTCATCAACACACATGATCGCTAGTAAAAATTTAAACACTGCATTCATGGGGTGTCAGAAATTATCTGAAAAATAAATTATTTCCTTAATTAGAAAAGTCTTGAGGACTTCGGAAAGCTTTGATAATACAAATCCAAAACATTGTTGCAGTAATGCTACTGTCCATTTTATTTTTGTAGATTAAACGTTTAGATAAAGATAAAGAAATGAAAAGCGCAAATCATCCGGAAATGAGACCATCCGACACGCGCGAGAATGCATCTTGTGTTACACTCGCTCTGACGGCAGCCGGTGGACTACCGCTATCTTAACTTGCTAAATTAACTTTTGTTAAAATGCCTAAAACTAAACGGTCGAAAGTGTGGCTATATGTCATAAGAAAGGATTCCGACACCGCAACGTGCAGCAAATGTTTTACAGCAGTTGCGTGAAAAGGGGGAAAAACGTCAAATCTGATGAAACATTTGAGGGCAAGCAGAATAAACTTAAAAGCAGAGGCATGCGCCGTGTTTGACAGCTTACAGACAACAGCTGGCACTATTGGTGTGGATGACCCCAGCCCCAGTCATACCAACCATAGCAAAAACGAGTCCACCGATTATAATGACGACAGCAGGTTAGTGGTAGGCTGCAAAATGCAAATCTTGCATTCATGCTAACAAATGGCCAAACGATTTGTAAAATACTAATGCAACATGAATTCTGTTTGTAATTATGGCTTTCCAGCCAGTACTTAAACTTCTAATATATTGTGCAATTTTAAACATTAAATTTCTTGCTCAATAAAAATGTATTCTTGAGCAATCATTTTGTGGCTTTTGCAAAGTATCGGTTCAGGCACCGTTTTGGCACCGGTACCGGTTTAAAAGTATCGATTTGGCACCGGTATCGGAAAAACCCCAAACGATACCCAACCCTAGCTCACATAGAAAAATGTGTCTTCTGCAAGTTGGCAAAAAGTTAACCTTTGGTTTCCTTGAATCAAGCGTTCCACTCACTGATTGAACGCCTGCAGTAGCCACCTCAGCTGGGATCGTATGGATCTACTTTAAATCATTTGCACCATTTGAATTTAACTATGCATACCATTACACCCCCTATTAACTAGTGATTTAAATTAAACACACAAAAATAAAAAGGTTGAAGTAACCTTCATGGCTCAACTCCAATAGTTAACTCTAGTTAAGCTCTTGTTTATAAAATACACAGCAATATATATTTTTTTATATCATCATATCATACATTAACACAATCAGTGTTTTGCACTGTATGTGGAAAGACAAGTATGCATTTCTTCCGTCCCCAGCAAGTTACAATACAAGAACAGATGTCTACAACTCCGCGTTCGGCCAAGTCAGTAGGTAACAGCATGTCCTGACCATTATGCACAGAACTGATTAAAAACAAAGTGTCTGTGTAGCAGATCAATGCAGCGCCAAAGCAAGCTGGCACGATCAAAAGTCTTATGCAACTGCCGCTCGCACTGAACTCAGGGTGGATTGACAAAGCAAGGTTAGTTGATTTCTAACCAAGGCAATGATGAAGAAAACTTGAAATGCTCTGTAAAAACTTGAAATCTCAACTGAAATGTATTGAGTTTATTTTTTTTCCCCTGAACACTGCGTGCCATGATAAGATTTCATCTCACCACAGGAAGCTCGAAGTGAAGATGTGTGTGATTAAGCCGCAAAATCAACTCCTGTCATCACGAGACAATTTTTCTGCAAACCTGACAAAGATCATGTCATAACCGGGCACACATCATACACTTGTTTACACAGCAACCAAATTTATTAGCCAGGGCTATTAATTATTAGAAATGTTGTCCAAGGCTAATCTTAATCCTCCCCTGCAGCACTGGCAGTTCTAGAAACAGTCGGAATAATCAACAACACAAAATCTCAAACACGTTACACTGCACGCAAACTACACTCCACTAGACTTTCGCTACTAAATACAGACACAATGGTAACTGGAGGTGCTGGTATACGACCCTGCGTCCTAGTAGTGAGTCATGGACGATGACATCCTGGTTTGTGAAAAACTAAATTATTACAAAAAGTTCTTTGCTTGCTTGCACATGGAGTATATTCTACAAGCTCTTCCGATCTCAATATCCCCCCGCTGTCGCGTCGTCCCCCTTTTCCAAAGTCCTGCTGCTATTTTTAAAAAGCACATACTGATCCATATTAGCAGCGCATACAGCATGGGCAGCAACCTGTAATCTACATGGTAACTGTTGATACACATCCTCTGCACACTGTACTAATTTTAGCCTTAAAAAGGGGTCAAAAAGTAACTTTTTTTGGTTAGTGACAATTTGTCGACATATTAACAGCTGGAAAAATATAAATCTATTCAAACAACACAGTTGTTAAACAGTTGTTTAACAGGATGTTTGTATACGACATCACAACAGTGTAATGCTGAATTGCAGATGGAGAGAAGGAACTAATTTTCTACAACAAAATCACAAAGCACCTACGACTGATGTGTTTTAGGGTTGAGCGAATTGATTAAACTGAGAAAGCACGAGGAGCTTTCTTACCTTCAAGTACCAAGAAAAACCAGAAAAACACTGGCTGAGCTGATTACGAAAAACTTGTTAAAGGTAACCAAACTTACTTGCCGATGTTCATTTAGCCAAGTGTCTTTGTGGTTTGTACCGCAGTTCATAGCAATGATAACTAGCACTAGCCAAATACAAAGCATATCACAGGGTATAACCATTAACTGTATTTAAAAAAAACTGGACAAACTCTCCATGACATCATCCATCGGTTTTCTGATGTGCAATAACACTGTCTAAACCCTAGTTAAACCCTAAATGGCCCATATGAGCGGGGTGAACATCCCCTGGCTGTTGTTCTGAACATGCCTCAGTTATCACAAGCTAGCTAGTTTAGCCATCATGGATAATGTTAATATATGCTAACAACACTTTGCACTAGATTGGACTCCATCATTCTTACCCGGCACGTCGTCAAAACGTCAAAGCGTACATTTCTTGTAGCAAGTTAAACTAGAACAATTCCAGTTAGCTGGTTAGCTAAAGTGATTCACAGCAGACACCTAGCGGTTGGAGACCTGCAATGGAACTGTCAATCAAATCGGTCATACCATTTTCAAAAGGCATTATTTTATGGCTTAACATTATTTTTAATAATGGATTTGTTGGTTGTCATGAATGGTAAATCTAGTCATGGGGACCACCTCACTTTTAGTCAGCTCCTAGTGGATATATGAGGACCTGCTCGTTTTGGCAATTCCAAAATGTCAGCCTCATTTCTCAGAACCTTGCTGCTGGGGCAACAATAATAATTTATTTTTATTTTATTTTTTATCCTATTTACGCTGCTCTTGTGCATAACATTAATATCAAGAGGAATTGCAGCATTGAATGTTTGTGCTGTGTTCTTCCACAAGACAATAAATGAAAAAAAAAATGTGTCAAGTACTTCTGACTGCTGGAAAGTGTTAAATTTTTTTCCAACACTGAGGTTAGTCTTCTAATCTTACCTTCTGGGTTATAAGTGATAAGAATTCAGCCTTATTTATAATTGGTTAGATGGTTCTGTGTGTCTCTTTTTTTTTATTATTCACCAAAGAAAATCTGTAGTTCTTCACTTAGAACCGAGGCAAAATTTTCCTCTCGGAAGCTGGTCATGTCACCTAATGTTACGCTCACATGGTGCAAACATGCACAAAAAGAAAAGATTTCTTGCAACAAGAGTGAAACAATCAGATCAATATGAATAATATTTACCTAATTAACTGATTATTAAGGTTTATTTCTTTGGCCAATCAAGGTCAAGCTGTTCAGATTGACATGACCGACATTTATCTGACTCTGCTATTATTCTGATCATCGTGGAATATTAGGATGCATTTAAACGCGCCTGTTGTGGACTAACCTACAGGGAGAAATAGGCTATACAGTCATCACCTGGGCTTACACAAAACCACAGCTTTATATATTCAAATAGCGCTTTAAAATATTTTTACAGCCGCCATAATAAGTTGAAGTGATTTTATAGCACATTACACATATCTATTAATACATAAAAAGTATGAAGTGTGCCTGGAGGTATTCAGATCAGCAGAGACATATTACTTCATGACAAGATTATTTAAAACTTGGCTCAGAAGAAAAAAAGAGAGAGTGAGAGAGAAGGAGAGAAACAGAGAGCAAAACAGAACAGTGACACCAAATGTCTCGTATGCAATTCCCAAAAAAGTAGAGTCTATATTTAGTAAAGGTGAAAAAAAAGAGAGAAAATGCAGACTCTCAGTACTGAAACCAATGAGTCTTTTACAGTCAAATGAGCTTGCAACTGAATTTCTGAACCAGACTGGAGCTCATTTGCAAACGGAATACAGCAGCCTCTCAGACATCAGCCGGCAGGAATTTAATTCATAGCATTTTAAACCAGCTATTCAGTAGAAAGGCTTCTGTGCCACGACTAACTCATCCTGCTCTCCATTTCTCACACCTCATTCGGATCAAACTCCTCAGTAGCCAGCTTAACCTTACCATAGAACCGTGCTCAGGTCCCCTTTGGGATTCTCATGAGGTGCTAGAACAGTCTTCCCTGTCCAAAAATCCTGCGCATTGTCCAAAATGTTTAACAAGCCATCATTTTTTAAACGACCTGGTCATTCACCAAGAACGCTAGGAAAGCTCTTGCGTCCGAGTTAGCTAGCTAGCTAGCGAGCTATCATGGCTAATTCACCTGACATCCACTAACTAGCCAGCGGGCTAACCTTTATTTAGCTACAGGAACCGCAGTCAACTGCAAAACTCCGCGAATATTGTAAAGGGGGCATCATAAACGTGAAGCTTTTCCTAAATATCGATAAGTCAGGCCAAAAGAAATTGGTTAGCGGTTAGCAAACCAGCAGGACCGTGCGCTCGAGCGCGCTGTCATTGGGACGCGCAGGCTAAGCGAGTCCGCGGCCGGAGCTCTGAGGGGCCTTACCGGCTTCCACGCCTCTCTAACCGACCGCGAATACAACCAACACTTCATCGCTCTGACTGCACACGCGAAAAGACACAAATTCAAAGCGTTCCGTTACTCGGACAGGAATGAATTCGTACCGTAAATTGGTCTCAGTCTCCTGTCGTTAGGGTCTTGCACATGGCCCCTCGCCGCCATGTTGGAGGTGAGCGAGATTAATAACGGCGCATGCGCTCTTAGTTCGCTCCGGAAAGGAAAGCGGAGAGATGATGCGCTGTGTGCACGCGACCTCGCTACTGCAATAATATGTCGATTTATACTCAAATATTGCACGCTTACATATTTAATGCCATATTTCATATTACACACTCGACTAGGAAAATTTTATAGACACTTTACTATGACTCTTATGCGTGACTGTTGACCCAAAGTTAAAAGCACCCCACTGTATATCTTTAAAGTTTGCTGTGGAATTAAAATTTCCCTTCATTGGCACCAAATCTCCCAGGCATATTTCAATCAAATGTTTTTCAAATCTACTGGAAAGCCCTCCCAGAAAGGTGGAGGGGATTTCAACAACAAAAGGGGACTAAATCTGGAATAGGATGTTCAACAAATACGTAGGGCTTTGATGGTTAGTATAGTGTCCACATACTTTTGGCCATATAATGTACTTCACCATTAAATATTCCATTAATATTTCCCATTATAATTCAATATTTCATGTTCATAAGTATAGAGACACGTTAAGGGTCTTTGTCTTTGGTGAGACCTGGGTTTGATTCACAGATGAGAAACCCCAGTCACTGGTAGTTCCACAAGCCAGTGCATCGTCTTAGAGCTGGTCCAAAGCCAAGATAAATCTTGTGGCTGAAAGACCACAATTCCTAATGTCAATGTTCCAAAAATTTACTGGAAAGTCTTCCAAGAAGAGTGGACGTTATTGCAACAACAAAAGGGAACTGATTCTAAAATGGGTTGTTCAACAAGCACAGAGGGATGTGATGGTTAAATGTCCACATACTTTTCGCCATATAGTGTACTCCGCAATGAAATATGTAATTAATATTTCACATTATAATTCAATATTTCATATTTGCCCCATAAGTACAGAGAAACATTGAGAGGAATGATGGAGATCAGGGTTCCATCAAACTGGTGGTTCCACAAGCCAGTACATCCTCAGTGCTGGTCCAAAGCCCAGATAAATGGGAACAGCTGCATCAGGAAGGGCTTCTGGCATAAAACAAACCTAGGACAAATGAAATATGCACACGCAGTCATTACCCATGGCGACATGGTGGGTTAGTGGTTAGCACTGTCAACTTGCGTCACTAGGTCCGGGTGCATGGAGCTCACATTGTGCACAGGACCATTGTCATGCTGATTGTCGTCTACAGTGTACCTATATGTCATTTTATCCTGTATACAGGGTCACAGGGGCCTGTAATCTATTCCAGGAGATTTAGGACACAAAGCAGGGGACACCCTGAACGGCGTGATAATCTATCACATGGTTACACACATGCTCATTCAAACACTACAGGGCACTTTGAGAACGTTTAATTTGCATGTCTTTGAACTGTGGGAGGGAACCGGAGTATCCAGAGGAAACCTGGGAGAAAGGTAAATTCCGTGCACACAGACCTAAAGCGGGAATCACAACCAGATGTTGGAGGTGCAAGGCGAGTGCGCTAACCACTAAGTCAGTAATGTTAACAATATTTTCACAATATTAACATTGCTTAGGCAACAAACATAATAGTTCACCTATATAGTCTGCTTATTTGATATTAAGCACACATATGCACACAAAGAGTGGAGGATTAGATTCCTGCCTAGGGTCTGTATGCATGGAGTTTACATGTTTTCCCCATGCGTAAAGGTTTCCTCCCGGTACTCTGGTTGCCTCCCCCAGTCCAAAGACATGCAGATTAAACTTATTGGCATTCTCAAACAGCCTCTAGTGGCAGTGTCTTTTGGGATAGGCTCTGTGCACCCCCTGAAACCTGTATACAGGATAAAGCCGTACAGTATAGACGATGAGTGAGCAAATAACATTACATGGTGTCTTTCATTGTGATTTGATTCAAATAAATGAAAGTTTTGGTTCAAAAATAAATTAAAACGAAGTGTTAAATGTATCCCCATTCTACAGGGTGGGCCATTTATATGGATACTCCTTAATAAAGTGGGATTGGTTGGTGATATTAACGTTCTGTTTGTGGCACATTAGTATATGTGAGGGGGCAAACTTTTCAAGATGGGTGGTGACCATGGTGGCCATTTGGAAGTCGGCCATCTTGGATCCAACTTATGTTTTTTCAATAGGAAGAGGGTCATGTGACACATCAAACTTATTGGGAATTTCACAAAAACAATGGTGTGCTTGGTTATAACGTAACTTTATTCTTTCATGAGTTATTTACATGTTTCTGACCACTTATAAAATGTGTTCAATGTGCTGCCCATTGTGATGGATTGTCAATACAACCCTCTTCTCCCACTCTTCACACAACACCGGGTGTCAGGTCCGAGCATTCCTAAATGAACAGTTTCCTGAAAAGTGGATTGGTCGTCGTGGGCCAGTTGAATGGCCCCCAAGGTCTCCCGATCTGACCCTCTTAGACTTTCATCTTTGGGGTCATCTGAAGGCATTTAAGGTGTATCCATATAAATGGCCCACCCTGTACAATTGTATTTATGCTGAATGTTACTGTTATACTGTTGCTGAATTCATGTCAAGCTAGTGGTGATTTAATTATAATCTTTATTGCATTTTGTGAACTCTACTCAAGGCTAGTGACTATAAAAAATTACAGAAAATCTGTGACACAAACACAGTAATGTAAACACACAGACATTTATTTTTGCACAAGACATTCTTCAAATGCAACTCGGCCCCAAACGATGTGTTCTCACATCCCCCTTTTTAAACTCGCATTACAGAAAAGTCTCTTTTGAGACTGTATGAAATGGATTCATAAGGGAATTTCTTTAAAAGAGAATGCTTACGATGTATATATATTCAAATATAAAACTGCAAAGTAGTATGAACTCTTGCCTGTGCTGATACAGCACAGTTATATAGAAATTGGAAAAACAGTTCAGGTTTGTGTTCATTCACTATCTCCTTCTGCACCGCCCTCATGAGATGGTCCTGCACTTTTATGCTTTGGATTTTTTCCAGCAGTTATTTGCTTATCAAAGTCTTCCTCTGTAATCTTTCCCTTCTTAAGCTTCTTCAGTAGACGTGTGTCGCTCAAAAGTTCGTCAATGTCCCCATCGTCCACATCTGATCCCTAAGACAGACAGAGACAATAAAACAAGCTGTAATTGGAGACTTGGGGATTTTATGAATCAAATCATATGTACTTTATTAGTACTGCTGTATACATGGGGAGTTCAAGTCAAACCATCATTTCTTGTGAATGAAAGCCTGAAACCGATTGACGTTTACAGAACGGTGATAACGATGACTAAACATGAAAATGGTGCTAATCCTATCATACGGAGATCGCTAGTTCGATTCCCGGGTGATGCTGTAACCTCTCGCAGCCGAAGGGCTAGAGATATCGGCTGATTGGCCGAGCTCTCTCAGAGGGGAGGGATGAGAGGGACTTAGTGCTCCCACATTAATCACGGCTCTACAGCCAATCAGGGGCGTCTGTGAGCTCACGCAAGCGGAAGGAGCGAATAGCGCTGTCCTCAGAGTGTGTTACGCCGCCCCCATGGTGCGTAAGCGCTTTGAAAAGAGGCGGTCGGCTGGCTATTATAGAGTGTTTCCTTCGAACCACGTGATAGTCTTCGACTCTCCCGGCTTAGTGGTAGTAGCCTTAATGTGGGAGCCCCCTAGTGGCGGGGAGGAATTGGACATGACTAAATTAGGGAGGAAATCTGGAAAAATCAAAAGCAGCTTACCAAAACCAGTTACCAAGTGCATACTAACCTGTCCGGAGCACTTTCTTGTAGTCTGATAATCTGATCAGTCATAATATTATGACCACCTGCCTGATAGCGAGTAGGTCCTACCCCCCCTCTTTTTTTGCCACCATAACAGTGATGGACTGTGTGTTCTGACACCTTTCTATCGCAAACAGCATTAACCTTTTTAGCAATTTCATTTACAGTAGCGCTTCTATGGGACAGGACCACACGTTCCAGCCTTCACTCCCCAAGTGCATCAGTGAGTCCTGGCCACCCATTAACCGTGAACAGGACACCAGTTCACCGGTTCAAATTGTCAGACAGGTTCTAAGTGATTTCTTGATAACTTGATCAACAGGTCTGGGTGTGGCAAGTGAAATTTAACTCAGCTTTTCAAAAAATGTGGTTAATCATGGTTCATTCTTTTTTTTCATTAATAAATTAAATCATCATTTAAAAACTGCATTTTGCATTTACTCAAGTTATCTTTGTCTCATGGGTTGAAATTTGTTCGATAATCTCAATTACTTAAGTGTGACACATATAAGGGCAAATGCTTTTTTACAACACTGAATATACAGGGTAAATATAACAACCAACCTCATTCATCTTCCTCTTGGCAGCAACCTTCTTCTTCTTATCCTTCCTGGATTTCTGCTTAGACCAGGCTTTATTTTTAATAAAGTTCTTTTTTCGAGACGGCATCTGCATTTCCCTCTCCTTTTGCTCCTGTAAAGATTTCTGCCTCTGTTTTTCTCGGTTCTTGTCCTTGAAGCGGATCGAGTCAGTGTCTGTGATTTCTTCGAAGTTAGGAAATGTCTTGCCTCTCAACTCAGGCATCTTGGGCATCCGGAGAAGAGCAAAGCCTCGAGCTAAAGCGGCGAAATCCAGATCTGATGGATCGGGGGAAGGAACAGTATTTCGTACACATGTAAACAACTAAACATACTCAGTATATAGTGGAATCATGCATGGGGTGAATTAAAAAGAAAGAACATCAATAAATGCAGGCAATAATATAAACGCAGATGCTTCCAGACCACTGTACTACATTCACACTATTAACATTCTACCTTGTTAATTAGCACTGACCTTTGACCCGGAAAATCAGGCTACACTCGTGCTTTGCGTAAGCCTGGACAAACGAGACGAATGCCTTCATTCCTCTCTCAAATACGGCCCTGTCCCGTAGAGCCAAAGCCTTTAGTTTGGGCAACACATCCATTACGTCCTTTACAGGAGGATACGACTGCAGAGGACACTGTAGAACACAAGCATTTTATTCATTCACTTCATTCACATAAAAGTTTCAAATTGTTCCATGCCAAATGATGCTGGAAACGAAGACTTAGTTCATTTCTGATGAATGAGAATCATTAAACTGGTATGAAACTTAAAAGCCTGATATGGAGTGTGTGTACAAATGAAATGCCTGAATATCACCGACACCTTCACAACAGTAAATCAACAGCCTGTATGACAGGATACTTTTCTAAATACTGCTTTATAAACATGGATATTAATATCTGGGAATTTGGCCAATCTTCTTCTTCTTCTTATTATTATTATTAATAAAGTCTCAGTCCTTATATTTCAGAGGTCTGTTCTGTACGAAGCTGCTGCACACACATTTTGTCTGGCTGAGCACAACAGACGATCAGCAGGTTGTGGCTAGTTCTAAAAACTAGGATTATCTGTGAAACCAAGCATTTATTCTGAAGATAAATAAAGCAAAGCTCTAGAGAAACATACTTTTTGATTGATAGACAGGAAACTGACGTAGGATTCCTCCATCGGCAAGAGGAAGACAAGAGCGCTGCCTCGGTTTCCGATACGAGCAGTTCGGCCACATCGGTGCACAAAAGAACTGCAGGGGGAAAACGGACAATTAAACAGGGGAACTGTTTGGAAATACGGTTTTGAAATTTTCACTCCATCGCAACACACTTCTATAGAAACCATCATTAACCTTTTCAGCCATTTCAGCTACAGTGGCTGTTCGATTGTGTATGAATAAGTCTTGGCTGCCCATACCCCTGTCACCGGTTTACTGCTTTTAATTCCTTGGAAAAGCCACACTTTTGTTAGGTCCTGACCACTGCAGACTGTGGAAAACCGCACACTGACCCAGCAGTATAGCCACAATTAAGTTGTGATTGAATTGAGGAATAGACTTTTGGGTTAAATGAAAAGAAATATATACTGTATTAACGGTTTACAAAAGTACACCATTTATTTTTTACACATTGCCAGTTCTAGCCTGTTATTTAGTTATTTCATGAGAAATTGGAGCCAAAAGGTCTGTCACACAGAGCATGATGAACATCATTCACAAGACATACTACATGTAATGTACATCCACTAGGTGTGTTCTTACCTCGCGCTACTTGGAGGATCGTACTGCAAGACCCAGTTCACATCGGGGATGTCAATGCCTCTCGCCATCACATCGGTGCACACGAGAATCCCGCTGGAAGTTAGAAATATATGTGAAGCTGGAAAAGAATCATTTACCCCAGGTAGTCTAATAGTAAGTCAAAGCAATCTGACTTACACTGAAAAAATTAAATAAAATCAACTATTGACACAGGTACTGGGAATCAATACGAGACCAAGTGCTCATTTACTTTTACTTAGATACAAACATCAGTAATGTGTGGTACTGAATAATATAAACAGAGCTAAATAACAAATGTTCTGTGTTTCGCCTAATTGATTAATATCAAATACTGCAAAATGTCTTTTCCTTTGAGTTTGGACGGCTCAGTACCTTCATAAAACACTTGGGAACTTAAAATCAAGTGCACAAAATTAAAAAACATCAGACTGATTTTTTTTTTCTATTCATTACTGTAGAAATGTGAAATATTTTCCAACAATAAACACTGTGCGTGAGGAAGGACACACGTCTTCAAAAAAAAAAGGAGAACTGATCCGCAGATAAACAATACCGTAACAGACAGACAAAGGGAAACAAGTCGTTAAAACAAAGTGTTACCTCTTTAATTCCCGAAACTCAGAGAAGATCTTGTTCCGTTTGTCCTTCATCTTGCCGTGGATGCAAAGAATGGTGACATTTTTGACGAACACTTCTAGTGCTCTGCCGTAATACTCCACACAGGCACATGTGCTGTGCAACAAATAAAGACGCTGACAATTAACACTTAACACTTTGCAGGAACTGGAAGCTGGATAAGATGTGAAAGAAATGACTCATGTTTGTTGGCTTGTACCTGAAGAAGACGAGCTGCTTCTCGTGTTTGTGTTGTCTCAGGAAAGATACCAGTGTATTAAACTTGTCTTCTGTTCTACAGAGCTGAAAGTTAAGACAAGATGAAATGTTTTGGTACAAATTGTTGTACACAGCTTTAAGATTTACTTCATAAAGTAAACATTATCCTTGTCATTCTGCTCACCATGTAGTAATTACTAAGCCTCGCTGGGGTCTTTTGCATGCTAGTGGCCGCCACTCCTTTCTCCTTCACCGTGATACGGACCGGGTTTCTGAGGCCAGCCCTCACCAGCTTCTCCAGCTCCTGAGTCTGCGTTGCAGAGAAAAGCCCTGTACGCCTCTGCTTGGGCAAATAGCCCAAAATAGTGTTCAAGCTGAAGGAAGGTAAGAGGTTTTGTTAAACAAACAAAAAAAATTAACCAGAATGACTTTTAGGCTGCTTTATAACAGTTTTGTAATCCTACGTTATAAACAGCACCTTGCTTCAAAGCCCATGTCAAGCAATCTGTCGGCTTCGTCTAGAACAAGCACGTCCAATGCTTTCACACAGCTGGCCAAGTCGAGGCCGTCGGCTTTTCTCCTAAACATGTCCTCCAGGCGCCCAGGAGTTCCAATCACGATGTTCGCTCTATGATGCAAATACCTCAGGTTACACTGAACTAAATCTGATTTAAAACCCAAACACCAAAACCAGTCACCACTCACCCATTAGCTTTGAACTTTTCTACATCTTCAATGGGGTTGCTTCCACCAATTAACAGAATCTGCCTGAAATTGTTAGCAAGAGAGTCAACTTTCACTGTTTTTGGTTTCAACCACAAATCCTGAAGTGCTTCTATGAAACAGACCTGAACTGGGGAAATTCCTCAAGAAACTGGCCCACAACTTCACTGATCTGGATCGCCAGCTCCCGGGTCGGCGTGATGATCAAAGCGCCAACCTGCAACAATGGCACAAGTGACGATTACAAAGCAGAGAAGTGAGCCGAAAGCAAGCATTCATTCAACCACATTTTCTGGGGCTGATTCACAGTGGATTTGCGCCTCGAGCCCTGGGAATATGAACATGCCAGTGTTCACTGCACATTTGCTAAATTGCACCTGGGGCAATTTAGCATACACAGTTCACATACTGGCATCCTTATCATAGTTTACATGTTGTCTAAAGTGTGACTTTAGTGTGACAATTTCTTGTCACAAAAACAACTAGTACATTGTTTGAACCACAAATTTTCAACTCTGGGAATCCTTTAGAGAGCCACCTGTCATGCACATTTTAGGGTCTCTAACACATCCGATTTAACTCTATAGTCCATAACTCAAGAACTGATTAGCTGTGAAAACCTGCAGAACAGAGGGCATGTCAGGATCAGAGTTGGGAACATCTGGATTTCTTTCTTTCTGAAACCTCAAAATACTTTGTGTAATCCAAAAATATTTTAAAACACGTGTAACTCAATATAACAAACTGAAACACTTGGTATTTAAACCGAATAGCCATAATATTACAATGCAAAACTCTATGCTAAGTACTGGGCAGCTCTGGGCATGACTGAGGCATGACTGCACAAGACATCTGGGGATGTGCTGTGGGGTCTAGCACCAGGATTTGGCAGTGGATCCTTCAGGTGTTATGGGCTGTGCATCAGTGCATTCTGTGGGTGATGAATCAGATTGCGATGAGGGGAGGTTGGAGGTCGGGTCGGCATCCTTGGGCTCGTTGCTTGCTGGGCATCACACGTGCGCGCGGTGCACTGGGTGTTCTGCTGCCTTTTCATGATCCTCATCAGTTTACTGGTATACAGTTGATACGCAATGTTAAATGTTATGACTGATGGGTGTATAAACAGCAGTGATTGATTTGACTTACTTGCATTTTCTTTAGCATTTCCTCACGTTTCAGGAGGATTTCCAGCAGAGGAATTACAAAAGCAAGAGTCTTGCCACTGCCTGTAACCTGCAGGATTTTAGGAAAATATTTCTTAGGTCCATCAGAAGTATCAATTCTCAATATATTTATTTAAAAACCCATACTAACAGAAATAACTTACCGCCTCGGCTGCAACATCTTTATTGCTCATGAAAAGAGGGATGCATGCTGACTGAAGCAGAACATTTCAACAACATGTTAGAGGATCCGAGTAACAGGGGAAGTAGTTAAATATAACCGGAAAATTCGTCCAAAAATACCTGAACCGGAGTCATATAAGTAAACCCGAGCTTCTTCAGAGTCAGCAGTATGCCGTGGTGAAGTTTTACTGGTAAACTCTCCCATTTTCCGTCGCTTATACTCTCCATATTTCTGTTTATCAGTTTTTTTTTCTGTTTCACTAATCACGGTCCCATGCTTTCGGTGTCACTGAGTAAACGATCCGGCTGGAAACAAAACGACTCACTCTGCGTTCCACTGATAGTCACTTTCAACAGTAAAGACATATTTTAGATTTCTTTTTATATTTTATTTAATAAACCATTACATGTGCAGTATAAAAAATATATGACAAATAATCTTCTCTAATGGAGTTCTGGTTTTCCTGCAAGTGCCCTGAGAAGAAAAACTGTAGAAAAACTGGCATTTATGGATGCAAGCGAGATTCAAGATTCAAAGAACTTTATTAATCCCAGAGAGAAATTGCTTATTCTTGGTTACAGTTGCTCACAGTTGTTATCCAGTAGAAAGAAAAAATATATATAATTAAGGAAAAAAATAAAATAAAATTAAATAAGATGGGGCACGGTGGTGTAGGGGTTGGCACTGTCGCCTTGCACCTCCACGGTCCGGGTTTGATTCCCAGCCAGGTTCAATTCCCATCTCTGTGTGCATGGAGTTCGCATGTTCTCCCCGTGCTTGGTGGGTTTCCTCCCACAGTCCAAAGATATGTAGGTTAGGTTAATTGGCGTTCCCAAATTTGCCATAGTGTGTGTGTGTGCCCTGCGATGGGGTCCAGGGTGTATCCCGCCTTGTGTCCTAAGTCTCCTGGGATAGGCGCCAGGGCCCCCGTGACCCTGAATACTGGATTAATTGGTATAGATGATGAGTGAGTGAGTGAAATAAAATATAATAAAATAAAAACAGTAAGCACCATATTGCACATTGAACCTTTTGAATACCTTATTGCACAGTCAATATGACCCAAGAGCATTGGTAAATATTGCACAATTAATACAGTAATTTATTATATGTATGTATTACATATTGTATTGATTAGTAATATTGTAATTATTACAGTATTAATACAGATTTGTAATATTGTCTTATTGCGTTATTGTTACTGACAGTGAATATCCACATAGTGTACGAGTTACAGAGAAGAGTTGTATAATTTTATGGCCAGTAGGAGAAATGAGCTCCTGTGGCGCTCTTTGGAACACTTACTGGTAATCAGTCTCTGGCTGAATTTGTTCCTCTGGTCAGGGGAAACACTGTATATCGGGTGAGAAGGCTTACCTACATAAGCAAACTTACATAGAAGAGTGGCCAAAAGTTTTGAGAATAGCACAAATATTCTCACTCACTCATCGTTTAGAACGCTTTATTCTGTCTACAGGGTTGCAGCGCACAGACACACACACAGACACACACACAGACACACACACAGACACACACACAGACACACAGACACACACACACACAGACACACACACACACACACACAATGGAAAATTTTGGGAATGCCTATTATCCTAATCTACATGTCTTTGGACTGTGGGAGGAAACCAAAGTACCCAGAGGAAACCCATCAAGCACGGGGAGAACATGTAAACTCCATGCACACAGACCCAAGGCGGGAATTGATCCCGGTCCCTCGAGGAACAAGATGACAGTGACAGTGCGAACCAATAAGCCGCCCTGCTGCCCTGACTCAAAGTCTGCTGCTTCAGTGTTTTTAGATCTTTTTTTCAGCTGTTACTCACTAACCTTCATGCATTTTAAGAAGGGCAGCAAATAAGCCACTTCTATCCGGGAAAAACATCAGGGTCAGACTGATATTGTGAAAAAGTTAGAGGGATTGCACTGGTCAAAACCGGAGTAAAGTCATTCTCTGATGAATCACTTTAATGATTGTTTGGGGCACCCGGAAAAAAAGCTTGTCCAGAGAAGAAATGTAAGCGCGACCACCATGGCTGTGTCATGCCAACTGTTGCTTCTCATCCAAGGAAGTGGGCTCACTTACAATTTCTGCTTAAGAACACAGCTATGAATAAAGAATGGTACAAAGACATCCTTCAAGAGCAACGTCTCTCAACCATCCAAAATCTGACAAACTCCTAGCATTAATTATGCAAGAATGGGCTGCCGTCAGTCAGGATTGACAGCATGCCAGGGTGAATTGCAGAGATCATGAAAAAGAAGGGTCAACAATACAAATGTCGACTCTTTGCATAAGATTAATGTAAGTTTCAATAAAGGCCTTTGACACTTATAAAATGCTTGTAATTATGCTTCAGTATACTATAGTAAGATCTAACAAAAAGACCTAAAAACAGACTGAAAATTTATATTTGTGTCATCCTTTAGGCTACGGTGGTATATATGAAAACTTACACCACAAATTTTGTCTGCAGTGTTAGAATTCAAATCTATTTTGTTGTTAGAATTAATATTTCATGGTGAAGACACTTTTGGAAGAACAGATTTTTGTGGAAATATACTTTCAATTATTAATTGTTAACCAAGAACATACCATGTACTGTTATAAAAACAAACCATCCATTTGTCATGCCGTTTTTGTCAGAATGTAAATAAAACATAAATACATTGTCTTGAATATTGGTCTAGTTAGAGATTTTATATAATTCTAAAATGCTAAAAATTATATAACCACATATATACATGATATTTTTGTTGATAATGTAAGAAATGAGCAATCGTATGCCACAATATCACAAGGCGACATTGCTAGATAGGTTACAATGACATTCAAAATGGTGTACAGTATATTTTCACCAACCTCATGCATGCAGGAAACATTCAGGTCTAACCAGGACTTATTATATTTTTTGTGAATGAAGACAAAAAAACAATTTACAGAAGACTTCAAGCACAGTACTGTAATGAGACGCTTAATCTAAAAAAAAAAGCACTGAGAGACATTTAGCAAGTGAAACGGCTGA